>CM017897.1:10582759-11182759 GCA_008369825.1 Triplophysa tibetana | reverse complement strand
AACATTTTCTGTCATTGTGAGTGCAGTATTACTGCTATTAGATCTCCAGCTGGTATCGGCTCTCTAATGATGTCTGCTCTATGAGCTCTGACTGTCCGTTCTGTTCATCCACAAATCACAGCTTACAGAAGGCTGTTAAAAAATGGAGAGAACTCTTTAGAGGTGAAAGGCATTAACAGTGATCAAGTTCAGGTGTTCGCTACAAATCACAGCAGAACGGAGGGACGCAAACATGTTTTATCACGTCAGGCCGGGTGAAAATATCATGAAACAGATCAGTGAGCTCAGAACATTGTCCCGAAACACTCCAGCAGTTTTCTGCTCTTCAATTCCTATTCATCTTTATCAGTAATTGGAAGGGAAGAAAGTCAATGCTGGTTATTATTTTAACTTTTTTCTCTGACAGTCGTGGTGGAATGTTACAGAAAGAGAACGATTCAAGTTTGTGAAATTACTAGAAGAAAGTGCCAGGAAGGCACAGCATATTTATAAAAGTGCTGAGGGATAATTGTGCAGAAAAAATAAATGTCTGAGGCTGTTTTCAGATCGATTTGGTTTCACACTCAACTTGATTCTGTCGAACCCTGGTGTGTTTGTGCTCATCTTACACCATCAAAAATGTGCACGCCACATGACAGGAAACAGAACAGGGGTCAATATATGAAGAGTTCGGTTCCAAAATGCGATAACCGCCATTTAAAAAAACGCCAAAATCAGTATTGTATCCTAGTTTCCATGATCTACTCCGTACTTCGTGTTCAACAAACAAACAAAAAAATGAATCATTTTGACGGCATTGATGAACCCATGCTAGTTTCTGCGCTGGGGAAGAAACGTAAACCTTCGAAAACGTATCATCTACCTGAGGAGATTAATAAGATGTGGCACTTATTTATAGCATTAAAAAGACCTCCCGATGAATTCTTTTTAGGAGCGATGACTGATTGAATGTATTTTTAATCCATTGCGTGTATGTAAGATAAGTATTGTATTGAGTTCAGAGGCTTTCATATGTGGATCAACTCACTTTGTTGTATATTTTCAACACTTTCAACATGAAAAATAACTTTTATATTGATTCAATGGATTTATTGCATTTTTTTTTAAATGTCATGGATTTATTTATCAGGTTTTAATAATAAATCTTTTATAATCAAAATCTGGATTCAAATGTTTTATGTCACCAGAACCTCAAGATGCTATTGTGACACTTTGAAACAGAAAATAGTGGTTTTCATCTGGTCACATTTTTACTCAAATTAATCAAAATGGATTTATAGCGTTTTGGAATCAAACTCTTCATAATGTGTTTTTTATCAATTTTGTGCTATTATGCGCAGCAGAGTAAATGACATTTGGGTTCACAGTATGGGCATTGCATGCAGACGGCTTTCTGCTGCTTGCAAACAGACTATTTAGAAGAAACAGTTGATTATCATTGACCTGCCGCTCTGATTCCACTCGCAACGAAGAAATAAGATGCAGGCTCACTCTTGCTCGAATCCAAGGTAAATCATCAACACCATCATCTTTTACATATGTTTCGTTGAAGGAAATTCATCTTAATCGACTTAAACGCATGCGCTGGTCACTTTACTTCCTCATCAGGTGTGACCCGGACCTCGTTTTACTTTCATATTCATGCGAACCGGCTACAGTTCGAGAGCGACCGAACACAGATCACCTCTTTCAAGAAGTCTTGGCTTTGGTAGCCAGGTGCGCACCCGGGTTCGCTTGAAAGCTTTCACATTAGCGATTTTCCTAGCAAACCGTGCCCCGATCCGTACTAAACTTCATGTGTGAAAGCCACCTAAGAAGTTTTGCTCTGCTCTAAACTATTGAAGTGCACATTCAAACACTTCAACACACGCACACACATCATTAGCCCTCAGTGGAACCTTTGACTAAATGTCACAGTTAATATTAGAAGAAACAGGATACAAGAATAATTACAGAAACTTTTTTCATATCCTGGAGAATGTCAAATGAGCTATTGGCCGTGTAACCTACACAGTTTGAGCGTGTCAACAGCTTTTAAATCTAATGTCTGCCGGAGCTTCTCCACTCAAGTGCTGTTCTCAGATCAGTTCCACCACTATAGAGACTCTCAAACCCACAATACTTCAGTACTGACAAACACTTGAGAACTAAAGAGAGGAGATCTGTAACAAATCCTCACGATGGACATTTTAAAAGGTGCCACAAGTATAACGGGGTATATGCACACGCAGCGATGACGCATTTCCACTAAAATCTCAGCCAGCTCTGCTACATCCAGCCCACGTGGTGTCCATAGGGAACAATGGCATTATTTACTCGGTCGCAAGATCTGTGTAGGATTACAGTCAACATCGTGAATCAAATTATCCAAATACTGCGTCATACATCGACAGCCAAAATGGAGAAGCGTTTCCGGCTGTCCGTTTCAAGTTACATCCACAAATAAGCCAAAAAATATCTCAGCTCTATGAGAGCGGACGTGGCTTAGCTTACTGAGATTTTAAAGGAACTACGTCATCGCCCGTGTGCCGAACCATATGTGGGGTACATAAAGCTGGCCAACATACTTTGAGATTTGTATACCCAACACCTACTTGTGTGGATGCAGATCACACAATAAACTATATTTACTATATAAGTGATTTGCATGGATGTTTGTCACAAATGTGCTTAGCCAGTAAATAAGGGCTGAGATGAATGAGAATTGAAAGTTAATTTTGTTGTTTTACCTTTTATATATATAAATAAGCAGGGTTAAAAAGCAGTGTTATGATTGGCTAACCCAATAACCTAATAACCCAATAACATGCACCACAATAAACACACTGCTGTTCATCACAGACAACCAAAAAATGTTAAAGTTAAAGTTAAATGTTAAAGTTAAGTTTTGGTTTCATTTTGCAAAAAACACAGCGGACGTGGATAAGCTGACTGAGGTTTTAAAGGAAGTATGTCATCGCCCCAAGGTTTTCTCTTTTTGAAAAAGATTTACTATTAATCAACCTATCTAGAAAGTATCAATCCGACAGTGGAGATATTCACACTTGTTGTATCTGCGGGGTCTCTGAGACAGATATATCTTCACTTTTCACTTCTCATGGTTTCACTTTTTTTAACATTGAAACAAACTCAATACATTTGGCACTGGGAACAACTTCCAAGGATGAGGCAGAAAGCTCAATACTGTCCACTCTCAACCATTCTCTATCTCTCATGTCATTCATGTGCGAGTTGACATCATGTGTATAGAAACCCTCCTCTCAAGCTTTTCCTCTCTTTCATATTGAACTTAAACTGTCACTTTTTCCAATGTCAAAGAGGATGAGAGAGAGCAAGAAACGTTTTTCTATTTCTTTGGACTCGAAGTCTGTTAGGACCATGGATGCTGTTGGATATTATTGTTCCACATAAAATTCAGACTTCCAAAAGAACCAGCTAGTGCTGATCGGTTTGTCTTTTATAAACCAACAATCTCTGGGGAGGTTTTAAAGTGACCTCCGCCAGTTGCACTTACTGAGATCTATCATTTTTCTGGTGTTTTCTTTTGAGTCAATAATCGGATTCTTGTTTCTGTTTGTTTGTTTGTTTGTTTGTTTCATCTTTAAAAAGTTACACAATACAGTCCGCAATACACAATAAAAATACACTATAGAATGCAAAGAGACATTCCTGGGAAACATGCAGTGTTGCAATAGGAGCAGGAGGTGAAATCCGAGGAAATTCATGATTTCACAAAACTATTTTGAATGTGAACTCAGAAGCATCCAGATTCAATCCGAACACAAATTTCAGTGGTTTAATCTGGTTTGTAAAAAATGTAAATGAAGATGAAATGAATTATGAATTATAAGACTCAGTTTCCCACACAGAAACTTCTTGGTTGATTGTGATAGCTAGAAAAATGCCCAAAACTGTACTGTGAACATGATATTGTGTCCAAATACTATTAAGCACATCAACAAGAGGGCGATTCTCACGAAATCTTGGTTTCAAGATGTCAAACATGATTTTCTTAAAAACACTCATATTAACAAATTTCCTTTTTATTCATTAACAACAAGGTATGAAATGTTTAGGAACATTCATTTCAAAATGTTTACTGACAGTTTAACAGACTTCTTTTTTTCCACTGTTACATTTTTATAATACATGAATATTCCGCCAATAATATTTTTGTCATTTAAGATCGTCTATTAGAACATCCAAATGTTTTTTTAATTAATTTTAATTATACTCGGTTTAAATACAGCATATAATTCACTCATATAAATAGGGTCGCATTACGGTAATGAGAATTTAATTAGAAAAGGCAATAAAATACACAACTATTGTGCATGTTCATTCCTATTTAAATGATGCTTTGTTGAAGGTAGAGAACACAATGATGTTTATAATGATAATTTTTTTCATGTTACTAAATTATGTTTTATAACCACAATCTTTACCGCATGACCTTTTAGTGGCTATTTGAGAATGACCCAAGTACAAAAGGACCATCACATGCTAATTTAAATGACATTAAAATAAACAAATCTTAAGCTGTTTTTGTTAGGCTTTTCATTAATGTTACTTGGCAAATTCCAAATGATGAGCTTAAGGTTTTAGAGCCTAAACAAAAGATCTTTGTTCTGCTATTTTCACTGTGTGAGGGAAAGTCTAGCAGATGTCTAGAAGATAAACGATTCAGCCAAACAGAGAGTTTATCTTTGAAGGCAAGTAGACAAGAACATTTAAATTAAGAATTCTTGAGGCGGTGAACAAAAGACACTTGAATATTTCTCCATTTAAACAAGTTTTAGCCTGTCTGAAACTGCTTTAAACTGCATCACACATTCAAACACACAAAGGAAGCACAAAGGCTTCACAAATAGATGCTCTGAGGCACACACACATCTGATCTTACTCTCCGCTGATATTAGACTTTGAACAAATTCTTGATAAAACAACCAATCAATACCCTCCATTTACGTCTTATTCTTTTCTAGTTCATGTATCTTCTCGCTCGGTAAGGCAGTATGTGCTTTATTTGCACCTTCATATAGCTGATGCTTCACAGGATCGATGGCAATGGCAGGTGTGTTCATTTGTTGATGATCAGGGAGGACAGAGATTTCTCAGACATGTGTCATTAGGATAAAGTTAAACACTCTGTGAGTTTCTTTGAGGACTTGCTTCATGTTACACTGGATGCCAATGTGAGTTTATTTACTGGTTATTCTACCATTCATTATAAATGTAGAGATTGTCATGAATCTGAATGAGATTAATTCTATGTGGCCTGAGACACAAGCAGACTCAAAGAAGGGATTGAAGAACACTAAAATGCATATCGATCAGCTTTCATCTTCAACAGTCCCGCACACACACAGCTCTGAGATCAGCTGGAGGAGATTTCACGATGCTTTGGTCTGAAAGGACTCTCAGGTGGAGCTAGAAATGGGAGGTGAGAACGGGAAACTGGAGTTTGTTGTTGATGGATTCTCACTGTGAACATCGTGAATTATGTATCTGCACAGAATACTGTATGTGGAAGAGATTTCAGATTTGGCTTGCAGGAGATGATGGTTGAATTGAATCTTGTTTTTCTCTCATTGGTTGTTTCTCTCCGAGTGGAGATTCTGATGAATCTTTGATCTGGGTGGATTTTGGCTAATTGACTAGGATACAGTAGGATTTGGTGGGTGCCTGCTGTTTTCTCACTGTGCACACAGCAATTCTGCACCAGACTGTCCACCAGAGCATTTCTGAAAATGCCCAGCTGGAGGCACTTGAGAAAACTTCAAAGAGTACTGCAAAAACAAGTACTGCAGCAGGAACAACTCCAAAATATCGAATCTCACTCAATGGCATTACAAAAACAAAAAGATCCAGGACTTGTTAAAGCGATATTGCAGTCGACAAAATAAAATTTCCCCATGTCTTACTCACCCTCAAGGCATCCTAACTTAATATGACTTTCTTCTTGAAGAATAATGCAGTCGGAGTTATATTACCAGTTATATTATAGTATCATTTTACTTCCAGGCCGTAGAATGGGAGCGAGCGGGCATCGATTTTTTGAAGCTCCAAAAAGTACATCCATCGATCAAAGAACGTCTCAACACAGCTGCGTGCTCTTAACAATGGTCTTCTGAAGCAAATCGATTTGTTTGTTGAAGAGAAATATCCGTATTGAGAACTCTATTAACGATAATGTCAAATTTTTATTATCCCTTGGCTCCGTGTGAACCTGAAGATTGTTTTGCCGGCAAACGACGCAGGCTTGTGGTAAGTTTCAAGGGATGAAAGCTGCATTTTTCATTTTGTTCCAATAGGATGGCGGCATCTCTGTGCAGGAGTTTATGTCACCCTCATTCGCCAGAAAACAAGCCTCTGGTTCACGCGCATCCGAGTGATAACGTAAGCTAGACATCAAGGTTAATAGATTGGTCAATATGGATATTTCTCTTAAACAAACGCATCGATTCGTTTCAGAAGACATTTGTTAAGGCCACCTTGCCGTGTCGAGCCGTTCTTTGATCAATGGATGCACTTTTTGGAGCTTCAAAAAATTGCCCCCCGTTCTCTGCCATTCACCCGCATGGAAGTAAAATGATACGAGGTATTATAAATCAGACTCCATTATTCTTCAAGAAGAAGGTCACACCAAAAAAGCCACGCCAGGGCTGGCATGAGGCTGACTTAATAATGAGAAAACCAGGGTAAACTTCTCCTTTAACTACACACATTATTCTAATGTTAATGCTTTAAAGCAGTTGTGAGGTAAAACAAAAACAAAACGTGTGCTTACGCCATTTTCACACTACAGCTTTTGTTGTGGAATAACATTTGAATTCAAATCAAGTGTGAAAACAACCTTATTGGTGCTTCATATGCCAGCATCTCAAACTGTTGGTCTCACTTTTCTTCTTGTTCGTAAATAATGTGTCATTCTGTCATTGACAGAAATCAGTTTTTTGTAACTGACACTGAAACAGCTCCACGCTGACATCACATTGACAGAAGGGGATCAATCTACAGAGCTTTTCTACAGCAAACGCACCAATGCCTTGACAAAGACACACTATCACTATTCAAACTTCAGCTGTTTTTGTGAGGAATATTAGTCAACTTGAGCTCAAAACACATCAAGAATGTGTTGCGCAAAGGCACGTATTCCTAGCAAAAACATAAAAATTTGATCTATAGTACATGAGGAATACAAATTTATAGAAGAAATTGAAAGAAGAAATAAAACTGTAAGAACAACTGAATGGGAAAGAGAAAATGGCAATAAATAAGATCACAGGCGAAAGCTGGACTATTTATTATTAAATATGTAAAGAAACTACTTTAGCTGTCTTACTTATGAGAGCTACTGTGATTTCCCAAATCTGATCTGACTGGCGTTAATATAACGAATGTCTTGAAATGCATACTGTTTAACGAGAAAATAAAATCCAGCTAAATCAAGAAAAAAATTGAACATACAGTACCTTTCATAAAAAATATTTCAGAGCTAGAGATTTGGAGAATGCACTCACATTCAACAAGGATTTCAATGATCGTCAACATTAAAGGAGAAGTTCACGAGTGTATGACATTCTTTCTTCTGCAGAACACAGAAGAAGATATTTTGAAGAATGTTGTTAACAGCCCTCCATTCACTTGCATTGGTTACAATAAAAGTGAACGTGTGGGCTGTGCGGTGCGATTACCAACATTTTTCAAAATATCTTCTTAGGTGTTCTGCGGAAGAAAGAAAGTAATTTGCATGAATTGGTAAACTGTTATTTATACGTTTTAGTACAATTTGCTTCATGGCCATTGATGGTTAAGTTTAGGGGCTTCAGTATTGCTTTTTCTAATATGTTTTTGTACGATTCACAATTTACAAATCAACAAAAATAAGCAACCTTATAAAATTGTTGCTTATTCCTGTGAAATCGACATTTACGTTGCCACTTGGTCTAACCAGCTTCACAACATGCTCTGCAAGGTTAAAACCAGTCTCTATGTCTTATAGTCGTCCATCTCATTAACAATCGTAAACGGGCTTGAAATAAGCATAAATGAATAGCTTAGAATAGCGAGAAACAATATAATCTATTTTAAGCTGGTTTTAATTCTGGATCTTTGAAAATGAAACATGAGATGTTGGCATGAGATCTTGCTGTATGGTAAGATTCTACGAATTGACTGATTCCTCACTCCATGGGCCCTATTTTAATGATCTGAAACGCAAGTGTCAAAGCGCGAAGCGCAAGTAACTTTGTGGGCGGGTCTCGGCGCTGTTGCTATTTTCCCGGCGGGATAAATGGCTCTTGCGCCCGGCGCAAATCTAAAATGGGTTGGTCTGAAGTAGCTTCATTATTCATAGGTGTGGTTTGGGCGTAACGTGAAATAAAGCAATCAGAACGTCATCCAACATTCCCTTTAAAAGCAGGTGCGCAAGTTCCATTATGGATTGCTATTATTATGGCGTATTAACGGGAGGTGGATCTGCCTCTACTCAGGACCTGACGCCAGCAGAGGACATCGCTGCGTCCACCCTCACCGCTGAAAGCGTTGAAGGATTTGGGGGTTTTGAAATCGGCACCCAATCAGAAACATAAGCAGTCCAACCCCAAGGTACACATTTTCACATACAAGGTTTCTTATGCATTCCTCCTCACTGAGGGAGAGATAGGTCTGTCTGGGCCGGTATACCCTCTCCCTCCGGCGTCTAATTCGTTGTCCCAAGACATACTCCATCTCACTGTGCAAAAGAAAAAAATATGAGCAAGCTCAACTTAACTGGTAAGTTGAAGACTAAGGTTTTTAATGTACTTACATTATGGTAAAGGTGATTTCACAGTCTTTTTTTTTCCAGTCTTTCAGTCGATTTTTTTTTCCTGGTTCTTGACGGACAAACCAATTTGTCAGATGTCCTTATATACATATATGTCTTGCCACTATTGGGCAAACAGGTCTGATCCTTAATTACTACAATTTGCCTGAATAATTTGTAAGCTAGATTTATGCCTATTTTTTCACATCTTCGTGGCACACCACAATGATTTCCGTCATCTCATGTGTTAATATTTTTTTAGTGTAACAATTTATGATTTGCAAAAATAACTGTTGCATCTGTGTAGATCAGTGGTTTTCAAACCTGGTCCTGGTGACCCACTGCTCTGCACATTTTGCATGTCTCCCTTATCTAACACACCTGACTTAAATCATCAGATCGTTAAGGGAGAGTTCCATGAACTGAAGTAAGAATACAATTTAGGGGAGACGTAAAAAATGTGCAGAGCAGTGGGTCCCCAGGACCAGGATTGAAAACCACTGGTGTAGATGACATGAGCAAAGTGTATGCGCGTTGTGCACGCTATACATTATGGTCAAGCATGCGCCCTTAAAATAGCATAATGAACAACGCGCAACACGCCACTAACTTTATACTAGGTTTTTTCTGGTCAGTGGCGCAATTGTTTAATGGAACAGCAAAATAGCACCAGGGATTGTTTGCGCCGGAACACGCCTCCTTTTTTGCGCTGAACCGCCCAGGGAGCGCAAGTTCATTCACTAGTTTAGCGACGTTGCTTCTGTGGAGGGAAAAGCTCGCTTTGC
The DNA here is from genome assembly GCA_008369825.1 of Triplophysa tibetana. Classification (NCBI taxonomy): domain Eukaryota; kingdom Metazoa; phylum Chordata; class Actinopteri; order Cypriniformes; family Nemacheilidae; genus Triplophysa; species Triplophysa tibetana. The sequence continues at coordinate 11,173,165 of CM017897.1, read as the reverse complement.
GCGGGTGCAAAATAGGAATGACACATGCGTCGGTGTACAAAGTCAATTGCGCTGGGTGCAAGATAGGGCCCCATGAGTGTTTATTCTGAGGTATAATGGCATACCGGTTAATAAAGAAAGCTTAATAAAGAACACCTTGTAAAGACCCCGTTTGATCTGACAAGTAGTGTGAGATGGTGTGCTATTAGTTTAATACTGACAACGCAGTGTGAGAACTCCTAATGATAGACATGAAAATCTCAAAAGACCCAAATATTTGCTGAAGCTTTCCAGACAAATACTGGAGGGGTGCGACGACAGCGAAAGATGAGAGCCGTTGTTGAGACAGAAGTTTGTTTTCGCTGCACATATCACAGAACGCCCTGGACTGAATAGCAATTTGGAGAGCTCGGTTAGTGTTGAAGAGAAGCAGGGAAATACAAACAACCCTTCAAAGAGCACGCATACCCGCACAAAACCCACACACACACACACACTCAGGACATGGGTTTCTTGCTATCAACAGCTTTGTCTTAGACAACAATAGTCTAAACATCTTACACCAGAGAGTTTGTGTTCGTAAGCATGTGAGAAACACAGAGATCTCTTCTTGCTCAGAACAGTTGTGCTGTTAAGAGCTAAGGTCAGGTGACCCCAGTGACCCTTAGTGACCCCGAACCTGGAGTAACAACAGGATGAGGAGTCCGGAGAGGAGTGCACAATACGTTTTCTGTGACCTAAAGCTCAGCAACAGAGAGTAAAGGGTCTACAAAGAGAACAAAGGCCTGGTCAAACCATCCTCAAATACAAGAGCACTTGAAAAGAAGGATGAAGATAAAACACAAGAGGACGAAAGAAAGAAAGAAAGAAAGAAAGAAAGAAAGAAAGAAAGAAAGAAAGAAAGAAAGAAAGAAAGAAAAAGCACAGAAAAAGAGTGTGGAGATGGAGACACAGGGACCAGACAGAGAAAGAAGAGAGACAAAAGAGAGCTAGAAACATATGGATGTGTCACAGATCATGACACTTGAGATGATAGGCTTGTGGGTGTTTTCAGATGATATTTTGAGTTTAATTATAAAGGTCATGGTAAGTTCACAAAAAGTGCACACAAAATTAAAACAATACTCCAACTCTCACATCAGCTAGTGTCAATGCATGAGAAAGACAGAAAGAAAGACAGACCGAGAAGTAGAGAGTGAGACCGATATCAAGCCTTGTTAAAATATAATTATAATTAAGTACAACAAACACTCTCTAAGAGATCTCAGAGAGAATCCTCCTAATAAAAAGATATGAAGCCCAAGGCAACAGTCAAGCTAACCAAACATGAAACAATTTATTTAAGTGAAAACAAAAAGATCCTCAAGGTGAACTGACCAGATCACCAAGAGCTGTGAACTCATTGGCCGAGACAAGAACTTCATAGGTCAAGTGATATTTAAGATAATATGAGACACACAATCTCATTTTATATTTTAATGATGATGTTTATATGAAATGATGCAGGAGGATGTTTAACAGTGGGGCCAATTTTAGATCTGAAATGAAGCCAAACTTGGGACAGAAATGACACAAGTGAATGAATATTAATGAGACCAGCTAAATTATTATAATTAGGCTACACTTGAGCAACCGCGTTTATGAATTTGGCTTTATTATTCCGACAGTATTTTGTAAGAACATTTGCCGTCAGTATTGAAGATTCAAATCTAATGTTACACCAGCACGGTGAATTTGTTTTTCAGCTTCTGCTTTGATCTGCAGAAATGTTGTTTACTGTTATATCCATCCACGATTTCTAAGATTCTTGCACGTGGTTGCAAAATTACTCCCAAACTCCTTATGAAATCATATCGGTGTATCAGAACAGCCAGTTAATTTCGACTTCCACAGGGATTGTTGTTCTAAATACTCATGACAGATGAATTGATTAATGTAATAAATCCAGAATCTGCTTTATTATTCCTGAGCAATATAATGATCCAATGCACTGAATAGAAAAACTGTCGTGACGCTTTGGCCCTCAAGATCTTTGCGCTCATTTTGCATGCCATTTTTCAGAAGAATGAATCAATCTCAAAGGGTTTCACATGCTCGCAGTGTCATTGATGTAATAATCGACTTCATTTCAAACAATAATTGACTTCATGTTGAGGGTGATTCTGTCTGTGTTTTGATCCATTACCAACCACAGATTTTTCATTCTTATGCTCTGAGTGCTCCGAGTGATCATTTATTCATGTGTGAAATCAACACGCTGTTTGGCAATCATAAAATACACACTAAAGAGCTAATTATTCAAAGACCCTTAAGAGTTTTAATGTGCTGCGTAGGAGCTCTCGTGACAAACAGATTTTCTTGAATCTTGGACCTATTTCACACATCAAGCATTTTCTGGAAATGTACCAGTTTATTAAACCCGGGCCTGGCACTGTTCCAAAATAAGATGTAAATTACTGGTTGGTATAAGGGCACGATGACATCAGCTTGACTCAATTTACGTTGATGATGAAATGAGGATGGGAGTGTGATTAGCAGTAAGGAATATCCCTGTACTTTCCTCAGACTTCAGTGTGTCTAGTGTGCTTTTTATAGCAGTGTGTTATAGATTCAGCCGCTGTAGCTGCAGGTCACAGTCACAGGCTGACAGTGCTATCAGTGATTGGACCCTCCAGCCCTGCATTTGCCTTTCAGATTAGTGGTTCTCAAACTGTGGGGGGCCCCAAGATGGATCCAGGGGGGGCCACAGATTTTGTGGCATTTTATGAAATATAAATATGTATTATACTTTTTATGCAATCAAACATCAGAAAAATAAGCCATCAACCAAAATAATAGATTTTCAGCATTGTATAACTGAATATGCTTTTGGTTTCATTAAAATTCTAGGTTTAAGATTATAAATATTTATTTGGGGGGGGGCGCAAAGCGAAGCACTCTACACAAAAAGTGGGCCATACAACGAAAAGTTTAAGAACCACTGCTCTAGATATCCCTTTTAGACATTTTTTGCCCAATTTTTGTTCCAAATTCCAGCTCTTGCCAGCTTTCACTTTCCTAATCCTGCCAAAGTTCCCACTCATTCCCCTCCATCATACATTATGGGTTTGGCACAGTTGGCCCTTTCTCTCCTGATGGAGATCTGCAGAAGTCTGCATGCTGTTACGCTAGCACACATAAACGGAGCATCAGATGACACTTTGACTGACACTGAAGTGGGAATACATCACTGAATCTGCTCATAGCCACACAAAAATACACTCACACAACCTTTGCCTGTTTCCCAGTTACAAACACACACAAACAAACCCACAAAGGAGAAACAAATACAATTCCAATTCCATTTGGATGACTACACGGTATTAAAATACTAAAAAGGTTTAAATATGTCAAAAAGAATATGAACAATATGGAAATACACACATTGTGTGCAAACCTCCATTTGACCCTTATCAACTAGTTCAGTCTAAAATAATTAGACATTTTATTTTATCCTTAAATTAAGACCATAAATACCTAAATATAATCGTATTCCACCATCTATAAATCTGCATCAAAATCTCACTCTTTTTTAATAGGTAACAGTGATTCAAGCTTGAGAATGGTTTGAATATGAATAAAATAATGATTTTTAAAGAACACATCTTCTCTTGACAGTTCAGCACAAGGTATCATGCATCTCACAGGTGATGAATGGAGCTCCTGTGGAGCTCTGACTGAACTCAGTGAGAGTGTTACTTTCACAGACAAATGACTCAAACTGAGACTTGAATTAATGTATTTAATAACAGAAGTGATCGGTGGATGTGATACTGCAAATCAAACATTAAAGTGACTGGAACAGCCATTAAAAAAAAAAAAACTGCTAAAACATTCAACAGCACCACACATACAGTTTTATCTAAAAGAAAAAGTCTTCCAAGAATTGGATTCCAAAATTGCTTAAAATGACAAAAATTGCTTACAATTTGCTCAAATAGAAAAAGAGAAACACAACAATATAGTGTTTTCACTACTTTCATCAAATTGATTAATGAAATATTTATATTTTAATTAATTTATGTTCATATTTATTTATATTATTATTTTATTGTGTAAAACTTGCGTTAAATAAAAGATTTGAGGAATTTTGTTGTATGTAAATTTTATAACATAAATAATTTGTTGAATTGCTCCTTTAGTTTTGTCGCATTTAAAGGAACCATGCAGGTACACTGACATCTAGCGGTTGGGTTTGGTATCACAGTGTAAATTCAAAATATTGGAGAGGCAAGTTTAGCTAAGTAATGGTTCGCTTTCTTTTGCATGTTATCAGAAATAATATACAGGAAATCTATTGTTTGTGAATGTGTACCGAAAGTTAAGGGAAGTTCAGGAAAACACGCATGCGCTGTAAACTTTGTTTATGTTGTTGCTTTAAAACAGTCGAGAGAATACACACTAAATTAAGTCAATTTAACCTTCCAGCTATAACCAGAATATAAATCAAATAAATTGTATATTACTATATATTAACTGTGAATATATTAAATCATTTAACATATACTTGAACATTTATAGAATAATACTATTAATAAACAAATTATAAGGAATTGCGCTTTTACATATATTGAAAATTACTTTGTGGAAATGTATTATGTAATACATTGCATTAAAGTTTATTATATTACCACATATTTTGTTTAATCATTTTTCCAATCATCAGGACTTTTGACATCCAAGTTGCCACAAACCGGCATCTTGGCTGCAGCCAAGAAACTTTCCACTCCACCAAATGTGTGAAATCTCTTTAATAATCTTATTTTACTTTCAGTAAAGTATTTATTTGTTTTATAAACATTGTTAAAATTGTTTTTTATCTTCATCTACCCATGGGCTGAAACACCCCAGCTTTCATCACCTTGACCAAGCCAAGCGCAAATGCAAACTCACAACTGTGATTAAAACACCCTAAAGGTCACTGTGTTTTACTTCAACACAGCCACACAGCCAGATCGGAATAACTCACCGCAAGCATTAAAAAGTGAAAATGGGTTTCTAAAAATATTTGAGGCTGTTTTTTTCACTGACGTGGAGTGTTAAAAGCTTTTAACACATTTAGTTATTTTCATCACCTGTTACTGAACAACCAGGCTCGGTGCCAGAAGGGCATAACTGGGGGGCATTTTAATCCCATGGGGGGACTACACTTCACTTTATTGTGACCGATTTTCTGCTCATTTTCAGTTATTTATTCCAAATTTTTATAACAGCTACCTTTATAATTGCCTGTCAGATACAGATTCTCCTTTTTATGAAATATTAAATTGACTTACAATGTTAAAAAGCCTAATAATTATAAGCATAATAAACAGTACAGGAACTAGGTACATGTACTCACTCACAAGTCGATTGTGTCCCGATCACCTATTGGAAGAAATAAAAAAAACTTGTGCAAAGTGTGCATTAGGGACCATTAATATCTAAAAATGTGTGTCTACATGTCCCTTTGAGTGTGCTTGACAGAGTTATATCCACTGTTTATATAACATCCATCACTGAAATGCAGTGAACAAACATGCACACCTCAACTTTTCTCATTATAACAAGAGTAACCAGCTCCAGCTGCAGAAACACAGCGCAACCGATCTTGACGCAGCACAGACAATCTAGATTAGCGAGTCTTTCTATCGCTCGTCGGTTGACGTGTAGGCGGGCTATTTCTTTCGGCTATTGCTTTTCTGGGAAAATTGCCAAATAAAAGGAATATGATCCCTTTTATGAAACCGGGATCCAGAACCTGAATTACAAAAAATCTTGTATCAAGCACAGAAATACTAAGCCATACGTCCAACTTGTTTTTTAACAAGTTAACCATGTTACGCATGAGAAGCCAGCACATTTAACAGTGAAAAGAAGTCAGAATGCATGAAATAGCATGTTACCCCGTCTTTAATGTCGCTGTTACTATCATAATCCTGGGAAATAAGATCCAAATGCTAAATGCGACAATAAATCAGAGTTTATTTATGAAACTATGAAATTGGATCATTAGAAACTTCAGGATATCTAAACAAATATATCTTGTTTCTGTGGCAAGTATTTGCTGAGTTTCAGTTCATTGTATTAACCCCTTTCAGAGAGATACTGTTTTTGCGCAGAAAGACACTGACGGCTGAAGCGCACCCTGTTTATTTTCTTTATTTTATAAAAGTGCAGAGAGTACACAAATATGTATGACCAAAATTACTGGAATATTTTAAATATTTTTCAGTAGTGATAAGTAAAAAAGGTGTCGTGCAAGCCACCGTCAACCCCTGGTCTAAAGAAAACTGGGATAGCAGAAATTATTTTTGGGGGGACCATCATTTTAATGGTTGAATCTTCGTTACTGCACATAACTACGTTTTACACTCTATTAATAATAATTCATATTAATTAATAATATAAGATTGTTTTTTACTATATGAAATTATTTCATTTTTTTATTCATAAAGTCAAAAATAAAATTTATAAATAGCATATACAAAAGTGTTTGGCACAGATATAGCCCTTTACTGTTCAATTGGATATGTAGAATCGAACAGAAAAATCTTTAACTGAAATACTGACTAATAAAACTTTTAGTGAATATTATTACATAAATTGTAATCATAACTACATTAGTTCATTCTGTTAGTAATAGAAAGGCTGCATATGGTATTACATGTTCTTTAATAAAACATTTGTATATGGAGAACAGCCCCTTATGTAGAAAGCAATCTTATATTATTCAATATCATCATTAACCCTTAGACACCCAGCTAGAGCTCAAGGGTCAAATTCAGGTTTGAATAAAAACACTCCTGAGACACTCGAGCATTCACTCTGTTAACATTCATCAGACCTTAGTGATTCTTTTATAATATGCCTCATTTTTCACCTCTAGTAAAGCATCCTTCATCTTCATTATTGTCAATCTCAAACTGATGGTGAATGTGCTTTCAAAACGTCCATCGTCCGACCTTCATGATTAGCTATAATAAATTCTATAACCGTTATCACATACAGAGATAGGCATCCAGATATTGAAGTAAGTCACGGAAGCAGGTGAAATATTTAGAGAGAGAAAAAGTGAGAGAGGAAATAAGGGGGAAATAAGAGAGCGAGACATGGGAAAAGTAATATTGAAATGACACTGCCACAGGCGTATGTATAATAAATAATGGCATGAAGGATGAAGAGAAAACTGTATTGAAAATTGAAAGGTGACCCCGCTGAGGCCAACTGTGCAAAAATAATCAAAGAAATAGAGACATTAAAAAATAGTAACATCCACCGCACGTGTATGACATTTGACGAAAACCGGAAAGTGTACCTGCTGTACCTGAGCATCAAATGATTGTGTTTCAGTCTATATTGATTCATTCACTCAAGATTCATACATACAGTTTGATCTCTCCAGCTTTGGCACTGTGTCACAGATCTCCTTGACTGCTTAACTGAACCTCCAACAATAATGTCCCTTAATTCTCATCTATTTCACATGATCTCCTCCGAAATAAAAGCTGACAAATGCCATCATTCCCATAATGCACAGGGTTAAATATAATTAAAAAAATTAAAATATTAAGGTCAGTTGTCTATTTAAACTCTGGGTATGCACAAATGAAGTAATTCAGCATATAATTTAGATGTGAAAAAAGCAAGCTTTGGTCTTTTTTAGACTTGATCTCAGCTTCACCACCTTTAAATGCAAAGGAAGATTGAACTTTTAACATCTGCCATCGCTTCAATTTCCATCTCTGGTACACCGCATTAAGAAACTGAACCAGCTCAGCCTTTTTTATTTATCATTGATCTCCCTCTGAGAAGCACTTATTGTAGATCACTTACTGTGAATCCATACGGCTCAGATACATCACCGTCCTCTCAAAGGAGGTGCTAAACTTCAAACATTCACACTTCACACTTATTCAACACATGCTGTGCTTCTTTATAGTCGCTTTTAGATATTGACTATTGACGGTTTTTGCAGCAGCAACATAAACATTATGTGGCCTTAACTTAAAATCCGGTAGACCCCCACAAAGAACTGATAACTGTTGAGTAGTTTAATGTAATTTAATACAATTATTATACAACAAAATATGAATAGTAATTAAATGTAAATAAATATAATAACAAAAAACAGGCCAGAAGTTAACTTCGGTGAACCATCTATTAACAGAGAAAACATTTTGACCAAACCTTATTAAATTTGGACATATGGGATCTTGGACGACAAAACCGTCTTGCGTCTTAATTTTTTTTGAAATTGATATTTTTCCATCATATGAATGCTGAAGAAAAAAGCTTTATATTGATAAATGGTTTGTTAGGATAGGACACTATCTGGCTGAACAACAACTGTTGTAAAAAAGGGTGTAAAAAAAGCCAAATATTGAGAAAATCGCCTTTGAAAATGTTAATCTGGGGCACTGTAGCAGGCCATCCACTCACCAAAATAACGTTTTTATACATTAACAGTAGGAAATATATAAAATATCTTCATGGAACATGATCTTTACTTTATATCCTAATGATTTTTTGCATAAAAGAAAAATCTGTCATTTTTACCCATACCTTGTATTTTTGCCGATTACTTAAAATGTTCCCGTGCTACTTAAGACTGGTTGTCCAAATTATATTGGTTGTCCCATTATGTTGTCAGTAAGTGAATATCTTTATTTCTGTATTACTGTTTCTTCAAACAACAAGTTTATTGTCTCATTCTAAGCTGTATCTTATTTGATATACAATCCATTTGATGTTAAGGCATCAGATCAAAGAATAAACTCTTGCACTCTAAACGTTAAATGAGATCAAGGGTTTTTCATCAAAAGCTGTTCTTTACTGATGTAATACATCCAACAACATCCAAGAGTTTAAATCTGTTTCACATCATTTTATGAATTTTGTATTCTGTTGTTGAGTTGCCATCTTTGTGTGTCTCTAGGAGAAAGAGATGAGATGAAAACAGAAAGGAGAATGTCTTGTCATTTCTCTGTCATTGGTCAGTCCCAATAGATGAGGTTTTGATTAGTCTGCTCTAATTGGAGTGCTTACCCTCCATATCTTGAGCAATGAGTCACTTTAATAAATGAGCTGTGGTAAGTGCCATCATTTCTCAAACTGAGAGAAATCATTATTTCATTAAAGACTGATGGCATGCACGCTGAATTTGAGTCAAAAACGCTAAAGAAGAAATGTTTTAAAACGCGTCTGTTTGCATGTGTTAGGAAATGCATTCAACAGCTATACACAATGATTTAAGACACATTTAGAGTTCCAAAACCTGTATGTGACTCTTATTTTGATATTTTGAGGAATGTCTTTGTGGTTTTGTGTACAAAGAATGGAAGTCATACAAGTGACGCTCCACTGCATTATTAAAATTAAATAACTGATGAGTCACTAAACTGATAAATATAAGTTAACATTACATTTGAAACATCCAATGAATAAATACTTAAATGGAAAGATGAGCTGTATTTTGATGTGAGTGACAGTTAATAGCCACAATGTTGTCTAGGCAACAACGGCCACTTCCATTTCATTTTAGTACGTCCCAGTGACTGCATATTGTTTTGCTACACACAAAAAATGTATATACTTTTACATAACAGTACATTCTTTTAGTGCATGGTATAAGTAGGCGAATTGGGAAGCAGCACAAGTGGTTCAAAAACTTGAGCCAACATGTGATCTGTTCCTTGTATGCTGTAGTTACCTGAACACTTTTAATTTCTGTATGACATATCGTTTGTGCTCCCTAATTCTATGTAAGTCGCTTTGGATAAAAGCGTCTGCTAAATGACTAAATGTAAATGTAAATTTCTCTTTTTGTTCATTTTCGCATAAGCAGAATGACAGAATGTCCCTATTCAGAGGCCTGAGGGTCTGCGACTGCTCCCACACTCCTCACACAGATGGTGCCTTTACATAACAGCGATGTTCATTACGTCAGATGAGGTCAAACTTCACACAAAATGCATATCACCCTAAATCAAGCAGCCGAACGCAATATCAGCTTGTTAAGTCTGACGTCACACACCAACACTTCCTGTTCCAAGTGCTCTATCAGAAGCCACGGACAAAAAAAAAACAATGCTAATACAAACTTATTGTGTGCTGTAAAACTACAGAAAAAACAAAACTATAACCTTTTTTTATAATGCAATGTAAGATTACAACAGTCAGCAGCGAACGACGTTTATCAGCTGACAGTCACGCTCAAAGAGAAATGAAGTTGGTGAAGATCACTTGCCTCATTAAAGAGTTTGACCTGTTCAGTGAAACAATCCTTCAGGACATCAATCAATACACCATCCGTAAAGAAAACACTAATTTGAAGAACAAGAGATTGTTCAGGGGTTTAAAAACATGCCAATACTGCTCTGATCACATGATATAATGCATTCTGTCAGAGAGTTATTGATCGTCCCATAACCTTCACAGCATCATCGGTCATTACGTCTACTGATCAGATAATCAAAACACACAGCTGCTTACAGTAAAGTAAAGTTAAAGTACTGGTACCTTTTCCATATTTATTGCCAAATATCTGAGGTGGTTTTCACATTACGCATATTTGCTGCTTTCCGAATTTGAGTGCGATTGTTTCTTGTAAGGAAAGCGAGCAGACAGGGAGGAGAGTGACAGCCCGGAAAGATGGATGGCATATTCAAATGAACACGGCAAACTGACAGGAAACCAATGGAGCGAGACACACAAGCATAGACAGAGTTTGATGTAAACTTGTCCACCTTACACCCACCATGCATTACTCCCAAGACAAAACACAACCTCGGGCCTGAAATGTTTTTTAGGATCAGCAAACACAAGAACTGAATTGCTACTGACACTTCTTCACACAAGCACACAACATAAAGTCGCAAAAAAACGCACATCATTTATTTCCCACTGCAAATACAAAACTAAAGCCACACAGAGCTGAAGAACAATTCACCCCCTGTCTTACCTAGTTTAGGGAGGGAATATTTGACTTGGAAGTAATCCTTGTAGAACTGCAGGAGTCTCTTGGTGATGTGCAGAGCGTAGTCTCCCGATCCACTCTGGATGGCGTCGGGTCTGGCGTACAGTCGAATCTATGACGACACGGGGAAGAGAGAGAGAGAAGTGAAATGCTGTAAGGTGATCATGAACTATTGTGTGGTTTTTCTCCGGGTTCGTCCCTAACCTGAATTCCCGCAAGGATAACCATTTTACTTTTGTCAGATTAAGTGCTTTGAGTAATCCATGGTGAATCTCTTTTCCAAAAACTTTATCTGGTTTATGATTTTCGTGTCTTTGTAGTACACTTTTCACCACCTCTAATCCAGTTGCAGGGGATTAAAAGTTTAACTGTAACCTATACAGCATAACAGTAGGGTTCCAGAGGTAAAAATCCCATAAATCCTCAAATCCCCACCAGTAAAAACCTGCATAAAAATTACTTTTGGTCGAACGTAAACCTTTTTAGTTTGGTGTACTTGGATATATGCTTCAGTGGAATCCTTATGTCAGCGATTCACCAATCAGAGAAGTTATACTCTTAAAAATAAAGATGCGCTTTTGTCTAAATGGCTCCGTAAAGAACCTTTAACATCATAACCTTTTAAGCACCTTTCATTTTTAAGGGTGTCCTGTTATCGTCATAGAGAGAATGTATGAAAATAACTGAATAAACATACATTTTCATTTATGTTAATATCATATAAATCTATATTCTTGTTGACTATTTTCAAGATTCAAAATCAAGATACATTTCAGAATACTCTTTCGAGGTCAATAAGAATATAAAATAGGAGGGATAGAAGTGGCGAGCAGATTTACATGCACTTATGACATCACAGCTGCCTGAGTTTATGTCATTAAAAACAGAGAAAAGACATGACATGACCTCATAATCATGCTGCAGCAGATTGAGTCCAGTTGTCACAAATGTTATTGAATCAGGACATATGCACCTGCTCGAATTCCTGATCACAGTATACTACCTCGCATCACAGGGATCTAGATGAGAGCCGAGACGCACCATTTTATCACGATCTGTCACGAAAGAATGCAAACCATGCGAGAACAGCATGTAGACACAGCTTAATTTACAACTGACAAAACCACACGGGACCGGGAAAAAGGACTCAAACAAGAACTTTATAAATACACGAGACGTAAACATCAGGACAGAATCAAGGTGGAAACAGGAAACCAAGAAAAAAGAGATTTTACAAAATACACAACTTTAAAAATAAAAGACACATCAATAACAAAACCCTGCAAACCTGTTACAAATGGAGTCATGCAACTCGGCGATGTTATTTAACTAAAACAGCTGAAAATGTTTTCAAATAAATAATACAAGTAAAATAAAAGCTTTGTTCGTGGTGTTACGGTTCTGAGCTGTATACACGAGATGCACGATGAAGTAGTAGAAAATTAAAGTAGTTCTTTAATATAAATCCACAGTGAAATCTCAAAAACAAAACCAAGACATCCAAACAACCGCAGATAAGGAACTGACTAAAGCTGAAGGCTTAAATAGACAATTAACACAGAGAAAATAAAAACAAAGGAAACAAGGAACAAAGAATTAAACCGAAGTGTGACATGTGGTTATTCCCGCATGGCTCTTTAGGCTTCAGGCTGACGCACGGCAGGGTTTTCTGACTGGGCATCAATCTAAGAATGAATAGCCTTGTACTTTACGCTCAGCAAGAGTTACAGTGCAAACCAAGCGAGCAAAGACATTGTTTCATGGGCTGGCAGAAATGCGCTTTGAGTTGTTTACCTCACATGATGCTGCTGTATCGATCGACTCCATGACTGAAATAAAGATGAATGCGTTGCACTGAGGGCTGTGGAAATGATTCAAACCTCGATTAAATCAATACTATAAGACAACTTGTGATTAGTCAATCGGCTCAAACTGACAATCACAAGGTGCTTTATCAATAAGCTGAGATAATAATCTGACCTGACTGCTTCATTTGTTTATGCTTGTTTGTTGTTTGGTTTTGTTAAAGGAGCTGTATGTAACATTGACACCTAGAGGTTGAGCTTGGTATCGCAGTCCATTTTGAAAATATATAAAACGTCCATCCCAGACTCGATGCTCACAGGAGTTGCCAAACACATACAGGAGTGTAATGGAAAGTATAAACTCTTACACTGTAAATTTAGCTGATAATTTATACGTTTGCAGTGGTTTTGTCGTTTTCAAATATAACTCAATCTGCAGCACGTTTCAGAAGTTATTGCGGTCTCGTTTAAATAACTGTAATAAAATTGTACATTATTCCTCGTAAGTTGTAAAATAATATAGCAATTCTTTCTAAGTTTGCTACGTAATAGAACTGGAAAGGGTGGAGTCTGCTCTGACCAAGATCGTTTGTTTGCTACAATTTGCAGTGATTGTCGCCAATTGGCAACCGAGCTGTCGAAATACACTAGTTGGTAAATCGTGAGTGGGCGGGGTCACACGGACCAAAACAAAAACAGACATTCCGGCACAGAAAGCACATTTCAGAGTGGAATAACTGTCTATAGCATTGTTTTTTGACAAACCAATCTCTACGTACATATTAAGGTATTGTTTTGATTATAATTATTATGAAAATTATTACATACAGCTCCTTTAAAGGAAAGTTCACCTCAAAATCATAATTGTGTAATTTTTTACTCGCCCACATGACGTTCAAAATATTTCAAGATCTCCCGGCGTCTTCGGAACACAAATAAAGACATTTTAAGTGACACCCGAGAGATCACAATTTTGATTTTAGTTTAACTTTTCCATTAAAAGCATCGTTTTAAGAAGAGTTTAGCACAGAACACAAAAGAAGATAATTTGAAGAATGTTGGTAACCTACTAGTGACTGGACACAAAGCGAATGTAAGTGAATGGGTACCACCGTAGCTCAAAGTCATATATTTAATCTGGTTTATTGCAGTTTTTGGACGCTTCTGTTTACCGAAAAGATAGGTGCTGCTTATTATGCATATATGTCTTTCGTGGATATTCGTTTTTATCACATGAACAGAGTAAATAATTCTCAATCAACAATCGCCTGCAGGGTCTAAAGTAATATTTATGCATGTATATGCGATAGATGAGTGTTTCACTATAAACCCAGAGTTATAATTTCACTGTCCTCTCCAACATTCCCCTCCTGCAATCTTTCCTCTCGCTCCAAACATCCAACCCATTACAATAGATGCCATGAGAGGGCTACACTGCCGATTTGAAGATTGATGGGGGAAGCTAGAGCGTGGCTAACTGCTACAACCCCGCGGTGTGGGTATAAATGCTCCAGATAGAAGCGGCGTTACAGTCAGCATGGCAGAGATTATCTAATATAAAGGAGAGCAGCTCATGCTGAAGGAGAGAGATTCATTACACTAATATATAAGGAGGCCGGTCAAGGTCACAGCGTGGGAGCCCATTAAAGGAACCACCAGGAGGCGTCTAATATGACAGACAGGACTTCCGTTGAACATGATACAAAGAATATAAACTTAAACCATTTCTAAGATTTCAATCCATCCATCATCTAAACAAGTGCAATGAATGAAACTGACCACAACTCCATTATCTGTCACAGCTTCTCTGTAGGTGAAGTTGCAGACCGCCCAGGCCAGGTAGTATGTGGACATACGGGGCGTCCTGGAGAAATGGTTGGTCACCCATCCGTCCACATCAGATGTAGACGCCTCCACTGGCATGTTGGACAGCGACTGATACGAGCTGTCGTGTCTTAAACTCACTCTGAATGTGGCTTTATAAATGGGCTCGTCGAAACACGGGAAGGCCTTTCTGGCGTGAGTGGGTGAGAACTGCGTCACAGCCAGATACCTGCAGAATCAAAAAAAGAGAGGAAAATCAGACATAAATAAAAATGATTAAATTGTCCTTGAAAAAGACATCTCTATTTGTTTAACTGAATGAAGATTAACGCAAATCTCTATACTTATCACTATATATTTGTATGTGGGGAAAATTTGTCAACTCTGAAATGAGATTCTAGATTTGTCCCAGCTGTGAACATTTAGCACATCTGTGCAGCATTACATCTATAAACAAGCATAAACGTATATACTAACCTACATGTAGCTGCTCTCGTGAAAACAATGAATTTTAAGTACGTCAACAGACTATGAATAAATGAGTTTAAAGTAAAAACAAAAAACTGAATGATTTGGGTAAAATTATAGAGCAGGAAAATAGGTTTTGGGGAGGAGAGAGTTTGGCTATATGCTGTATGGATTACTATATGCAGCATCAATAATAGTGATGTTGTCCTCCACACCAACAGCATGACAACTATGAAGGGCACCTTGTCTGAATTTTCTCTGTTCTCGTCTGACCTTAGTTTAAAAAGAACTGAATACAACACTTGAGTCCACATTTAACTACAGAAAATGAAACCACATTTTTCAAATCACATCATGTCTGTTAAGGATGGTCACATCCTATATAAAAATAAAAGAGTTTATTTGCAAATACAGATAAATAACATTTTTAAATCATGTTTTTACTATTTTATCATGTGTTTATTGCGTTTTATTGTGTTTGTTAGCTGTTTTTTATTACTATTACTTAATCAAAACAAACTAACTAGAGTTTGATTGATATTCATTTTGAATGCTCAATAAAAAAACATGATTATCTGTTTTTATCTCATTTTTGAGATAAGTTGCTTTTGATGAAAGCGTCGGCTTAATGACTTAATGTAAATTCATGTTTTTGCAAATTAACTCTTCATATTGTAAAAGATGCGCTCACTCCATTTAACACCATCATCTTCATAACCTGTGGAGCTCAAGATATTTGCACAACAGAAGATTTGTTTCTAGCGTACAGTAACTTCACCATCGATAGTCTGTCATGTAATTAAAAATGCCACTGGAAATCAGTCAGAAGATGTATTTTAATCTCCTTTCTTGACCATAGTACCTGCAAATTCAACAATGGTTTTTCATTTTGCCGTTGCGTTCCCACATCAACTGCATGATTGGAGAGCGAACTTTTATGCGTTAGTGATTGCATTGAAAATAGTATTATAAAAACGGTTTGTTTCTAAACAAATTTTTACAACAACAAGGAGACAAGACAGACCATGATTGCATGCGCTTGCCATGACATCTTTTTAGGGAAGATGTTACATTCGTTCTAATGGTTATCGTGGCGGAGTGTGACACTGTAACCACACTGGGCGCGACACGACAAAAGACATTATACTGCTGTCGAACCAAACGCGAGCAATCGTGCGCTCTCTATTACTCGTGGGAAATGTTCGTTATTATCGCGTGAGTGACGTAAAAACTCTTCGCACGAATTCATAGCTGGAGTTCAAAATGTTCAACTTGCGCCTGCCGCGAGTTCGCGTCTATGCATTGAATTTGTGTGTTATTCAATCGCGTCAAACGCTTAATTCGCATTTGGTGTGAACACAGCATTAGAAACGCATTAGAACCCATTCAAACTTCCAAATTTATCGACAAACACATTAAGAACAAGCAGGTGTCATGTCGCGTCGCGCCTGTCGAGTCCGGTGTATATACATGGTGTTAAAAAAAGTTTCAGGGTGGCAAATCACTGAACGCCTGTCCTCCAATCAGATTCGAGGACGAGAACGACCGGTGTAATACGGGCACCTGGCATAAATCGCTTCAAATGGCAATAAGATTAAACGTTTTTCTATTATAATTAGCCTTCTACAGCCATCTAGGTAACAATATCAAAAATATGGAGCCACTAGAACCAAAAGGAAAACCGTATAGCACTACTTTATGAAGATGGCGTGTTTAATACATGCACAGAACTGCTTTACCTTCGTTCTCCATACAGCATGTATGAACTGCGGAAAAATCCCAAGAGTTCATTTTCAATCTGTGCTTCAAACGTGATGTTGATCTTATATGTTCTGAGCGGCTTCATCTCTCTGTGGAGCGCGATCACGTACACCTGGTTGGGTTGGTGGTAAAAGCGTCGGTGGATCCTCATGACGCCTGTTTTCTTACTGTCTGAATACACCTGCACTTTATTCACCTCCAGTCTGTCTGTGTGCATCACGATGAACTTAGTGGAGTTCACGCATTCAAACTCAATGTTCACTTCACCGGAGAACGTGAAATTATCCATGTACACGGACAGTCTGAGGTCGTAGTGGCGAGGGCGCAGGGTGGCCGGTAAGCGCAGGTGTCTCCAGGGCTGTTGGCCATCCTCTGATTCTCTTAGACTGATGTTTCTGTCCCGGGACTGACCGGACTTGTTACTGGAGCCGTTACCGGCAAGAGTCCCGCTGCTCTCCGCGGCGCATCTCTCGAAGCTGACGCTGAGCGTGATGGCGATCACCGTGACTATGATGAGGGTGAGGATGGAGATGGCGAAGCCCAGCACAAGTCTCTTGTGCAAAGTGATGTGCTGTTCGGTAGTCCGGGGTCGGACCACCACGCTGTCGGCCCACTGATCGGACAAAGCCCGTCCGTTCCTCATGTTCATGTCCTCAAACCCCATCGGCACGAACGTTCACTGCTAAAACGGTTTACGTTAATGTTTAAAGCGCCGTGTAACAATATTTTGTTTGGAGAATAAACGGCGTATTTAAATGTCGATAAACATCCAAAAATAATACAAAACAATAAAGGTGAGAGATGGAGGTAAGTATGCGCATTAGTGCGGAATACATGTCAATAAATGACAGTTAAAATGCATTAACTGCAAATGCAGAAAAAAAACTGAAGTCGGAAATCGTGCGTGGAGTCCAATGCTGAAGCTCATACAGACACAGTTCCACATCCCCTCAAATCCACGATTTCTCTTCTGACACGAGTCTGATGTGTTTTAAGTTTCGGAAAAGCTATACTGCATGAAAAATCATTCGAATAACTGTTGTGTATTTCCATTTTCTCTCTTTATTTCCTCATCTGCTTCCATCCTTATCGGCGCTTCTCTCTCTAATGCGTCCTCTCCTCAGTGCTGGGTTCCCTCTCTCTCTTAAAACTCGCTCTGTCTCTCTCTCTCGCTCTCTCACACACACACATACACACACACACATCTCTGGTTTATTATCTCCGTGGGTACAGTCCATAGGCGCAGTTTTTTATAATGTACAAAATGTATTTTTTATCCCCTACCCCTTAACCTAAAGATAAAATAAAACGTTTTGCATTTTTTGATTGGTAAAAATATCGTTCTGTACGATTTATAAGCAATTTTGGTCCCCACGGTGATACGAGTCCCCATGTGTTGGGGTGCATTCAGGTTAAGGTCCCCACTGAGATATTAAACAAGCCCCCCTCCCAACACAGACAGACAGAAAGAAATTCAGTCCAATAAATCCATCTGTATGCTTTGCCCTGTGTCTGAATCTAAGTGCTGAAGTCAGTGAATGGGAAAATGAATGTATCCAACAATAAATCTTAAATTCAATGGTCACTGGGATGTGCATTTAAGAGCTGTCAAATTTATTTTTAAACATCATGCAAATATACAACAAAACCTTGGTGGTATCTAATTCAATTGTCTGTTAAAG
This sequence comes from Triplophysa tibetana, assembly GCA_008369825.1. Taxonomy (NCBI): domain Eukaryota; kingdom Metazoa; phylum Chordata; class Actinopteri; order Cypriniformes; family Nemacheilidae; genus Triplophysa; species Triplophysa tibetana. Next base: position 11,154,650 of record CM017897.1, on the reverse strand, counting down.
GTCCTTTATTGTTGTGGTAAAAAGAAAGGCAGGTCAATGTAATTTGGATGGATCTTTTCCCAAGACACATTGTTTACGTAAAGCCATTAGTGGAATAGAAAATGAAGAGAATTAATCTGTATATATGATGAGCAGTTGACGAATAAATCATACATGTATCCCATAGTGTGGCAGCAAAATTTAGAAAAAAAACTGTGAATATCACATTGTTTTATATTGTTAATATTTATATATATCATATAAAATAGCATAAGAGAGATCATTCTTTATGGTTAGTTTTTGTTTGTTTCTTCTTGCCATCACACCACAGCATAAATCTGTCGCTCAACTGCTCACATACAGTATTCTGTGTGTAATCATTACTTACATAATTCCGTTTATGCAGCAACTGAACTGAAGACTGCTGTCCATGGTGCTGAAACAAACATGATCATTAAATCATGTAGTGTACAATTTATGTAACAATTAAACTATTTCTGTCCCTGTAATTGGTGGAAAAACAGCCTGAAACCTACTGGACATACTGTTCCAAGTTTTGCTTGTATTCATTTAATTATTTTCTTTCAACTGTTCATCCATCTTCCCTCCATAAAAGCTTTAATCAGTGACCCACACACACATCACTGTAGTGCCAAACACCTGTCACTTTAACTTTGCACATCTCACATCTCTTTAACACACACACATTTTCTCAGAGTCCGCTTCATAAGGGAAGATCAGCAGTGGCTCTTTGATCGATGCAACGGCTCCAAATAATACCTTCAATTTGCAGGCAACGGCAAGGCTGGTTAAACAGCACGATGAGAGGAGAGCAGCGAGGGTGTGAGGAGACCTTTGATGGAGCTGTGAGAGAGAATGTGATGTGTAAAGGTGATCTGACATGAAGCGAAAGTGCGTCTAGTTGAACCGATTTTATTCACATTTGAAATTCTCTGAACTAGAACAGCCAGGAAATGCATTAAGATTCCTTCCTATTCCTGTTACATCACCTGAGATTTAAAAGATATTCTTATTGAATAGAGGCAGAAATGGTTAGTCCTATACTTGTGAAATATGTGGATAAAACAGAAATGGAGGCATTAATCTCTGGACCACTATAGAGAAAAATAGGCAATTTCCAGTAGCAACTGTACACAAAAGACTGTCAATTATGACATATATTACACAAAATTGGACTTAAGGGAGTTAAAAGAGGTTTAACAGACTAAAAAGTCCTTGAGGCCATTTGTGATTGCCGCCACACAAAGGCTAATTTAAACAGCTAAAAGAGAGGCCGACTGACAGAGGAGTTTATAGGTGATTATATAAGCAGAGTAGAGAAACATCTCCCCCTACAGTTCAGATGTAGGAACTTACAGGTCACCTGATCAACCAATGGCATGAGCTTAAGGGCAGCACTTATCTGTGCAGCTCAACATTAATAGACTGATTTCAAATACCTGATTAAACATCAAACATCCTTTACTGTTGTCATTTGATAATATAAGTGTTACGAATTTAGTTGAATTTAAATGTCTGAAAAATCCTGATCCTTCAGAAGTGGTCTGTTGAAGTACATTGCCCAAGCAATCTGTCTTGCTGTTATTCACACAGTATTTTAGGAAGCAAGCAGACGTTTTTGTTCTGAATGACTTCTAAAACACGGACACCTACATACTTAACCAGCTGTTATGTTTCAGGTAAATATGCCCACCTGCAGTGCAGAGTCACTGAAAATCCCACCTCACACACATGCTTGGCTCGCAATGACAACATGTGCTGTGTCCCACAAACTGAGTGATGAGACGGAGGCTGTCGAAAACTTCTTTAAATGCAGTCTCAAATTGTGTCCTCCTTTCCCGGGCCCTGAATAAAAGAACATGAAGATCCTTCACAGACTGTACCCTATCCCAAGATTCACTGCAGGCCGACTGGAATGACATTTTTAAACTTTAGTTAGGTTCAAATATGTATATTTAATAATATATAATAATAAGTATTATCTTCCATACTGTAACGTACTTAGAGTATTTATGCTCTAAATACTACATCAATCTACATCAATATATCTTATATAAGACAAAATGAGAATTTATGGCTCCATTTGTGTTTTAAAAAGTCAGTCCGAAATGTCTCTACTGTGTCATAATGGCTGTTTGTACCTCAAATCACACATTAAATATACATTAATAAGTTAGACAGTGTTTCACAAATTCACCAGTAGATGTTCCTCCTTCAGGGGTGTTCCTAGAGAGCTAAACATGCTAATGTTCTTGCATAACAGCCCCTAAAAACTCCCTTTCTCTCATAATTTGAATACATTTGGTTAAACAGCATTAAATGAAAAGCTTTTAGTAATAAAAGAACTGACTGTGAGAGCAACACTGAAGAGATATGAACCCAAGGATAGAAACACTGCATCTAAATCAAAACTTTTATAATCAACAACTACAGTTACCTGATACCCAGAATGCTTAAGTCCAACCCTGTAGTGGTTAGGGTTCAAAAAGATCAAGTATCTCCAAAGAAACTCTTATAAACAAATGGTTGAGTCGATATTTTTGTCGATAAGCCTCTTTTCAAAATGAAGAGCTTTTAACAAGGTCTAAAAAAGCAGTGAAGTGACAAACACCTTCTTACACGTGAGTAAAGCTGACAAACCGGAGTCACTGTACTGTGACTGTACATAAAAGTTTAGTCAAAGTAAAATCAAGAAAGTACAATAAATATTTTATATAGTATAACACGAGTCGAGCGTTTACATGTCAAATCATCAGACAGAAGGATCAAGACAGTTTTGGCATTTACATGACACTCCTCAACTAAAACAGAACAAACAGTGACTCACCAGCTTTACAGAATACAGACAAAACAACTGCTTCAGTAACTCTCACAGAAGACTCACACAGACAGATCAGACAGCACTGCCATGACAATTAAACCCATTGAAAGTTCCAATAATATCTCAGATTGAAAAATTTCACTTCTTTGCATAATACATTAAAAAAATGATATACGAATCATTCAAGTTAGTAAATGCTTTGGTGCACCGACTAAGGCATTGAAAGCTCACTAAATGACGCTTTTTATCTAATAAAGACCAAATTGAAAAAAACACTGTTCCAAAGTCATATGACATGCTCGATAATCCAGTCACTATTAATTTCTGAGCAAAATTCTGCACGAAATGTAAGAATTTTTGTTGACTAAACCCACAGAGATGCTGCAAACCGTACATCTGTAAATTGTATGAGCCGAGGATTTTCCTGTCATTCTCTCTGCCAATTAATTACCATGGTTTTCTTCTCTGGTTGTCAAGGTAACAGCAGGTTTATGTGTTCAACCGCTGTTTGGGCTGCCGACAGTACATTAAAATATAAGAAGTTATATAAGAAGCTATTAGTAATGGAGAGATACACTACTATTATTAGCCTTTATTTGTTCCCTATGGTTTTCCAGACTGTTATAGGGAAGGTAACCTCAGATGTGTGGCTTACCCAAACACCGAGGCAGGGGTCAGGACTTATTAAGATAGGCCCTTTCTCAATATGCGTTCGTCAGTTGTCTTGTGTCCACGTGTTCTAGCTCCAAGTCATTAATAACCATCAAAGTCCGGTTCCAATACTCAAGAAGACTGAACGCATGAAAGTACACGAATGTGTTCTTGATATCAAGGATGCATCGATGGCAGCCTTGCGCGAGTACAGAACCCGCTTGAAGTCGAGGCCACGCAAGACCGGTCTCCACGAGAAGACAAGTCGTTTCTTGGCATACTTAGAATTGAGAAAGAGCCATAAAAATGAAAAAAGTTAAAATGTTAGGCAGCTGTAATTTATTTATATGTGTGCGCAGACAACATTATCCATTTGCGCAAGTGTACATAGTACCATCTGTAAATTTAACAGTATACTACCCTGTACTTTGTCTCTTATACTTGATTCCCGTTTTCCGTACAATAGTCTTTGTTTTATGTAGGCATATTTTTTTATAATCTAAAGAAAAACACATCAACAGTAATGCAATATAACCCTCATGTGTAAATATATCCTCATGCTCTCTCGGAGTTACTATCTGTAAATCATTTCCTTTACTCTTTAAAAAAATGATATCTTATACAGAAGGTCAGGAGCTCAAATCTATATCGCAGAAACCAGGAAGCTTACTAAATATTAAACAGATACAGATAATACAGATAGAGATATTGAGCTACATATGAATGAAGTGAAACCAATCTTTCCTCTTTCAATTTTGTCAATATTAATAATATCAAAGGTCACCATCAACAGCAGGAAAATCTGTCAGCACACACTCAATTTAAAACCAACACAAATCCAGCATTGGTAGATTTCTTGTGATTCACATTATCATTTTTTCACACAATATTTATTATTCCTATCTTTAATTACAGGTTATATCATTTAACAGGCAGTTCCTGCTCAAACGTTGGTCAGATAGCCTACCTTAAAATCTGGGATTTAACAAACCAAGAATTACAGCTAGTTCAAGGTCAATCCTGCATTAAATTTATATATAAGACATCTACAAGTAATGCTTTATTTCACCAACAATTTCACAAGCATATTCTGCCTTCACGACTCACAATAGGCGACTAATGGAAAGCAGTACACTGTGTGCCATCTTAATGTGCCACATTAAGTCAAATCACAAAGCCACCGCCACAGATCCTACACGATTGTGATTCTTTCAAATTCTCCTCTGTCTGCTGAGCCTCATTATTCTACAAATGTCATGGAAAGTATAGTTAGACACTGCCAACGGATTAAAATGGATTCCTTCTAGGGATGCACAGATAGAATTTTTTTGGCCGATACCGGTTTTAACTAGGGCTGTCGCGATAAACCGTGATTTATGCACAGCTTTTGAGTGAAGTACGTGAAAACGCTGCTGCATCTGAAAGCCAGAGGGCGCTCTCTTGCGGAATCTCCAAATACGCGCTACAGAAGAAGACCATTACAGGTTCTAGAATCTAGGAATGCCGATGGACATGTTCTTATCACTGTTACACAAGCCGTATCAGATATTTTAATGATAATGAAGTATATTTATTATGATCATGTTTGACGGGTGTTGCTTTTTCAAATGCATATTGTTAACAATGTGTATCGCCCAGATTGATTTCACAATTGTTACACAATTGATTACACAATTGTGTATCGCCCAGATTGATTTCAATAGGATTTAGTGGTATCGCGATTAATGATCGTGCAGCCCTAGTTTGAACTAAACAACGATCATCCGATTCGGATACCGATATTGGTCAATGGTATAGTACTTTACAAAACTAAGTATTTTTTTTTGCATTCAATTATTTTTACTGAACATGAATTGGATCCATTTAACATTTTAAGAGAGGCTCAAGTTAAGATAAAAATAAAAAGATAAAAAGACAATGACAATCTTCAAATTAGATTTTTGATATCCGTTAACTGTCGGAGCCCTTTTGAGCCTACACATGAAAACGCATGTTCGAACTAAAATGGCGGTAACTAATGAATTCTTTGGAATATTGTCGGTGTAGTTTCACACACACACAAATAAGAAAAATGAAAGGTATGTTGTTAGGTTTATTGTAAAAAATTATGTTTATGGTTTTCTTTGATTAAAAACTACATTAAAAAATGACGGGTCGCAAAAGGACAACAAAAAATCTAAGCACACTCTTTATAAAAAAGAATCAATTACTCTCCCTACATCTCCCTACACCGAAGAAATCTGTATTCTACAGTCTTAGATCTTTCCAATGATGTATAGTTTGTCATGATTCGATTCGAAATTGCATACATAATATTGAAATAAACTTAGGTGTCCCGTAAACGGAACGGGTGACAGTTAACAGGCTACTAAACTTAAATAAAGTATTTTGCTCAGAGAAAAATTATTGATTATTCAGTCATGCAACTCATTGCCTCCATGCAGAATCGGCCTTTTTCATGCTATTGCCGATATACAGATGGCGTTAAATCAATCCAATATCGGCTGATTCATATCGGTGGCCGATTCATCGGTGTATCCCTACTTCTTTCTAATTTGTCATTCAGAGATCATGTTTGTAAATTATGGCGCCATGACACCCACCCTCCAAAACAGCTTCCACAGTGTTTGGTGGAAGAGCAATGTGGTAAACATGTGAAAGCATAAATCTATTTTATATAATTAATTTGCCTTTAAACAGAATATGACTATGTTTACATTAGTATTGTAAAAAAATGTCAGTCTAAATGGAAAGCTGATACATTCACTGAAATATTCTTCAATAATAATTAATCAATATAGTCGTAAACCAATATAGTCATAACACGTATAGAAATTGTATATAAATAAGGTAGAGAAAAGATAACGCGAATCTGTATCTCTTTGTATATTGCTAAAGTTTTAAAAACTCGAAAAATTATTCAGTCATAATGTCAAATTACAACGTTATGCATTTGGAAAGCAGCAGAGATGATAGTCACAAATACACATCTGTTAAAAACACTAAATCCCATAGGGACATTTAGTAACCTTTTCGCCATGGTGGTTAATGTCACCGCATGACTATAATGAGAGGTTAAGTTCTTTGCATATCTACATAGTTAATTTTTATAAATGGAACATTGCTACCATGCATTGATAGAATAATAAATGCACTTAAAGAAACATTTAATCACTAATAAGCAACATTATTTCAGTATTTGATAATATGTTTTCTATTAATATGTAAAGAGCCGGTGTTTTCATCCAACAATCAGAAGTAATATTTCACAATACATGACCATTATTATTACATCACAATAAAACGTTATTTTAAATTACAGCTTAAAAAATCGTAGAAACAGTCAGAGAAAAATAGCAAAACAGTCATTTTGCTTTTGTGACCTTATGAGTAATGAGAAGGTTGCATCATCTACAGTAATTACAATATACTGTAATAACACATGAGGTTCAGTTCTCCCACTGACTGTAGACGATGATGACACACCTATCCAATGTTTCTCTAGTCAATTCTATGTTAGGTTACAAAAATAACCATAAAATACATGAAAATGTATCTGTGCTTGTTGAAATGAGCAAAAACAAGTCTAATATATGAATGTGTTAAAGACAAAAACAAAGAAACTACATTACATCGATGCATCACATTTCACACACACAGTTCAGCACCACGGACATAATTTCAACACATAAGAACATCACAGGGATGTTGACAACATTTATCTGCAACACCTGACAAAGTCTTACATAGACGGTTTCAAAATGACAACATAAACAAAAGTTACTGCGCATGCTTGCGTTCATGGACTGGCCTAAACTTCGGGTACACATTCGCAAATAATAGAGTGCCTAAAGATTATGTTTGATAACAAGCAAAAGAAACCGAGAAGAACCGGCCTATATGCTGCAAGTCTGAACTGCAGACAGGACCAAATAAGAGAAAAGGTCGACAAAGAAGATTAATGGCTTCTTTCAAAGTCAATTTAACAACAGCTTCAATTTCAGGTACAATTCTGGGAATTTGCAGGTCTTTTGTGTTCTAACAAATTATATAAATCAAGGTGCCAGAATCTGGATGAAGCGTGGAGAGGCACAGAATCCACGTTGCTTGAAGTCCACTGTGAAGTTTCCACAGTCAGTGATGATTTGGGCTGACATGTCATCTGCTGATGTTGGTCCACTGTGTTTTCTAAAGTCCACAGTCAACACAGCCATCGACCAGGAAGTTTTAGAGCACTTCATGCTTCTTTCTGCTGACAAGTTTTATGGAGATGCTGATGCTACCCACACTGCCAAAGATACCAAAAGCTGGTTCAATGACCAAGGTGGTAGTGTGCTTCATTGGCCAGCATACCCACCTGACTTGTTGTCAAAAGGAAGATGACAGATTCCAGACACAACAATGCAAAAGACCTGAAGGCCTCTATCAAAGCAACCTGGACTTCCATTACACCTGAGCAGTTCCACAGGCTGATTGCCTCCATGCCACGCCACATTGATGCAGTAAGTCATGCAAAAGGAGGCCCAACCAAGTATTGAATGCATAAAAATTAACATACTTTTCAGAAGCCTGACATTTCTGTTTAAAATATCCTTTTTCTATTGATCATATGTAATATTCAAATTTTCTAAAACATTGAATTTTGGGTTTCATTATCTGTATGTATATTTCACTCTATGTGTAATGAATCTATATAATATATGGGTTTCACTTTCTGAAATGAGTGACAAAAAATATTGACCTTTTTCACAATATTCAATTTTGTTTAGATGTACCTGTAAAGTACAGAATATGTGCAGGACTGTGTGTTAACTTTTTCGCACATAGCACTGGTCCTACAGAGACTTAAAGTTGTGTAGCACAAGAACAACAGTTGGAGCACAAGTATAAAAACTTTTGTTAATTATCATAAAAAAGCAAGTGCACTTCATCACATAAATAGGCAGATAATTGATAAAAGATTTGATACATGTTAAATGTTCCGTTTCTATCTTCTATTTTCAAGGCATGCATAAATCGAACCTGAGCCACTTTCCTTTCCAAAGATGTCAAATATGAAAAAGCACACGTGCGCAGGGAATTCAAATGCACTTAAAACTACAGTAATGATATTTGCTTTTACTTGAGCAGGGTCTCTCGCTAGTTATAACATACAGTCACATCTGCATTTATATTCACATAATATGTCAAATATTAGACATCCTGCAAGACAGCAGATTTTTCAATGTACTTCAATCAATCAAGTGTCCAATTTAACTACATAAGAGGATATCAGTCTTAGGTCTGGAGTGAGCATTACTGCATCACTGTGGGCAGCCCTGACTAACACAAACTCAATCTCATGGTCTGCAGAGAAACATGAGAGCAGGAAACACAGACTGTGAGAGGTTTGCTGGACGGCTGATGTTCTGTAATGAGAGTACAGATGTGCTTCAGACACACTTGACATGCACCACTGGAGGTCTGACACATCTGCCACCAGATGCTCAAATGTGTCTCCAATCTCACAAATGATACCTTACATATGCAAACTAGGTTTATTTATACGCCTGTCAGGAGAGGCTATCTATTGTATATCTATTAATACTAAACCAAACAGACACATGGTTTTGAACACGCGAATCCAAAATCACCAAGTCAATGTACCCGCCCATATTTACAACACCAAGCTCCTATTTCAGCTATTTACAAAACTGAGCAGTGCATAAACGTCAATATTGTGAAAATCTATTTAGGAAATGAGTAGTTTGTCCGAAAAATTAAATATAAAAATAGTTGGAAATAAATACACGGGTGGTAAGCTGTTTTTAACAAGATTGTTTAGTATGCGTTGAATAGACATGTTTCTATCTCATGAGAGCTGAGAATCCACCAAATTCAAACTGTAACAGATGAAAAACATGAGAGTGTAACGGTCCCGTCTACCCCTTTGCGCTACCCTACCAGATTTCCCTGTGTTTTCACTCCATGGACTATTATTAACCACACCTTTAACTCCAGGACTACATTACCCATCATGCACTGCCCCCCTCTGCCATTATTGATCATTTGTAATGCTGGGTTCACACCACACGAACATGGAGCGATTTGCGTGAGTAAATTACATACAAAGTTAAATCAAAGATGACAAATTCCAACTTGAGCAAGAGCTCACGGACACCTACTGTTTGACAGGGCCGGACGGGTGATGACACTCCCCGCACCACTCACGCCAAGATAAAGAACATTTCATGAGAGTAATAAAATGAATGGAATGCAATTGTTTGTGTTTGGTGTAAAAACAGCACAAGTGATACAAGAACCAAGAATAACATGACAATACAAACAGACTATGTAGTATGTCTGGTCTGTACGCATACTGTACCCACACATACGTCCTTTAGGTACTATATTAGCTACAAGATGGCAAAAGCTCACCGGCACCATTTTGGACAAGATTGGTCTCCAATACCGAGATACTGTCACACCTGTGTTACACCAGCTTGTTTGTAAAAATATCTGAAATGGAACATACTTGGAAATCCTTGTTTCTATGTCACTTGTTGCTTAACATTGCACCATTCTGTGCTAGTACTGCTGTAAATCTATTATTGTCATATGATTCTGTTGAGATAATGGAAATCAGAAAATATACATCCAGACAGTGAAAGCAGTTTCACAGGTAAGTTAGGCAAACTGATTATTTCCATTGAAGTGCTTCTGGACCAGTTTTCACATCTTGATTTGTAAAATTGCAGGATTCGGAGTACTTCCAAATAATTGTTTAACATATTTCAATTAAAACAGTGAGGCAGACGACTCTCAAATGTTTTATATCTAAAAAGTCCATAAGGAAAGAACAAAGCAACAGATTAACCTAATTTTCAATGCACTTGCATTGCTTTAAGCTATAACAAGGTTTCCTGCTCAATCTTCTGTGACGGCACGTCAGCATTATTTTAAGCACTGTATGTGTTCCTTCACCCAGTAGCAAATGATAGAGCCGGCTTGATGCTGCCAGACTAAGCAGAGCAAATAATTCAAATAGTGAGTGGGTGGAATAAAATAATGAGGACCTCCAGCAGGAGGCCGGAGGATTTGCCACAATTGGGTATAGGGAACTGAGAGAAACCAATATAGCTGCAAAACTATAAAAATGTTTGAATAATTCATTTTAATTTGCAGCTGGCATGAGATCTGTTGCTTTGCCTATTTGTTGAACAATGAAACAACAGCCACATATTATCATATTTGAGATCAGAAGTGGTGTCATCACACAAGAAAGTTCAATCAACAAGTTCAAGTTCACATACAACTCTTCTTTTGTGTGTGAAAAAAATAGGGCTGTCGACATTTACTCATGCGATACATTTATTTCATATTAACGCGTTAAAATATCTAAGGCAATGAACGCAGCCCCTGTTTGTTTGGTCATCCTTTGTCTAGCATTACATTATATGATCACGCCCACACATGTGTCTACACCGGACTATTGTCTTTTGACACAAAAGAACGCATTAGAATTCTTTATAATTTTTTATTTTTAGATTCGAACACGGTGCCACAGTTCCCATTAAAACAAGCCGTGTGTTGTGTCGTAAACATTAAAATGAAATCCTAGAAAAAGTTGGGAAATGGGAAAGGGCATCAGATCTGTGTAGAGCGGTAGCTCTTAAAGGGGACGCATTCTTAAACCTTAAAAAAAAAAAATTCAATGTGTTTTTAGCTTTAATTCTGTTTTGAATTTTGAATTTAGCATTAAAGACTGTAAAGTGTTTGAGAACTTAATTCAATTTCTGTATATTTCCAACCTGTTAGACATGACAGCTCTCAATTATACTGAATCAATGTTGAACGCCTATAATTAATGTTAAAATAAATAAAAATTATCATGTTTATGGATAATACAGTTGCAGTACTGACATATGAATGTTGGCTTTCATTCATAAAATGATGTTGTTGAAGAAATATGTTGTTTTAACATAATGTGAAATTATTAAAACGTAAAAGTAACTTAAACAATAATGTTAAGCGCAATTAATCGTGATCAACCACAGAAAAAATGTGTGATTAATCAGATTACAAAAAAATAAAAATTGTTTGATATTCTACCCCTCATTTTGCCGACCAGATGATCTGATTGGTTCCACATGCAAAATTACAGGGACTGTTAAGTTAGTCATGCCAGGATCATCAATGTAAGTCAATCTTTTCTTCAATTACACGCACAGAACAAAAGCTGCAATCGATGACAATCTTACAACATTTCCTTTATTTATCCGCTCGGCACTAATACGCCGCTACATTCACTGACCACAATTGGATACTTGTATCAACATCCCCCTCCATCCTATTAATATCATGGTTGCCGGTATCTGCGATGCCACTGTAGGGTTTAATTACTCTTTGAATGAATTGTGAGGCTGTTCTTGTTTCAGCTAATTGGGTCAGTGCAGTAATAAATGCCCTGTAAGCAGAAATGAGTGAATCGTAACCTTTAAAGGACGTTCATCTGTACATACATCATACTCCCTACCTTTAAGTAGTCATCAATGGAGCAAAATCCTTTCTACTTTCTGCCACCTGAATGGTGTAGTTAGCATCCACCAGCAAGAAAAACGCTCCAGAACTCATTGTCTATGAACGTGGTGATTCCTTACAGCTTGGTAAGAAATATCCGTCTTAATTGCACTAAATTATAATCATCTAACCGACTTTATTTTACCCAAAGGCTCCAAATGTTTTGAAACTGAGAAATCAGATTCCAAACAGATGCTTGAGTTAAAACAAGATAAACTTGAGCTTGAGCTCCAGCAGAGAGTAAATTTAAATCAACAGCACATAATAAATACATTTAAATGAGCTTGGGTGTGGAGGTGGTCCAAACCGCATCTTATTTGACACCCACATCTGCTAAGAACTGCTGAGAGGAGCTTACGGTTCCACTGGTTTATGTTCTGCAGTTCATTAAGACTGTTTGCACGACCGCTTTGAGAACAGCGAAATAAAATAAAAATAACTATTTTGGGGAAAAAGCAGGAGGGAATGAAAATAAATTCTGCTACGGGCATTGCTTTTATGAGATCAAACATCCTGTGATGAAGTGGAGGCAGAGGACTTAGGAGGCAAAGACCCAGCGATCAGTTTCAGGCCGAGATTAAACCACGTAAACAAAAATACTGAAACATACCTAGATGTAAATACTCTTTCACATCTACTGAGTTTGCATTAAAGTGGCTAAAAAGAACTACAGTATATTACCATTCAGCTATTTATTGAAATTAAGAGAAATAACTGGCCAGTAACTAACCTATACAAGTCTCGGTTTGTGTTTGTTGCTAAATGTGACCAAAATAAGGAGCACATCAATGACGATTTCTGCTAAATGTTTTTAAAATAGCAGATATATCTGTTTTATGAGATGTTTCATTGCGGACTCACCAGGAAGACCGTAATGAACCCTCTTTTAATGATGTCATGTCACTGTTGCCAATAGCAACGGTCAGAGAGATGGAAATAAAGAAAGTGTGCAGAGATGAAGGGTTTGGGGAAAGAACCTTGAAACTGGACAATAAATCAGCATGTCCTTGATTCCTCTCGACTATTGTGATCAACATTCTCTAAAAACACAATGACTAATGGAGCCCATAATTCATGAATTCCTTGAAGTGAAATGTTCGATGTTTTCTAAATGGAAAGTCTATTTAGGACCTCATGGACAACAGGATTAAATTGAATACAAGTTACATGAGGTGAATACTAATTAAGTCTTTCTTTATGCCTTGGTGATCTAAGGGGGCGTTTACAAGACACTGTTTTCCTAAAACCAACCAAAAAAGTTGTATACGAAATGGCCATTCATTTACATTATAGGGCTATTGGGCCCTGAAAACACTAACTTTTTTAAATCGATAACAATTTTATCTCCGTATACGCAAAACAAAATTTGAGGAAAAAGTGATGTCACTCATATACCTATCCATGTTAAAAGGCATCATTTAGACAAACTTTGTCATCTACTAAAAAAAAACGATTTGACTTTGAACAGACTTTTCATACCCCACCCCATAAATAAAATACAGCGATTGGTCAAATATGTGAAAATATTAAAGGGAGCATTGACTACCACAGAAGAAAATTGTTGTATTTAATTTGATCTGTTGAACACAAAATTGTTTTTTTGGGGATTTAGCAAAGCGTTAAGGGCGTTTTTAGACTACAATTTAATTTTTTCCTGTTATGGTAGTTAGAGATGGGTATCGTTAAGATTTTATCGATACTGCTCATCGATACCGGAACTTATCAATACTGTTATCGATACTACGCTCTATAATTTGATGCAAAAACGAATAATGTGAAAAGATGTTAAACATTTTTAGTTTCTTACAGCTGAGCTTTAGAACTGCGGTTTATAAATGCTTTTGGGCAAACAGAAAATGCCACATAACAAAATGTGTATGTGTTCCTTAACATACCACTTACAGCACTTAGCATGTGCATAGGAGCACATCATAATGTGATTCTACATATTGACTTTACATCACTATTGTTATTTGGCCGGTATAATATATTTCTTTTTTCCTTTCTGGTTTTAGGTCTACATAAATTTGAGTACTATGTTCAAAGCAAGTTATATTTTTTTAATTATATATACTATTTTTTATAATTTTACTAGCACATTTACTTCAATTTACTAAAGTAAGTAAATATTATCTGTCTTCGAATTATTACTTGTTCTCAAATAAAGTGCTTTTATTTTGAGGGGTTGCCGCAAAGGGGTGTTTGACGGAAGCTTCCTCATTGTGAAACATGGTTGCTGAAAGCTCCACAAGCGCAACCATGCCACTCTTTCACTCATAATCACGCAAAACAAGCAGATTACAAATACATTGCAGAAATCTTATGGCCCTAGATATCAAACATACGTCAAGCAAACTTCGGCCATTCGGACATTATTCAGGGATGGTTAATGACCGGCAGCAGCAGCCTCTTATTCGCCATTTTAACAGCCGAATACACAGAGATAAAACAAAGCAATTATTGATAACAGTATCGTTTGTCATGAAGCTTACCGGTTCTCGGCACCCATCCCTTATGGTAGTCAATGTTGCCTCTAATATTCTTCCAAATATCTTTCGTTGTGTTCAACCAAACAAAGAAATGTATAGGGTCAGAGCCGATGGTTGAGTGGTTCGTGCTCCAACATATGGCGTCGGTGCGTCCCGGGTGACCTGAGTTGGAATTATGGGATAAGTACTGAAATTTCCCATTTGTGTCCGGCATAGCAAATATATTATATATAAACAAGATGCCCCACCAGCTATTACTCTGAACTTGCTCTAGCAAAGAAAGCACTGCCTTCCTGTAAAAGAAGCCAATCGTCAATCAATAAAGGTGGAAAGGTATGGTACAGCTGATGTCAAGTTTACATATTGGTTGGAATTATGTAATTTAATTTTGCATATCGTCAGCGATTTTAAAAATATCTGACTTCCCCCTAATTAAGCAGATAGGAGTATGGTCTTGCTATGACTGAAACAAACATGGCCACCAATGGGACACCTTCTGCAAATGTACTAATCCTCTGGATTGATTAGAAACGATGTACACAAGCAGAATCAGCAGTCTTTATCAAGACAGTAGAGAAATGGTCAAATAATAGAGAAATAAAGGATAAAAATAAGAGTGATAAAAAAAATTTTGTTTACATTTTATGATTATTCATTGTTAATAGCGTGCTGGTAATTTTAGCTTGAATCCATTAAATACAGATGAAGAAACAATCATAAAAGAAAGGTAGGTGCTTTATTTTTGTGGTTGTAATCACCTTGAAATTGTAGAAATACTATGCGTTGGGTCATTGGCCCACATTACTTAATTACCTCTATAATATAATTACTTGAAAATATGACTAATAATTATTAAGTTACTTACCACAACAGTACTTTAGCATCATGATGTTAAGGTATGCGGTTCTGATTTCCATATGCTGCTTTTGGGCATGTGTTACTCTCTGCTTCACCTCTCTGCATCTGCCTCGTCTTCCACTCTTCCCTTCAGCGTCACAGTTTCCTTTTCAAGTATAATAGACCCGGATTATAAAACATGAAATAAACAAGAAGTTAATTGAGAACTACGACACAATAGCCCTGCAGTGCTGTAGGAACCATCTGCCAAATGTTGAACACGTCGTGTGTTATGCTTTGATGCCTCAAGCAGGGCCATCTTAAGAACAGTCAGAAAATTTATGTTGTAAAATTAATGTTGTTTTATTTTACTATTCCCCAAAGATTTTTCTCCTCCAAAGCTCAATGTTGCAACACGTAAATGACAGTAAGCCATGAAATACAAAAAACAACCATGAAGGGTCTTCATGTTTCATGACAGATGCACGTACAGTGCCAGAAGCTTAACTAACTGAGACTAGCTTATCTCACACACAATACTGCAAGAAACAAAACAATACACAAGACATGCACTGCTCTTAACTAAAGAATAAAACCGCCACAAGATCCCATTGTTGGGAAATTAATATTCTGTTCTGGCAACATACTTGATATGCATTCTTGATAACTTTGTTTTGTGGGGTGCAAGGTTACTATACTTCAATAAAACTAAAACTTCTAACATTTCTGTTAACTGAAATCAAATAAAATGTAGGTCTAACAGTTTCTTTCCAAAACGCAATAAATCCTGAACCGTTTTTTGGCCTAAATGTTATATGTCCTCTCGACAAATCAGAATTCGATCGTTAGTGGTATTTGTATGTGTTATTTCTAAATTATTTATTGTTTGTGGTGGAAAATAATGAAACAGTAAAATAAAATAAATATTTTAAATTTCATATTTAGTTTATTACTATTTATTTTGTTTGGCTGTTATTTATTTCATGCATTTGCATGTATTTGATTTATATTAATTCATAGTATGAGTCCCTGATGTCATACATTTCAGGTTCTCCTGTTTGTTTGTTTTTAAAAAGAAATAAAGCAAAAAATTTTGGGAAAAAAGGATGGATTTGTAGAGTTTTAAAAAAAAGAAAAAAAAATTGAATTTATAATCGACAATATTGTTGTTGTTTAACATGTTCGGACTGAGCCAACAGACCATTTTAACAGGATAAATTGAATATTAACTAAATGTATGGGTCTAGGTAAGACAATGTCATTTTCATGAAAACTATTAAAATGGATTTATAGCTTTTTGGAAAAGAGCTCTTCAAATGTTGTTTAAGTGCAGACAAAGTTCCTTACAAATAGAAAATAAATAAAAACTAAACAAATAAATACTAAAATGCCAAAAACACATAACAAATCTGCTAAAGAACTAAAATGAACTTTTTATAAAAAAAAGATGCATTTGAAAACATTTGGAACAACTTAAGCACGAGTAAAATAAGGGGGTGAAATATCCCTTTAAAGCAACACTTTAGAACTTTTGCTCAGAGCTTCCCCCATGTGGTAAATAATCGCAATTGATAAGATAATTGCGCAACACACGTCAATTCGTTGACTAAGCTGATGGAACTGGTGAAATGCAGAAACGTTGTTCAGAAGCCATGTGGTACTCTTCCGCAGCCAGGGGATGGGCAGGGCTGTGTTACATTACATGCAAACTGTTATGTTGCCGTGTTGAAAGTAAACAGTCTGGCAAGTTGTAAGTCCAAAGCTGAATAAATAACAAAGTTATTGGCTTGAACAAAAGGGAGTGGACCCTGAGTCACGCAAACAAGACGTGAACTAGTCCTAGTCTCTGTGTATCTGCGATACTAGAAATAATCCCCACATTTTGCTGGGACTGACACGAAAACTTCACTCTCCTCGCCCCAAACACTGTCGCTTGTTTGTGATACGTGTGCATAATGTCTAGAACCTCTCTTCTACATTGTGAAATTAAGTCCATCTTCTTTAAACTACTAAACAAAGAACTTCTGAGGAAACAATGGTTACAATTCATTTTTCAAACGACACCAAATGAGAATAACCCCAGGGTTTTACTGTACGGGTTTCATTTTACCAAAGATTGCTTCAATAATCTTAGCGCACTCACTGCAGGATATGTTAAACGGCTATGCTTGAAAGAGGGAGGATATCAACTTTATTTGGACCTGTCAGCTCCACCGAATCAAAACCTGTAAGAGTGACTATTTATTTTTGTCTCAACTTCAAGAAATATTTGTGTACCTTATATCTGTGTTTAGCTAATGCATATAACGCTAACATGTACAGTTATTTCTGGGGTATTACAGTTCGTTTATCTAGCTATGAACTGGGCTAATTTAAATGTTCAATCTATTATCGTCTATCTATTATGAACTATCGTCTTCGAATGTTTCTTCGTCAGACTCGGGCTCAAACTAGTAAGGTAAAATCCCCGCCATCTCTATCTATACAGTGTATATAATATCCAACTACTTGTAAACCGTAATGCAGTTATGATGGTAGGCAATCCATTTGTGACACATGATGAACGCGTTTGACCAATCCTTGCAGACTCCCGTAATGATGATAGGCGTTCCGATTGCAGCACATGCTCAAGGCGTTTGACCAATCACAACAGACTACACCCTCTAACCAATCACATGACACTAGACTAACGGATAGGAGGGGATTAGATGGATGAATCGCGGAACGAATCATTTGAGAGTCAGTCAAGAAGTAAGGTAAGAATAACTGCCTATTATTACAACATAATAGTGTTTTTACACCTTCTATGTACATAAAATTGTTGTTGGACACTCTACCAAAGTAGGGCCTTAAAAATCATATGTTACTTACTCTTTAAGGTTGAAAAACTACAAAGTGTACTGCTTACTGTTCAGTGTGTTGCATGCAAATTTCTATAATAGTATAAAATGTAGACAGTTGGCAATATAACAGATTTCAAGAGTTCATCATCACCCCAACTCATTGAACACACCAAAACTTGACACGTTTTTAAGAGAAATAACTAGTTCTGTTTTGGTTTGTAACAAATGTTTAAAGATTATGCATAACTCCAATGATGTGCTTTGTGGTGAATATTCATAACCTGGGCATTTTGATTAACAGTATCTCTAATAAGGCATGATTTATCGTTGTTACATACAGGAACATTTTGTTTAACTTTGATTCTTTTGGTTTGCTGGAAAGAGAAGCGACTCTTTTTAAGTGTGCAACATCAATAAAAATGAATGGAACTTGACACATTTCTCTATTTGAAGCGCTATGTTTGAGGTAGCCACAATTAGCAAATTTCTCTTTGAAGTCAAATTAGATTTTGGTGTTAATTTGCATTTATTTAAAACTATTCATACCTGGAACCATTAGTGACAAAATGCTAGTATTTAGATTTAGACAATACACCTCATAAAATGTCTTTTCCAGATTAATGCACAGCTGAGAACATCCGAGTGAAATGTCATGGATAGCTGATCCCCCTCCAGATCATCTTTATTATGCCAGTATGAAGCTATAAGCTGGTTTGTTCCACTGCAATAATATTCTCCAGTTCACACTAAAGCCTGCCGCTTCTTCATTCTCATTAGAACACATATTCCCTGCATCTGACAGCCATCTACATGTGTGAAGAGGTGTGAAAACCTATTTAAATTTGATATGAAAATACATTTTCAGATTCTTATAAGAAAGATTGTTGCTTATTTGTGCAGACCATTTATTCTGTTATGATTCAACATGAAATATAAATGCACAATATTACCTTTCTTAATATACATTATCTCATTGAAAACCTCTTCGTCTCTACTGAGAATGTCTATAATATCTGCAAAAAGCCAGCATTCCAATATATTATATATCTTCATATGCGGCTGTTTAGCTGGTGCTGAATGAAATATGAGCTTAAGAACGTGCCTTCTGCTATAGGGGGGCTCAGAGATAACATATTTTTGTATGCAAACCCCGGATGCGAGTTAGCATTTCAGTTCAGTATCCAAGCCGTAGGAGCAAGAC
Source organism: Triplophysa tibetana (assembly GCA_008369825.1). Classification (NCBI taxonomy): domain Eukaryota; kingdom Metazoa; phylum Chordata; class Actinopteri; order Cypriniformes; family Nemacheilidae; genus Triplophysa; species Triplophysa tibetana. The sequence continues at coordinate 11,135,249 of CM017897.1, read as the reverse complement.
ATAAATGACATGTCAAACGTCACTTTCAAAACAGTGTAACCCGAAGTGGTAGATCATGGTGCCTGCAACGGCAAGATCTCAGTTCAATCACAATGAACCCAATGCAACAGATCCAAATAAAATTGTAATCTTTGGATCAATTGTTTGCCAAATCCTCTAGTTAAAATTATATGGTTAAGTTACTGCTGGTCTTATATGTCAACCCGTTCTCATCAATCTGCATATAATTATACATAAGGCAAATTTAAATGTTGCATGCTTGTGATACTCCAATCCTTCCATTAACATCTGTGAAGAGCAAATGCATGCAAATGAAACGATTTATAAATACGTATTATTGATGGAGGAATTAAAAACTGCTTGCATGTATTCATTAACAATACAGAGCGTGTTAAATAGCTAGAATAACAAACATAAAGCTATTTTAAACTAAACTAACAAGTCTGTATAATGGAATTCAGAAAACCCTTTAAAAAACACTTCAATGTTTCACACTCCATTCCAGTGGATGGCGTAAACGCACCAGAAACTCATTTGCCACCCACCATCAAACTAGAAATGTTCATGATGTTAGAGGTTTTCCTTTGCTAGTCCTTGACAAAGTCTTGTTGCTAGTGCATTGTTGTCTAGTGTCTATGTTGCTACTACAAGAAGATTAACGTTGACAAAAAACCTTGTTGTGTTGTGTTGTGTTAGCGCCATAGCAATTCAAGTAGTCTCACAGTCCCGTAGTGTCAGCTTGGATTGACCTAAACCTAAAACAAATAAGCAATAAACCAATCCCTATTCGTAACAGAAGCTAACGTAATGACGCAACCAGTCACAAGATACACAAGAGCCAATGCCTTTGCAACGCAGTGCAGCTGGATTTCAGTTTCATGGAGGATGAAGAAGGGGAATGCTTTTGGAATAATTGCACTTTTTGTAAATAGCATCTATAGCCATACCTGCCTGTTATGCATGTGTTTTTATTGTATAATATAAAAACTGTTAGGTTAAGGATTGGGGTCGGGTTACGTGCTCAAATGCTTTTAAAAATGAGGGAATGAAATAAACATACCCAAAATATGACGTCTGATTAAATTAACAATCACACCCTACATGTCATGATGCCAAAATGACACCAGAATATATCATTTCGTTGCATCATTGGATGCATCTGCGATCCACAGACGTTAATGGGTGGGAATTGAATTAAATGAAATTAATCTTTGGAAAAACAACTGAAGATATACCTGTATGACAAGTAATTAAACCCAGATGGATTCATTGGACCAAAATCAAAATCTCATTATATCAGATGTATTTGCTTTCTCTTTCATGTTAATCCACTGAAACACCTTAACTCGTGAAATAGAGTGTTAAAATATTATATTTAGCAAGAAATTAAAAATCTATCATTATCATTTACGGGTACCATCACTTTTCCATGGTACACAAAGACAGCTGTTTAACACAATTTTCATGTAGCTTCATGGTGATTTATGTCATTTTTGATTCACAAGTTGCAGTCTGTCTCTACCCCCCTACATTAATGAAGTGTACATTTATATTTTATTAATATCTGTATTTCTTTGGGGAAATCGAACCCATGACGCCCTACTTACCAATCGAGAGACACGTTTCACCTTCAGTATAACAAAGTGTAGAGCAGGACCCCAGTTCTTTCTATTTACTCATGGGCCTATTATGGTGGGCTATTACAAAACAAATCTCAATGCCATCAGATAAGGCTGTGCTGACCACATTCTTTTGTACACAAAACTACAACCTGTCTGCTCCATTTTCGTGCAGAGACAAACCAATATTTGATGACAGCTAACAGTGTAAATTATTCTCTCGCTGTTGTGTTTGGACTGCAGTCAGACCTCTGATAAGTGGTGTGTAGAGTGAATAATGCATAGGTAAAGCCCTAAAGACGCAGGCTTAACTTTGTACTTTATACTATGCAAATTACAAAAAAGGCAGGTTACATTCTGGACCAAATTACACCACTGGAGCGCAAAAGCAGCCAATTGCAATCTCCTTCACATTTGAAATGGATAAAATATAGCCTTTCAACAGACACAACATTTTCAGGATCTCCTGTCGAGACAGACAACAACAGTTACACCAAGTTCTGCATCTTCCTTTAAAGACTGTCTGACACATAGTTTGAAGTGTCCTGTAGAAACCAACACAGCCATATCAATAGCAATGTAGCAACCTTCACTTTAAGGTACCTTCCTCTGCATGCTGAAGATTTTGAGGACCTTTAAAACCAACTTTAGGGCCTGCATGCTCCACATAAATGTGCACAAGTGTACATACAATCTGTCAAAATATTCTACTATATACTACCCTGTACAATGTTGCTCTCTCTCGTTGTTTTAAATCTGTATACATTTCTTTGTTTGGCAAAGATTTTTGGACGAATGTTTGTAACCCAACAGTTCTTGGACCCCATTGACTACCATAATATGAAAATTGCCCTAGAACCGACTGTACTACAATCTTCAAAATCTCTTATTTTGTGTTCAACAGTACAAAAAATACGATCAAGTAATTTTTCATAATATGGTAGTCAATTTGGGTCCAGAACTGTTTGGTTATAAGCATTCTTCCAAATATATTTTTCTGTTTTCATCAGAACAAAGAAATTGAGACTTGAAGTCGAGTAAAGGATGACAGACTTTTTTGGGGGGATGAACTATCCCTTTAAAGATCTATGGTGTGTAAAACAAATGTTTGTCAATGTAATGTTTAACTTTCATGCATTTGATATACAATTGAAGGATAATCACTTCAGGCCGCAATCTGTCTCACTGATACACAATCTTCTGTGTAGCTTTTAATCTCTTATCTGCCTGAGGAATAAAAAAAACCTTTTATTTGTCGTGTCCACTTCAGAAAACAACCCTAATGTGACACCTTTACGCATGTTTAATGGTGACAGATGTGTGGCATTATAGACCCCGAGTAACCTTTAAAGAGGGACGATGAATTTGTCTCGAACCATCTTATTCCTTCGGCCAAATGAGAGTTTAATGTCCTTTAACTTTTTTGTTTAGATTTATGAAGATGAACTCTCTTCGCATCATTGTGCTTATGTTTTGTGGGAATGATAATGTCCCATCATTTGTAGAAAAACATAAAATATGAAAATTGATTCGATGTGGAATAATAGTCAAAATTCACTTTTCGTTTTATTTTGACGCCTTAGAGCAAAAACATGAAGTAACTGTGCTTGGCACAAAAGCGGCCCATATAATATATAATGTGCTAGTAGATTGCATAAGAAATAGGGGAAAATGGTAATGTAGTAATGACTTTTCATTGTAATGTAATGACTCTTTACTTGTTATATTGCATAAAGTGAACTCCCCCCTTTTAATGTATTGTCTAATGTATGTATGCATGTTCCACTGACTAAACAATAAAGCCAGAAAGACATGCAGAAACACAACATATCATATACCAGTTAAATATCTTATGTATTTTTGATATTTTGGCCTTTTTGTGATATATATGCAACAGGGATTACAATAATAATGGCCCAAAATATTACACTGAAAAACACAATGCAATCCAAAGACATCTGACATGGCTATTTCTATCTACTATCTGTGGAAATCAGACAATCCAATTTAACCATCAGGAATCACTATCACCGAGGTGGTCTGGGATTTCCCAGGGGTCCAACAAAGGTCTACCCACAAAAGGGTATGAGTATCTTTATAAAACTTCCACTGAGACATATTGGCTAGAACCAAACACGCAGTCCGACCCATGAGATTTAAACAGAAGTGTTGGAATCGCAAACAACAAACAATATTCTGGATAAAAGTTGTTCTTAAAAACTGAGTTCCAGGGAAGGTTCAGCCCTTCTCTCTGTTCTGTGAAGGCTATCAGAACAATGAGATGAATCCCAGAGGGACATTTACTGAAAACAATTGTTGCGTCTGAAATCTCCTACTTCCATACTTTATAGTAGGCTAAATGAGTATGATTCATGAGTAGTATGCAAAATACAGTATGCAAAAAATAGTCGGATGGTCTACTACTTCCGTCGAGATTCCCATTATGCAACGGGAGCTGAACAACGGTCAAATTTCAAAAGTAATCAAATAAATAAGGCAGACGTTTGTTTTTAATGTAAGTGCTTAATGATGTTTTTATCAACGCTCACATATAGGTTGTTGTTAATACGTCATCGGTCAAAGAGCAAACGGGTCACATGACCATAAAACATGGCGGACGCAGCATGTCTGAAATGTATTCATAATTCCCCTACTCATACTATATAGAACTTACTGTTTTAACGGCTTTTAAATAGCCATAGATCCTATACTTTTAAGAGCTGCTTTATTATTCACTTCATTGTTCCTCTGAGGATGTGTTGTAACACGGTGTGAAGTAAAATATATAATAGGTTCTGATGCGTTCTTTTGTGTCGTCGCGTCCGGTATAGACACGGTATCAGGTGCGCTGTGAATCGGGGAACGGCAGGAAATTTCTCAGTATTGTAACTGCAGTGTGTTGTTTGTGCACTTCAAAGTGAAGAATACAGAGCAGCCCGAGGTAAATTAATGGGTGTTCAATATCTCAAATTTTATTTGACAGCCTGCGTTTCTACTGTGCCCTGCACTTCTGCACTCCAGGGCAATATTGCTTTGACAAACCTTCATCTAATGAGAAGGCTTGAAGCCAGAAAAAAACCCTGAAAATTAGAGACAGAGAACGTCTGTTTGAAGGCTGTTTTATTGCTTCTTCTCTCGGGCTATTCTGTAAAACTCCAAACATTTTAAAACCAGTAACAAATAGATGATTTCCAATCAACAATAATTCTGTTTGTCCTTGCTGAGAGCATTTTTTTCTAGTTCTACCACAGCAAATTCACATTTTACTGTAAACTATCATTACCTCTCCAACCAGACAAGCACAGAATCTACAACTAAGACAGATAACCAAAAATACATTAAAAAGCACATTTAACTATTAGGAGCCATTAAAGAACTATTAAAGCAGAGAAAGAATGTTATCTTAATATTGGGATAAAACAACATCTAGTAACTAGTGACCATCAAGAAGTGTTCATTAAAAAAAAAGACATTTATATCAAATCTCGCTCCTGTCCTTCTGAAACCTCGTGTCCCCAAAAATCTTTTGTTGTTGCCATAAATCATTATTATAATTATGTACACCCTTAATATTTGTCACTGGGTTTTGCAAATATTTACCCAATAAAATGTATTAAAAAGTGCTGGTCAACTATGACAACACAGTATTTAATCATTTAGAAAGTACAGTGGTTTTTCTATTTCGTAATAAACAGCGATTTTAAACATCCGAGATTTCAGAAGGAAAGCAACGAAATGTAATGGCTGCTTAAAACAGAAATGGCCTCCATTCCTCACAAGAGACATTTCAGACTGAATGCAACAACAGCAAAGAGATTTACCTGGATGGTTAAAGAATATAATATTTTGTTAAACAGGCTGTTAAAAGTTGTATAATTCACACATCTGTTATACTTGAGAAAACCTACCAGAGCATAAAGTACGTAACGCAGCCTGGGTTTAATGATTTATCGCCCTCTTATTCAATAAGTCATGGCCTCCGAGTTTAAGCCCATAGGGGAATTTAAAAACAGTACATGATAATTTTGGATATATATAACGTTCATAACAATGTTTCTCAGCCAGTAGTTTGGAGCACTGGCTCGATAATATTGAGTATAATCATCTTTGTTTCATTCTAAAAATATTTCTTTTAAATGTCAAATAGAAATATTGTTTATATTTGCATATATTTGCATAAAATGAAAACTGGAGAAACAGGTCAAAATAACAGAAAAGGGGGTCTGTATTTTTGCAGACCTAAAATGGTGCAAAGAAAACAAGTGCATATACATTTTTAAGCAATTACAATATTGCTAGATGTATTTAAAAAAATCTTTCTTTATGTGATATAACCTTGATTTCACATTGCTGTTGAATGACTCAGCCCTGAGATTTTTTTAAAATCAAACAGACACTGGACTGGAATGGCCACAATACATATAGAAATGCTTATTAAATAAAAAAATTGAATGCTCTCTTAGTTTTTACGTGACTTTTATGCCACGTTAATATTACTGAGCCTACATGGTTTACGGTTATCCAGTTGTTCTCGATTGCTTAAACACATTTCTTGAAATGACGTCTCCTCTTTTTACAAATCCATAACTTCTCACCCAAAAAAAAACTTTCGGGTCAAAATGAAGCTATCTTCCCAAAACCATTCAAACTTGCAGAAAAAGCTAACTTTTCCACCAATCATGACACACAAGCTCTCAGTAACACTCACACTCAAACAAAGCATTAGACACTTGTGAAATCAATTCAAAACACTGTTACAGAAACCTCTTATTGGAATTCAACAATAGAGTAATTTGACAGAAAAGTTAAAAAAACAATATAAAATGGGTTTGCAGCACAATACAGAATACAATTGTATAAATATATAAATAAACATGCCATCCAATCCCACATTGCCCCAATTTTCATTACATGTTTATATAGCAATTTCTTAGTCTTCATACAAAATATTTTTTTATAAGTAGTCGTCTTCAAGTTTTGCAATAATGCAAAACATGTACGAAAATTGCTACAAATAAACTTTACAAACACCAAATTTAGGCTGTACATGTGCTACAGTTCACTGGATACAGAACAGTGACATTTCCATCATAAACATTGTTTACTGTAATTATATTGTATGTTTACAGTAGTATAAAGCCCAGTAGATGATTCTAGGATGCACGAATACCTGTGCTCCTATTGATATTATCCCGAGAATCTGATTGGTGTGTCATTAGTATTGAATGTTTACAGATGGATAAATATATGCTATTTGAGTTAACATCATGAAAGTTCAGTTCATTGTATTATGTGCTTGTGTTTTCTGAATGAGAACATGGTTAAACCTTTGCAAAATGAGGATGTTTTTGTGTGGGGTTTGTGCAAGTTGGTGAATAGTTCTGAGAATGTGTTTATAGTTGTGAGAAAATGGTGATTTGTATCATGAATTGTGTGTTAGCGATTGAGAAAAAATGTCAATCATCATCATCATCATCTGGGTGGTCTTGAAACCTGAGCATTCATAGACAAATTATCATATTTTCTTTGCCCATTAGACTTCTTCATCATTAGACACTAATCAGAAGTCACAGATGCTTGGACAATCCATTTAATTGCCTTAAATTATCAATAAGTTTATGAAAACCTCTGCTCAGGAAAATTAACTGTCAGCGTGTTAGCTGATGTGCGTAAATAATCCAAAATAGGCAAGACTATTTGCTTTCAGTGCTTTTCTTGTCATTATGAAAACTGTCAAAATATATAAAAGCAAACCAGCAAGTCGATCATGCGAAAAGAATCAGGAGGAATCGACAACGCACACTATTACAACAGACATTTTGCTGCTTCACAGGAAACATGAATGTCAATTTAAATGACGCTTTAAGTTATTTCTATCCTAAGCTCAATTTACAAGTCATACAGTTCTGCATGCAAGACACACTGTTAAACAATCCAACCATGAAATTGTGTGGATACCTTTATATTTCACATTTTGCTGTGATCTGCTAAAGACTTATTACAAACTTAATATTTACATTATCTTACTGTTGCACACCAGTTTATCGTTTTGTTTCTAAACTCCAAAAACAACGGTTATGAGTCATGAGTGATTAATGTCAAACTTCAGACAGGTAGTCTCTATCGCTATCTGTTATACAGACACTTCAGAAACTTTAGCATAATAATTTTCCTGCACAGTTGCACACTTTTATTTGTAGGGATTATGGATTTAGTTTCTCTCAATATGTTAATAGGAAAAGAGAGCTTAAAGACATACAGAATCGCCCTGGGACGCTCAGAATTATTTGATGTGCTGATGTAATATGAACCGAGCGTGAGACATATCGAGTGCCCCCTCACCCTTTTAAAATAAGCAATAGCGTTTCGTTTACAGCACAGTCAGCCTCAGCCTGCCAAAGCTGCATTTAACTACGTGATAGCCACAGTGACGGGGTGGAGGTCTATTGAAAAGAATAGGCAGATCAGGAATTCCAATGATGTGTCATTTGAAGCTTGTTTTTTAGGTTGGTGAGTGACACTTTTGTTGTCTCCTCCTTTGTATGTACTCACCAAGGCTGTAATGTCCGATCTCTTTCATAGAGCCTTAACATTCAACATACTGTATAGGCTTGAAAAGGGTCAGATATGTTTTGTTTCCTCAGCGAATTTGTGCATATAATCAGCCGTGTGCTATCATGTCTCTTCACCAGAGGACACTAACGCAAAATGAAGACTTTAATTGTTTACACTGGTTGGACACGGTCACGATGTAGGACACAATAAATTTGCAAACACGTGGTTAATATGAGACGCCTCTTCAGCATATATGCTAGTGCAGGGGCGGGACTCTAAATCTAAAGCGGATTTGATTGGACAAGAACTTTGATGATAGGCTCAAGTGTAATGTGATGTCATGAAATTTCTAGATTTGTTTAAAAGCGTGCAAGACTGTAAGTTTTGCACGATTATATATCCTAAATGTGAATTTTGTCAGCGCTAAATAGCATATCAGTTTATTGACGTCCTTGAGGCTCACTCATTTTTAATAAAAGGAAAAAGCTTTTATTTTGCTTTCACTGGGTCTTTAACTCTAAGAGTTTCTGTGTTTTTAATAAGTTACATACTTGCCTCTGGGACAGATAACATCTACAAACAAAAAGCATAAGCCTTTTGTATTTGCCATGACACAGTAAGCTGAACTGTACAAAAAAAAAATGTGTCAGTCAACACAAATAAAAGCACTTTGGATATCGTAAGTTAATCAATGCTGGTTTAACACTGGTCCAGAACTTCCCGTTTCATTACACAAACGTTTGAACATATACAATTAAAAAAATGTTTAAAACCGATTTAAACAAATGTTAAACAAATATCTTATACATGTATGATTTACAATGACAAAAAAGTAATTAATTAATAACGGAAACCGGAATGGTTTCTGGACCAATGTTTACATATTGCGAAGTGATCTGACGTTAAAAGGTCATTTGGTGTTTATTGTACTAATATACAACATACTTCCATACAGAAAGTCTACACACGTTAACACCATAACAAGACAATAGGCTCCAACCCTAACATAGTGTCACATTGCCACCTTGTGGTGAAACTCTAGGCACAACACACAGCTTTTGTAAATAAACTAAATGGTTCCTACACAAAACCGAATTTCAAGGAGACAAAGACACTTCAGGGACCGATGTGTTTCAACCGCTTTCCAAACGACCTCTTTTTGAACGAACCGGACCACATCACGCATACAGACCAATACAAACACTCAGAAATGAAAGTTCATCAAACATCGACTCACCTGCATGTGGAGAAACTTCAACGTTCTAGATATGTTTTGTCCTGTCGTTCACTCCTAAATGACTTTTCACTTGGATACTTGGGATTCATTTAGTTTTAGTTAAATTGGAAAGTTTCTCTTCTAAACGTGAGGATGAGAGGCTGACGTGATACTAAACGTTAATTGGCTTGTAAGGTCACCTCAACTAACTATTGGTTAGTTGTTTATGCGGAAGTGTGCCATATCTGGATGCTTTTTGGACGGAAGTGTTCTTCATAACGTTGATATGCATCTTATCATACACGTTTAGTAATCAAAACATGGTTTCTAAACATGCATTTAAGTTTTTTTTATAGATTTTTAGGATCTTTGCCCTATCTGACCCAGTCTGGAAGTGATGATGTTTCTAGCAAAGGAAGGTTTTTGTTCCCTGGTCTGCTAGCAGAATAAATACGCGTTTAGTGTCCACACGGAAAACTCAGAAACCCATGAAATGACCCATAAGGGTTGCAAACACTATTTAATAACATATCTGAAATCATTATTGAATGAAATAATGCATAACTCTTTACTAACTTAATTCAGAACTGCATTCATTTTTTCCCACCATTTATTTCTGCATGGATAATAGGCTTGTTTATTAAAAAAAGCATGTGGACTCTCTTCTCAGGTTTGATGATATTAAGTTTTTTACTTATATTTTTTAGTAGCAGCCTATATTTTGACCATTTAAACCTTTTTGAGAGCAATAATGTTTGAATACATGTGTTTGATTAAGATACTTTAATATTTGCTAGGGTAAAAAGGCAGCGATTATAGTTCTCCAAGTATCAGAACATAAATAATATGTGCGATTTTCAATGAATTCTGCTAAGCATTATTAAGAAAAAAGTGCATTTTGAGTAATTCACTTTACCAACAGAAGTTGAAGGTATAAATAACAGAATTGGTTTCATCAGGTGTTTACTCTATGGATTGGTTGGAATGTTATTGTTCAGTCATTTTAATCAACGATATTAAAAGTGTTTTGTCTAGTTAAATACTGGGAAATTGCATATTTCTAGTGTTTAAAGAGATTAATTTCTGCTTTTGTGAACTGATTGCACTTCATCTGTAAAACTTCTGTCAGACATGCTGATGACTGAATGAACATCTGCTACTAGAAAACTATTTTTAGAGGAAAATACACAATAATTAGTACAAAACGGTTTCTGAACAATACACAGATAATGTTCAAATATGGATTTTAATATTAGGCCCATTATAATTTAACAATCCTTTTTTGTACAATTGAATTAATTGAATAGAAACTAAACTGGATGGATCTGTTCAAAAGCTTTCAAACTTAATATTCTCTGTTACAGGTTCAAATTAAACTTGCTATTGGTCAGAGGTGCAACAACAAGAACATCAGTGAGTTGTACAATTTCACAGCTGTGAATTCTTTCAAAATCAAATACTAAAAAGCTTTTGTGAGTTATGGGTGCTGAAAAGACTATGTTTGTGCCAAGTTGCTATTAGAGAAACAACAGGTCTCAACATGTTTCCTGACAGCGAGTGAAGAGTTGGTCCCTGGTAACCAAAGCCCTCTTTCTAGGTTACCACTGTGTTCTACTGAATATTATAAACTGATGTCATACAACTTAAGCAACAATAATGTGCCACAATGTACTGTTACAGGAACAAATGTGGGACAGCATGATAAACTGAGTTTTTATCAATTAGGACAGAATTCTGGAACATCCTGTGAGTTTATCTTCCGATTAATATATTAAGTAAAAACTGACAGATTTACAGACTGTCACAAACAACAGACAAAAAATACAAATACACAATTTGCCTAAATTGTTTTTTCTAAAGTAGGTGGAGATCATGAACTTGTGCTACCATCAGATGCTCTGCAAACCGAACTGAAACATCAATCCTATCAGCGATGTTCATAACTTGGGTGTAAATTTGAAACCTCAGATAAACTCTCTACAAATACTTGATTTACTGTGATTTAGTGTTATTTGTATTTCACTCTGGGGTTCTTATGCCGCTTTAAATAAATAATACATGACTAAATTCTTATGTATAGGCAACCTGCTTTAATAGTAAATACAGCTTCAACTACAGTGAAAAATGGTGCATAGATAATGACGTCATGCCCTGTTGCATGGTGCAGTTGCGCCGCCATCTTGAGAGGCTCATACTCCACTATTATTATTGTTTTGATATCTACCATTCCTTGTTTTTTTAATATATGAAGAAATCTAGAGTGAAAGAACTAGGAGATTTTCCTGAACGAATCTGCATCATACTTTTGCAAATTTAAACACAGCAAGACCGACATACAATTAGGTTTTATTTTTAACTCAAACAAGAAAAGCAAAACACTTCATTAAGCGCACTGGCACCGATCCTCCCAAGATGGTGCAACATTCAACACGGCGTGATGTATCTTCACATTCTTTACATCCTCTGCATAAAGGGCATGTTGAACCATCAGCTGGCCTATGACTGTTTGCCAGACCACCTGTTTTCTAAAAAGCGTGAATAATAATCATACTGTTTCCCCGCCAACAACAGGTTTTGAACTTCTGCCTGATGGCTTGAGCGATGTCTAATATCTGCTTTATCAGTGCAGGTGGAAGTTGTAGTTTTTAATTAGATTTATTTACATCTCAATATTTGATTTTATATTAATTGTATTACATTTAATATACTCAACAATTATTGATTCTTTGCAGTGGTTCACTGGAAGTTTGAGTCACATAACGTTTATATTGTAGCCGCTGAAAATTCTATTCAACAGGTTATTTGAGTTTAGATTTGATCATTAGTACACACACTGTAGAGCCTTGCCTATATGACAAAACGGTGTCCAAATAATTATTTATTAGGCATCAAAGACAACGAGAGAATCTATATTATATAACACACTATATATATATATATATATATATATAAATAACAAAGGACATTTTTTAGAATTTCAGTAAAGCAAATAACTCTAATTAATAAATTAGAAACTTATACACCAGCATGAATATAAATTAAAATGATACATTCAAAATGCTTTTAGATTCACTAAAAAGTTATATGCCTTTAAATATTTATACAAACAATCATATACATTGTTTTGCATTCGCCATCTCTCAAAGTCCATAAGCAGTTGTTTTAATCAAATTCCTAAATCCACAAACTCGACCTTTAAAACGCGTGTACGAATTCTGTACCCAGGGTGAAACCCCTCGCTTGTCATATCTTTGTTTCCCCACATAATTTTGTGATACAAAACAGTGCAACCTTTATATGATGCGTCACAAATATCATACTCATGTTTTAAAAGCCCAATCACATGTGATCCTGCCTCTCCATCTGGGCTACAGCTGCTTCTGACACCTAATAAAATGATACACCTTAACATTCCAAAGCTCTCATATTGTTATGATGCGGAGATTGTTTTGAGTTAACACGTAAGAAAGCGCACACTCTCTCAGAACAACAGAGTAATGTTAAGGTTGTATTTTTTATGTTTTAACTGTATGCGAACACACGCCGATCGAGCAGACTCATTCATTCAAATTACTAAAATTGGCGAGTTTGGCAATCAAACTGTCTTGTGTTCCCGAGCAACAAACAAAAATACTCAAAACTAAACTATTTTAAACAGTGTCATTCACATTATAAATTCAAATTCGTGCTCCAGCACAGCTAGCAATCAGACTATGTATGTGTTCTTCGTCGGAAGAGCCATAAACGAAAAATACTTTAAACCTTTTACTAAATTAACTTAATAAAGAAACGAAATTTGAATAATTTGGTTTTAAACACTAAACTGGTTAGGCGATGTGGATGGTGTTAAACAAAGTACTTTTGGCGCTAAATAACGAAGGATCTCAAATATAGAGGGTATGCAGGTGTCGTCACTTTCCCAATGAGGACCCCGAGTCATTCTATTGGCTGAAAGAACATCAATTTGGATACTCTTTTAGCGCCTGATTGCAATTCTCACAAAATTATTTTACGATACTTGTCACTAGAGCTTAATGTAAAATACGTTAATGGTAATTTTAGCTAACTGCTTGCTATGCTAGTATGTATATGAGGCTATATGTCTAGCGGTTTTAGTTAGCTTACGTATCGACTAGCATAGCATAGAACTACGTGGTTAGCTAGCGCTTGCGAAAAAAGCTAGCCCTAGAACTTACCGAACATTCACAAAAATGTGAATTATTGTACCAGTCGGGGTTCTAAAGGGGACCGAATTCCAGGGGGACTCGAAACCTCATGACACCTGAACGCGCCTACTTGATTGGTAAACACTGGGCAAAATGAATGATTTTTATATCAGGAAACGCAATTTAGCGCAACATTTGAGTGTCTAAGCACACCTGATTCCATTGTAAGTCATAAGGATCACCGTTGGGTCCTGCTGCATGTAGTTTCAGCAAATAACTGCGTGTTTTAGTCCCGTTGTTACAGCCATTTTGCCTTGGTTTTAACACTCAAGGGAGCGTGTCCCGGCGTGTTCACGTGTGCGCGTGACAGCTCCGTTGTGTAGACGCACTGCTCATTTTAAACGACAGAAATTGTGTAGGCTATGTCAAATGTCCCTATATGCTGACTGCTATTTAAGTTGGAAATAATGTGTAGGCTGAACATGATGCCATGAGGAAATGCTATCTGTTTGCTATGTAGTACACTGATAAAATCATGTTTGTACTGGTGGATAACTGCAGTGAATACTGAAACATTAGTTAGATTTTACTTCCCTCAAACGATGTTGTATTTAGAATGGCTTACTGATGTCTCAAATCCAGGCCAATTCGAGTCTCTGTGCAAAGTCTCATCAATGAATAGGGAAACACTGCATATAATTATAAATTAAACTCTTTAATTAATAAGAAAAACATTACAATTGCCTCACGACGCAAGGAATATATATAGAACTTAAAATACACTTTAATGTGCGGGAGGTATATCTGAGATTCAGCTCACGAACGTCAACACAACTGACTGGATCGGCTCTCGGCACACCGGACACAGCTTGTTGCGATTTTTTAGTTTTTTGGCACATGTGTAGCATGCCATGAGGTGTCCAGTCCTTCCGTGGACTATGCAGCCATTCTTAGGGCGACTCTGACATATGACGCAGGGTTCTAGGAAAGTGGAGGGCAGGCATGCATCCAGGCTGTTAAAACGCTCCAGTTCAGGGGTCTCTTCCTGGCTGCAGCCTCCTGAAGAGGTAGAGGGCTGTGATGAAGTGGGTTGATCAGACCTGGAGCCACAGGCAGGAGGATCTTCGTCTTTGGCCGGGGTGGAAGAATGCGACAACTTTCCATCGGGCATGTCCACTCCTTCGTCTGTTTCTGAGAGAGGGCTAGAGGGTTTTGAGGGAAGCCAGCCAGGTCGGACCTTCCAGCAGCTTTTGCAGTGTCGAGGAAGAGGAGGGTTGAGGTTGTCACATTTAGCACACTTCCAGTAGTCCTGTGTAAACACATCATTACATTAGATAACGACTCTTATAGGTCATAAAGGTACAGTAGCAAAAGCTACCTATAAAATGATATGGGTCAGAGAGGGTTATGAAATAAGCTACCACTGTAACAAAAAAGCATTATGCTACATACTGCCTCAGTTATCTCAGTATCCTCATCAAATGAATCTTCATTCTCTGCGAAGATTGTGACTTCATACACCTAAACATAAAAAAAGATATATTTGTGAGTTTGTGGTCTTGAATTAAGCTTGATTTCAATATTTCAGGATGAGTTTGATTTCAAACCTCATCGTCTCCTGGTACTGAATCCCCATCCTTCTCACTATAGTCATCAGAGTCAATGGACTCCACTTCAAACTCCACACTAAAGTTATCAGAATCAGAGTCAGAATCTTCACTCCCATCACTGTCATCACTGTGAGAGATACCTACATCCTGTAGAACAAACAAAGTATTTGTCAAAAAACTGCCGTCGATAGTACGGACTACTCTAGAGACAGGAAAACTTGTCAAATTAAGTTTGAACTGCATGTTTACAGATGTAACTCACAGTGTTGCTGTGTGTATCTGAAGACTCGCTGTTTACCCTCTCTCTGCACAGACCACCGATCACGCACCATGACAGGCTGTCATCAAACGTCAGGGAGATGCTGTCTGACTTGTGCCTCTTCCTGCGTTCTCTGGGCTCATCTTCTACGGAGGAAGCCTCTGTTGAAAACGTACAAACATATTGAGCTCAGCGCTATGCTTTGTTGTTGTTACTGATAGTGCTATTACACATTAAAGAACGCAGTAAAACCCTGCTCTGCAATCTGCTTCTCACTGTGCAAGAAATGAAACATTAGTGTGAATGAGTTCATTTCCTGATGTTCCTTATTACGTGCACTCAACTATAGAGACTTATGGGCCAAGCAGGAGTAATGCTCAGAGAGATAACCCCATTTAAATGGGGCACCTAACGCTGCTCAACAAACTGCCTTTGTAAGTGTTCTGAGGCTTTAAAATGGGCCATTGAAAAGCTGCAGTCATCTGAGCGCATTCTACACGGCCTCCAGATCTCAGCGTGCTTTTGAGTTTGAGTGCACAATGACAGACAGTCATTATGGTGCCACATGTTAACCCACGTACAGTTTGACTCAAGCCTGTGTGTTAACTTTCCACACATACACACTGGTGTTAAAGAGATCACATGTTTTGTTAGCGTCACTGAACACAAGTAGGGCAGTTCATTACATAAACTGGCATGTAACAGGACATTAATGCAACATACGAAAATTTTAATTAGACTTGTTGATTTTAGTTTTTCTGTAGCTTAAACACTAATTTATAAAATTGAGAAAATGATTAAGTTGACAACATAAACTTGAATCAGTTATCTTATCAGCAAGTAGCAAATCATGGGACGTGGTAATAAAATAAATACAACTGACTAGTAAAATATTGATCAATACAAGAAAAACACTTAAGAACATTAGACTCAGTTCAAAAACCTTTATTCGTAGACGAACAATACCACATTTTCCTAGGGTCATCTAACGCAGTTGATGAAGTGTAAGCATTCATAGATACTCAAGAGGACACAGGTGGTGTGCGTGTGCATGTGTGCTCACCTGGATCACTGCTCCTCCTCCTCCTGCGCTGCTGTTGTGAGGTAGATGAGCGACACTCTGGATCCGTGTCCTGGAACATCAGGATACAGATAGTCAGGTTTAAGTCACACTTTAATGCCAAAAACAGAGTGAGCTAGCTAAAACCCATTCAACCAGGGTAACTCTGTGAAAGGGGTAAATACTCTATGGCTTTGAGCGAGTTTTGAGAAAAAGAGCATTTACCCCAGGCCCTCGATCGGGTTCACTTTGACTCCTTGGTTCTGAGAAGCTAGACTGAGTCTCTGTGAAAGAACAGAGAAAAACGCTGTTTAAATAATGACATATATAAGAAAAATCATACAAGTGTAACTCAATATTGTTCAATAGAGATTTAAGCACTATAGTACCAGGGTTCTTCACTGTCACAAGGTTTCTGCTGATCATTGCAAAGAGAGCACTGTAAAGCAAAGAAAGGTCAAATTAATTCCAAGCAAGTTTAATTTTCATCTAGATTTCTTTTACAAGTAAAACCAATGAAAAATAAATAAAAAATAAATAAACACATTAAAGGTATACATGAAGCCACACAAGCATACAGAATTCAAAATGTTCCACAAAAAATGTTTATTTTGGGATTAGCATAAAAAAGGAATTCCAAAAATAACCAGAACAGCAAACAATAAAAAAACATGCCTCCGAGAAAAAGGTCTAGCACCTTTTGTTTTCTGTTTACACTTGATGTTTACACAATGACATAAATTTTTTACCTTGATCTGAATGCTAAAACTTTTGAAGCAACTGTGCATATAAAAACAGTTGACAGCACATTTGTTCAGAGCTGAAAGATTGTTGAAAGTCTGAAAAAGCAACCACCTGTTGCTCTTCAACCCCACCCTGAAATCTCAGGGGGCTTTAGTAGTACAACTGTTTCTACAATCCCCTACGCTCCTGCCGTATGATGTAAAGAATATGCTAGACGTTGCATGAATACGCACCGGGGCTCTTTGACCGAGAAGCTTTTCACCCCCAGGACAGCACCAAGAGCATCATCTCCACAGTGAACTATGTGCTGCTGCTGCTTGTCAAACAACTCTTTGCTCATGATGTACTTTCCCAAATAAAACATAACCTAAACATGCATAAAAAGAAATAAACGGATGTTTAGAGATACAAATGGTTAAACTACAAAATAGTTCCAGCTGCAATGATGTGTAATATCAGGGTCCTATTCAAATATAGCACATTGATGAGTAATACATTCCTGTTAGTCAGATATAACCACAATGACAAAGTGACTCATTCAATCACACTTCCGCCAAAATATTTTGTAATGTTTTAATCACGAAGAACAAAATAACACACATTATCGCAAACTATGAAGACAATGCTGTGGTTGGTTGCCAGGCTGCAATTATGGTTTGATCAAATGGTAACCCTAAAGTATGGTGCTGCTCGCCTGTGTGCATAACTGATTGTACATTTAAACAAATATTTTTTAACAAGACAAACATAGAACAAGACATGAAACTGGAAACAGATAATATGTAACCAGAGCCAGTGAAATGCCATTGTCCCATGACGTGTCATTTGTCATAAGTAATTAGACGAAACAAACAAAAATCGAACAATATTTAAAGAGAAATGAAGGACACTGCTACCATATATTTCATAGTGAACTAAAAGCAGTCCCAGCACAAAAACATAATATAAAATCAACTACAATTTGTTATGGTTATCGATACTGTAGATTTATTCCCTCACCTCCTTCATGGTGAAAACGTCCTTATCTGCCCCTGCGACCTCTAACAGGCTTTTCAATTGCACTTTAGGTCTCACCTGAGAAAGTTGATGTGAATAAGGTTCAGTTCAAACAAGCATTTGAGTGCACATATATAAAAAACCTAAGAAAAGTTAAATTACCAGTTTATCATTGTCAACCTTGTTGATCTGAGAACTGCTTAAACAACTTTCTGTTGCCATATTGCTTAAAATATATCTGTGAAAACAAACAGTTAGAATTCAGAAACAGCAATACAACTTAAGCATTTCAGTAAGCTAGCAACATTTAAACAACATTAACGTTACCTGTGCAAACAGAGGTAAGTTGGCTATACTAGTCTTTCATAAATACTCTGTAGCTGTACATAAAGTGCTTGAGCTCGGGGTGAGTGAGGAGTGGGAGACGGTTGAGAGCCGGTCTACGGTTTAAATAGACTCTGTGAGACATGTCGGGGCTAGAATTCACAGCCGGGATCGTCTTGTCCTGGGCGGGTACGGGCATGACAAGTCAAAGCTTCAGACGCCCTAGTGGTGGATGAGTTTCCTGCTCTCAGTCTCTTTGCGAGCATGCCCGGGCTTGCCCCGTCTGACGACTCCCGCCCAGTTGCTAGCTAAGCACATGGATTTGGGTCTTATCAGCCCAGTAACAGGTGAAATAACCAAGTGTTTGGACCAAAGCGATGACGCGCGTGGATTATTATCGGCCAAACCACATAAATCAAAACTAAAAAGAGCAAAAGTTCAAGTCATCAGTACAAATACTACGGATGGATGTCCTTCATGTGAAAGTCTCTGGACTGCGATTGTTTATTTACCTATGTTTATTTTGATATTTACAAACTAAACCGCTCGGCAAACAGTACACACACAAATAAAATGTATTTTTCTCGAGACGGATGTTCTTCAAAACTCATCTCTTATCCATGGGAGTACTTTTATTCAATATAACTTAGATGTGGATCAACAAATGCCATTTCCCCCTGAGGTAACTCGACATGCAAATGTTGATCGACGTGTAATTAAATATCACCGTGCTACGTGTGGTGGTATTGTTTGCCTGAACTTGATCGTCTGGAAACACGGAAAACTTCAAAATATTGGATAATAAATGTTTCAAAACGTCAAAAATGTAAGATGACTCATATCAACAAAACAATGTAAGTTAAACTGCACACTGTATTTCGTATGTGTAATTTATTAATAAAACAGGTAACGTACATGCATTTATTCAATCGCTTATTCACAGCTTTAAGGCGAAAGTTCATTTATAGATGTGAACTAAGACAAATGGGGGCAATAACACGTAAACGTCTTCCTGCATACGCCACGCTCGCGCCCGCTCTTATGTGACTTCTCCTGTTAGGACCGCTCAGGAAATCGCGAGGCTTCAGTAGGCCCGCCCGCAAAGCTAAATTATAGGGATAATTACCGGCGACGTAACGTTCATTTAATGCGTCCAACGACGTTACAATGTCGTGTTGCACATATTATCGATGTTTTTGTATAACATTCTGCATAAGAATATAATTAAGATATTAAAAAGTGGCAAATAGTCAAACTGAAAGTGTTAGTAGCGTCTTACCTTTTAGTGACCGTTGGGTGGCGGGATCGCGTACTCCCTCTACTGGCGCTAGTGTATTATTTGAAATGTTCCAGCACGTGCTTTTGAGCGCGCAATGTAAACAATACACAGTACGGAGAAATGATGTTTCGTGGCGTTTATGGTTACGTATACGTTTCGCAATTTTTTACTAGTTGATTTTCCCAAGAAAAGTAATGTATACATTTGTTTGACTATTGTATTATGTTTTGTTTCAAGAATAATTTGGTTAAAATAATATGTGTTATCTTTATTTGGATTTATGTTTATACGGTTTACATAAAAGGACAATTTATTCAGTGCCGCCTAAAACAACGAAAGGAGACTTCATAAAGTTGTTTGAGAGAATATTTATAAAAAAAAAAGATGGCTATAGGCTTCTTCAAAATAACTTAAACGTTGGTTGAAAATAGTAACAATAAAGAATGTGTACATCCAAACTTGCTGAAGTTGTAATACATTTCATTTAGGAATTGTTGGTAACTAATCGCATTTTAATATTAAGTTCCTTTGTTGATCAAGAGCACACCTCCAAAAATCTTGTGTTGATTAAGGATCATTTTGTTGAAACTAAAAGAAGTTTCATTAGATTATTTCAGTCATGATAATGACCCGATCGTCTGTTTGCGAGCTGATCAATACAAAGATACACATGATAGTGTGTGAATACATCAGTACAGATAAGATAATGTGCGAATTGAGTATTCTGTTACCATGACATGGCCCTTGTACACTACTCCTTCAGTTGAAGCTGTCTACACAACAATTAGTTTAAAGACAGAGGGTCCTGGAAGAGGACATACCCACCCAGTAATGTGATGCAGAACTTGAAGTGTCTTTCATAGCTTTAAAAATGAAGGTTAAGGGAATATCAGAAGTTGTTTTGAAGAAGATGAGTCATTAACAAAATTTGTTATATACCAATGTAGTGTATGGGTTTTACAACATTAACATGCTTTATGAGGAAATTCTTGACATTTGGGGTTACAAAAGTTTTCTAAATTAATATTAAAGTTAATTTCATATTTATTTACAATTACCGAGCTGTCAGGTTTCGTGATGAAAATGTAGACTTCATAGATTAAGATATATTCAGGATAATATTCTATTTTGATATTACAATGGCCATGATTATAGTAAAATATGAATGGCCCCATTTCTTTCTTATATTTCAAAAACATATATATATTAAACTTAATACAATTTGACATATACTTTAAGATAAAATATATTTTTGGTCATCTTGTAAAAATGCTTTGAGAAAACAATACACAACAATTGTCTACACAACAATTAGTTATAGTTAAGGGAGATTTGTTTACTGGGTGAAACCCAACACCTCATTCTTATTCACTCTTTTACTAAACATGTCCCTTTATGCCTCTGTGGCATGATCTGCTCAGGGACTATGACTCAAGAGTTTATTTTAGTTCAACATGTTCCTTTAAACTCAACATGTTTGGGCTTGCAGGTCCATAATCATTCCACGGACCACTGAAGTCATTACAGTAAAGCCAGTTATTTAATTAATGAATCTTTGGGTATATACCAACCCCAAAGAATAAGCTTTAAAGAATTTAAAACCTTGTCGTAAATTAATATACCTGTAAATAATACTATGTTGTCGTAGTCTGTGGCTTCCTGTCTGTTCCATTTGCAGTGTCTTTTGTTTCAATTTTCTCCTTCGCCATTTTAACTTATTATAAAACCATTGAACCGTGACAATAACACTGGACTAATGGAGAGCTTCAAAAGGTTTTTTTGTACTTTTAACAGTTAATCTTTTGTTAGTTTTTCACTGGAAAAGCTTTTCAAGAATTTAATTATTTTTTTCCCTCATATAATGAAACACTGTTCCTTTACTGGAACTACTTGAGCAAAATAACAAAAAGCATTTTGTTTATCACATGATCACTCAAATTAAGCACATTTTGTCACAGTGTGCTATTTTTAATTTTCACTTGAAAAGCAAAACAAAATAGGACTTTGGAGTTTAAGTTACTTATTGCGATTGAGGAAAAACATGTCAAAAAACGACCAGTCTTGAGTAACAAACGACTGACATACTTTTTCAGATAGTAAATACCCTTGAGCTTTTCAGCCAAGGATGCAATGACCTTTGTAAATGGTATGACTAGAGACGATGCAAGATAGCATATTTTCTTGTTTTAACTGGTCAAAATAAGAGCCACATGTGTCTAATGGGTTATAACACTATGACATTTTAACTCTTTGATGTCACTGTGTTTGGTTCTGTGTGATCCGGAGAGAATAGCTCACTTTGCTACAAAATGTTTTTATTGTTGTTCACAGCATATAAAAAAATACATCATTGAATAACGCTTATAAAATAACAAAGGAAATATTCTTGGACATCTAGCGATTTTCTTGCAAATGAGTTTATGGCAAGTTGCAATACTTGAAATACAAAGACTTAAAACTGTTTAATGTACAGAAAACCCTATGTGGTTAATTGAAATGCTGTTTAAAGTTCTCAGCCACTATGGCTGTTTTCACTTCATGTTTGGTTAGTCTTACTCCATCTTTCCTAGGAGCTGTCACTATATATTCCAATACACTATCAGGCACTGAACACAGACTGGCACATAAGATGGCCTATGGCCTTTGTGTAAGCTTGCTTTTGCCAGCATC
This sequence comes from Triplophysa tibetana, assembly GCA_008369825.1. Taxonomy (NCBI): domain Eukaryota; kingdom Metazoa; phylum Chordata; class Actinopteri; order Cypriniformes; family Nemacheilidae; genus Triplophysa; species Triplophysa tibetana. Next base: position 11,112,751 of record CM017897.1, on the reverse strand, counting down.
CTGTTCTGCCAGTTTGAAGTGGGTATATGCCAGGATGCCAGAGAGGGTGCAGAGGATGCCCAGACCCTGGTTTAAAGACAGAGGGTCCTGGAAGAGGACATACCCACCCAGTAATGTGATGCAGAACTTGAAGTGTCCAAACATGTTATAGCTTTAAAAATGAAGGTTAAGGGAATATCAGAAGTTGTTTTGAAGAAGATGAGTCATTAACAAAATTTGTTATATACCAATGTAGTGGATGGGTTTTACAACATTAACATGCTTTATGAGGAAATTCTTGACATTTGGGGTTACAAAAGTTTTCTAAATTAATGTTAAAGTTAATTTCATATTTATTTACAAATACCGAACTGTCAGGTTTCGTGATGAAAATGTAGACTTCATAGATTAAGATATATTCAGGATAATATTCTATTTTGATATTACAATGGCCATGATCATAGTAAAATATGAATGGCCCCATTTCTTTCTTATATTTCAAAAACATATATATATTAAACTTAATACAATTTGACATATACTTTAAGATAAAATATATTTTTGGTCATCTTGTAAAAATGCTTTGAGAAAACAAATGTGCTGGATCCAGTTACACAACAGGTAAAGCAAGTGCTCCCTCTGCTGGTCAAAGTGGTAAAAATCCTAATTTCTGAACCTCAAAGGGTTTATTCAGAGGCTTGGAATGTTTCCAGTATGACTATGACCTAAAACTAAAACAAAAAATGGCCTCTTATTTTATTATTAACTAAACATCTGTTAACTGTAAAATGTCCTTTAGATAAATATATTAAGCCTGACAAGTATTAACAAACATATCTGTAACAAATTCACTCTGGAGTGAAGATTATTAGAGATATTAGTCTAAAGGGTGTGTTGTGTGCCAATTATAGAAAAGAAGGAAATATCCACAGTTGAGATGTTACAGGAACAGCACAAAGGATACGTAACCGGTGAGGTGTTTCCGATGATCCAATAAATTGACAAATTAACCAGAAAGGCGATTAGTCCAGAAAGAAAGACCATTACCTAAACACAGAGAAAAAAGATATCCTCATATACATAAACAAAAACCTTCAATGATCATTTGATTCATTGTTATATATACACACATAAATATTAATATATAATTATCGTCTAGATTAAAATAAGAACATAGACTTTTGTGATTAAAATTAGGCTAAGTTACTTTTACAGTCTCTTCCTAATATATGATTTTGGATCCCACTTTAATGTGTATATATAAGATCTAATCAATAGTAAACATAAAAACATATATACTTTTTTTCCCCCAGCCATCTTTTGGGAAAATAATCTCTCTTAAACGAGCTGTACCATCTAACTGAAATATTCACAATTAGATGTTCATTCCAATTTTTAACCCCAAGTAAGGGCAATTGTACAGGTAATGCACTTAGAAACCCCATTACAATAAAGCTTAGTAGTGAACTTGTTGAGATTTATCCAAAAAGGAAACCTTTTTTACCAGACAGGCTGTGCTGAAACATAAGCGCCTTTCTGTGACTTTGTGGGTTTGTTCTTTCGAGTAAGAGTAGGAAAGAGTTTAAGGGAGTGTTCAAGCCATTGAAAGAATGAGAGACTCTCTCTTACCAGGGCCTGGAATGACCAGGGGCCGAAGACACCACCCTCTCCAGTCAGAGGTTCAAAGAACGGCACAGCAACCAGAAGAAATGCAGAAGACATGGGTGCCTGATAATAAAGCAACTGCATAGAGTTCACCTGCAGCTCGTGCTGTTTGGTACCAACCCACTAAAACCACAAGAGCGAGGGGAATAAAAAATATTTTTTATTAACTACATTATCCAATCAAATGCAGTATAACCTTAGTATTTTGTTTAATAATAATGCGATTTATGACCAGTTTTCAAATGGAATGCAGGGAGTCTATGGACTGATTTATAAATTGTCTTTCTTAATATATAAAAAACGTATATATATTTTTAAATCAAGTTATTTTTTAAAAAGAGTTTCATAGTGTTGTGCAAAATGTTTTTTTCTTTTGGCTATGTTTGAGGGTACCTGTGTTGACTGTGTAAATAGAAGATTACTTACCACTTGATACAGTGAAGTGACAAAGACCCCTAGTGTGGCAAAGACCATCCCCAGGAGATTAAACTTCACGTCATAATAAGAGTTCAGTATTACTCCTAGAGTGATTGGTACCTTAGAAAAACAACCACAGGTAAAAAAAGTGTAAACTAGAGCAACTATCACATGATGACTCATAATCTTACAAATACAATTCTACATTTAACCATGACTTGCTTTTATCAGCACGTGAATTTAGTGTGAGCATAGTTCATGATGTGCACATGTCATGTGAATGTTACAAAAAAGCAAGTCTTGACGTGATATTTAAAATAAACTTAATAATAAGAATATTAACAAACACTATCATATATCAAGACATATATCATATATCACATACATAATCTTTAGGTAACATACATTCAAAACAGGAATGCCAGCAATTTCGTACATTTCAATTTGTTCAATAAGCATTGTGGCATGATACAAAATAAAACAAATTTGCACTTACAAGTGTGAGTTTTATCTTTGTGGAGAACTCCTTTTTGTAGTACATCGTCTGGATGACTATAATCACTGGTGTTGTCATGACTTTGGCCAGCTGATATGTGCCTATGGTGTTGTTCTGCAGAGACAGATTCGTAAATACAACAAAGCCACAAAAACTCAAAGCCAGCAGGATGATTTTGGAGGGTCTGAGACTCTTGGGAGAAAACATATCCATCTTCTGACACACGAACAGCCCCAGCCATGTCACCACGAAATGAAAGAGAGTCAGTGTCATGTTGGGAAAGCCATAGTGCACATAAATCCATTTGTTGATGAAGACTATACATATTGAGGACAGTAAGTTGACCAGCAGTCCCGCAACGATCCGAGTGTTTCCAAACAGATCAGAGAGTCGCTTCGCCATAGCTGACACGATTCAGGAACACTACGTGTTGTGAATAAAGTAAATATCGTCAAAGAGTTTCAAACGTCTGATTTGGAATGATCGACCGCGTTCTGGGGTTAAGTGTGTGAAAGCGGTTTGAAAGGGCTTTCATCTCGGCATTCAACGCTCAAAACTCTGCCGCCGCTAACTGACCGCACTTCCGTGACGTCATCAAAAGCGACGCAGTTGTAACACGCATCGCCACGTCACTGCTCTTGCTCGCCATCTGCTGGAAGAAAAATACATGCAAGGTGGCCGCATTCAACAGGACGGAGATGATTTTTATTCATGCCGGGAGCAGGATCTGAATAGAGTTTATTTGCAAAACAACTAAATACAACAAAATAATCGGTTGTTGTAAATTACCTTTTCAAATACAAGACAACACTTTTAATAAGAAAACAGGACGAAGGTTTATATAGCCTAAACTAAGAGTATGTATTGACATAAAAACATTTAAAGGATTTTTGTGCCTTATCGAAAACTTATAATGCTCTGTAAAATTGAAAGGGTATTATAGGTTATGCTTGTATTTATAAAAGATTGACTAAATAAATAAATGAATACAGAATTTTTGTGAGAGTTTGTGTTTAGCTCCCAACCACGAATACGAGCGTGATTTCTCTTGGGGACCAACTTGTGTTGGCGTAACATTATGTACGTTAGATATATGTTGATTAATAACGAATTTACGTAGGATACTTCTTTCAGATTCATAACTTAATGTATTTGGCAGCTGCTTTAATTAAAGTTACTTTAAAATAGTGACTAAAACCGGGAATTGCACCAACAAGGATTTTTACAAATGATTTAAACGTCGATGAACATGCATGAAACTTAGTAATAAGTAATAATACCCATCTCATATTCATCTAGTATCCAATTTCCCAGTGAAACTAAACAGCAATAATTTCACATTCTGCCGTCGTCATACAAAAACGTAATAACTTGTGTATCACAGGTAAATAAACACATGATATAAATATTTTAACCTATAAGGGACTGAGAAGGTGCTGTATGAATTTAACAAGCCATAAAAACATAGTCTTGTATTAATTAATGGAACAATTCGACAAAATAAATAAAATTAATAAATAAAGTGCAGATTATAAGGAAAAGAAGCACAAAATTAACATTTTTCAGCTGCACCAGCACGTGGAGCGCTTTAAATGATGTAGACGTCCCTTCATAATAAAACAAAAAAGGTGTCATCTCGTGCCATTTTATAAATGCATATTGCACGTCTTCAAATAAATTAACTATATGTGCATAGATTTACTGATCCAGAAGACCCTGTATTGACCCCAAAATAGATACCTTAAACGAAATTTTTAATTTACGTTTTTAATTTCTCATGTGTTCTCTCCCAGTGGTCTTTAAACTTTACCTCTTTTTATTGTCCATTTATGAAAAATAATTTGCTAATGCAAAAAATAAAGTCAGTCCTCTTTTGAACATAGAGCAGTTGACAGTTTGTTGGTTTCCATGACAACAAATATCACAACGAAAAGTTAGACAGGGCTTCGAGTCTCAAGTTTTTTGTGAGAAAATAGACTTTTGAGATCACAGACTTAATGCAACTGACTGCAAATCAAGGTGAGACAACACTGTTGAGGGTAATATACATTTTTTTAAATAGTAAGATCATTTAACATGTTTCTGTCGAACAACATAAACGTTATTTTGAACCGAACAACTGAAGAATAAAAAGGCAAAGCTTCAAAACAATAAATGCCAAGACACGCTCTATTGTGATCGAGAAGAATCTAAAAACACAAAATAAAGCAATAAGCCAAAATAAGCAGTGGGTTACAGTGCATTTTATAACAGTTAAGGGCGTTAGCGGAGTGCCTCAAAATCAAGGACCAGATCTGATGATTTTATAAACACCATTATGACATCATAGCGGATTACGTAGTGAAAAGACGAGCGGCGAAAGTTGTCACAGTAGGTTGTTGGAGTAGCTTCGAGATGGTGGCGTTTTGCTTTTCTCTGGTTCTTTTTGCTTTGTTTTACTTGCTCAAACTGAAATGGGGTGCGAGGAAGAGAGCCTACAGCGTGTCTTTTAGCCGCTTAAAGCTTTATGCTGACCCCGTGACCAAAAAGACGAGCTTGGAGGAGAAGGTCGAGCGGCAGCAAACGTGCAGAAAGTCATCATTTCCAGCTCCTGTACCGAACCTCGGCTGTGATATTGAACAGCCCATGCAGTGGACAGACTACAGTGGAGCAACACCGATGAGAACCTTGATGTCCACCACCAGCAAATCCAATGGTTTGATGCTTTGGACAGACAGCAGTGGACGAACACCACCGAGTACCTTCATGTCCACCCTCAACTCAAAAGCTTCTTCGTCCAGAGACATTTTGAGACCACGTAACTTCGTTTACAGGAGCACCCTGATGTCCACTAAGATCAGGTCAAATGGTTCATCGGCCAGGACGAATTTAAGATGTACCTTATTTCGCAAGAGGCTGAGAACCTAGTCCACGGATTGAATAAACGGCAGTGGAGGAACACATGTGAGTACCTTGATATCAACCAATATCTAGTCAAATGCCTCATCGTCCAGAGCACTTTTGAGACTGTGTCACTTCATTTACAGGAGCACCTTGATGTCCACTAAGATCATGTCATTGGTTCATCATCCAGGGCCAATTTAAGATGTACCTTACTTCGCAAGAACCTAGTCCATGGACTGAATAAACAGCAGTGGAGGAACACATGCGAGTACTTGATGTCAACCAACATCTAGTCAAATGCCTCATCGTCCAGAGCACTTTTGAGACTGTGTCACATCTTTTACAGGAGCACCTTGATGTCCACTAAGATCAGGTCAAATGCTTCATCGTCCGGAGGGATTTTAAGATGTTTTAAGATACCAGACCTATGGAAACAGCCCCCGCCTCTACACTGGATATTGTGAACCAGCATGTGAAAAGTTCCCTAAATAGATTCACCAAATTTCCACCCCCCTTTCCAAGTGCATTCAGAAATAAAAAGAATTATACAGTGCATAAAACATGTCAGTGCTCACAACTTTCCTATCAAGATGTGAAACATAAGACAGAAAGCACAAACACCAGTTACTGTTTATTGTCAAGACTAAAGGCCTGATATAAAATAAATCACTGTAATACAAGTAGTATTAATAGTGCTAATAACATTTATATACAAGTTACTTGATCCTACAGATATCATAAACTTATATATAAAATACAAGTTAAAGTTTCTGTATTTTATATAAAATTATCTCAATTCAAATACGGACCCAGATTGCAAGAGTACCTTGACAGTCCCTCTTGCAAGATGACAACAAGGCCACCCGTCTCTCAAATGAAAGAGTATATTACCAGCGTTTTTTATATGATTATTCTGAAAAACACAAGTTTTCTTTAAAACCCACCACAGTTGAGGCTGACAGACCAACTTACAGAAACAGATCTAAAACAGCCGTCCGGTACCATTAACCAAACCACACATTGTTTCTAAACAACACACATTCTTTATTCAATAACAAAATACAGGTTTTCCCCAAATGGGATTGTGGACAACAGACTGACAGAAAAAAACACTAGTCTAGGATTGTATCTCATAACCAAGTGGATCTAGCCCTTTATCCAGCAGGAGCAGTGAGGACTCCCTCATCTTCTGAAGAAACTTCTGCAGCTCCTCTTTAGAGAAGACCTGAAGGCCAAAAAGCAAGTTCGGATGCAGGACATTAGTGATCATAAGCCTTCACCACAAAGCTTTTTTCATGTAAAAACTAAGACAGGCTCTCCCTGTCTTAGTGAAGAGAGACAATGTTAAACCAAAAAAGAATTTTCAAGTCAGACCTCGTATAGTTTGTGTTGGTCAGATGCTATGATGTCAGCAAGACGCAGACACTCTTGGTGGCGTTCGGTACGCTGCAATACGGTTAACAGAAGGAAGGACATCATAGGCAGACACAAACGCCTCAGGAGAGTCATCTGATGACCGCGCTCAGAATCTTCGTCTGCGTCCTGCAAAAACAAACACACAGATGCAATGAATCCAAAACTCTCTCTGTCCTGAGACGCCTATCAAACCTTAACTCTTGAGAGAATGCTGAATCAACACACCTCTCTGACGTCCACCATCCAGCCCCCATCTACAAACAGAAGCACGTTATAGATCCTTTCCTTCACGTCCTCCGTCAGAGCTCCCAGACGCCCCTGCCAATTCTCATACTCCATCTGGAGGAAGTGACAAATAGTTCAATACAATGAATCCAGTTACGATACTGAATCATGATGTATCAAACATGAGCTGACATAATAAGCGAGTCTTACATTGTACTCTGCCTCTTTCATCTCATGGGCCACCTTCTCTGTAAACTTGGCCAGGGCTGGTGCGGTGGGTTTCACTGGAGGACAATTCATATGCTTGAACCATTCATTAAATGCTTCATGAGCTTCCTGCAATCGAATAAAAACCACAGATTCACGTTCAGAGAAACCATCACGGTTACAGGAACTAGATTCATATTACAGTGAGGGACAAATGTTGCTCATCGTACCAGATAGGCACGAATACAAAGGTGTTCACGAATAGCATTCTCTTCCTCGGCGAGAAGGGCCGCGTCCATGCCCTGCTCCTCCCACTGGTGGTAGATCTCACGCATGGAGTCTTCCGGCACTTTGGCGAAGACCATCTTAGCAGCATCATGCTTCTTAGATGCTATGGAAAAAGAGGAAGTTTAGACATAAACAAGACAAGCTACAAAACTAGCTTTAAGTCATTGTGACATTGTGGATCACAAAACCAGTCTTAAGTAGCATTTCCAATGTTTCCAATTTCCATTTAAGGAACATTTTTAGTAAAAGCCAAAAATTCATTGTAAGGGTCAAAATGATTGCTTTTTCTTTTATGTCAAATCATTAGGATATTAAGATAGGATCATGTTCCATGAAGATACTTTGTAATTTGTATATTTTTTCTGGTATATTTCCTACCCTAAATAAATAAAAATGTTATTTTTGTGTGTGGATTGTCTGCTACAGCGCCTCTGATGGACGACTTTAAAGGCAATTTTCTCAATGTTAAATTTTTTTACGCTTAGATTTCAGAGCTATCCTATCCTTTACAACTCATCCATCAATAGAAAGCTTCATTATTCAGCTTTCAGATAATGAGAAAATCTAAATTTCGAAAAATTGACCCATAAGACTGGTTTTGCTGTCCAGGTCACAATTTAGCTGGAAAGCACACACACCTAAAAACTTCCTCATGATGGCATTGCTCTGCTTGAGGGCTTCAGCTCGCTGGGCGGGGTCAAACACCAGCCAATCAATGACATCAATCTTCTGTTGATCCTCCTGTGTGAATATACGAAAAGGTTACAAAACTGATGACACTTTAACTTGCTCATATAAATGAAGCTAAACAGCGTTGTGACTGTATGTGTGTGTGTTTTACCATTGTAGTAGCAGTGTCTAATGCAGGGGTCAGGTCATGATGGGCAAACTCATCTGTGTCTCTCTCTCTGATGGTCTCTACCACGGTCTTAGTGATTGACGCCACATCCAAACCTGAACAACAAAACAAGATAAATATATCAAATACACACTGTATACGATTGTTTCATAAACCGGGGTTTGATCTAAAAACCATGACCGACCCTTTCTAAAAAATTTATTTAAAACTTGATTCTGACTGGACCTCTAAACTATATAAATGACATGACATTGTCATGCTAGTTTTGTATCTTTATCACAAATAAATATCAGTCAGACCTGCTTGTGTTGCCAACTCCAGACAGTGTTTGCGCTGCTCGGTTTCAGTGACTTCCTCCAGGAACTGAGCGTACTGTGACACGGCCAGGTCAGCGGGCAGCTGACTGACGTAGAACGCAATGAGATCCACCTGCTTTTCTTTCACTAGCAGTGAGATGTAAGCCTTCAGAACATCAACACAAACCTCCTCCTAAGAACAAAACATTTAAAAACAATCTATAATACTATGATTTAATGTTTCTTGAGCGAACGTTCATGTGCGTGTAACGGCAAAGAAAAAACTGGTGCAACAATCTGTTAACAGCAAAAAAATGAAAACGGTTTGTACATTTACCTTGAGTTGCATTCCCAAACTGCGATAAAACAACACCAAGTGTGACATGAAGCGTAAAAGATGGGCAGGCAAAGTTGGAGTTCTTGCCAACCAATCACTGAACTCAACCAGAAGACCTTTAAACACAAGTTCATTAGAAACGTAAATTCTTTTAATAAAAAATATAAATGTGTGCAATCAAAATGAAGCTCACCATCAAGGTCTCCAAGAATAACAAACTTTTGAATAACATGATAGTGCTCCTTGGTTGCCTCTATAACCCTCTGTCAAAATAAAACATTTGCAAAAAAGGTTAGAAATGCATCACACTACAATACTTATAGATACAAGATTAATTTCCCATCCTCACTTTGGATTCTGTTGCTTGAAGCTCTTCAAAGACTTTCTCCATTGTCCAACTAAACAAAAATTTCACATAGCAGAACAAATCAATCATTTAGTGGAAAATAAACACATCATTAACTAACCTATGATGTACATTAAGAGTCTTACTTGGTCTCTAGGAATTCCCTGGGTAGCTCTTCTAGTTCATCACTGCCCAAACCAGAGGAACAGATCTCCTGCTCCACCAGAGTGTCCACCATCACCCGGAAATACGCCCACACAGTGTCCTCCCACGTCTCGCACACAGGTAACAACTGCACGGCAAATCGTACATATCAAACAAAATACATGCAAATGAATAAAAGATAATAGTAAAATGGTTGGTTGATTGTACCTGTTTATGGTTTCCACTAAGTGCTGCATAGATGGCTCGTTCATATTTGTTGAACTGCTCCTAAAACCGCAAAATCAAATCAGAATTGTCATCAGAATCCCAAAACAACATTCTAGATGGTAATGCCTTTTTTTAATATATTGAAGACAATTTCAAGTTCTCACCTCTTCTGCCAATCTCCAACAGCACACCTTCCACACACTCCTATGAGGATTCCCCTCCACCGGCTGCAGCTCTCCGCCTCCTGAACACAGAAACATGTGTATAGTGAAATTAAAAGCAATAAATCCAGTTCTGTCGAATAACAGTGTGAATCTAACAGGTGTAGGCAGATGAGCGTGTGTTGACCTTGATAAAAGTTGGGGTCGTGGTACAGTTTCCAGCCTTCTAGAGTTGCAGCACGCCAGGCCTGACCACATCGCTTACACAGCCTCTGAGCCTACGAACACACACACAATGAGAGAGAAATACAGTGACATCTTTAAGGCCTCCTAAAATGTTTTCTTCTATGAATAAACAAACACAAAATATATCACACTAAAGAATAGAGCATCTGCACATTTTATTCTAGAATAATAGAAAAAGCTGAGAAAAAAACTTCATCCAGATTGGATCGAGAATGATTATCAAAACATAGAGCTCTGAGCTCATCATCATCATCACACACACTCACCTCATCGGTCATGCCTGCTCGTATGAGGTTGAAGAGGTTTTTCAGCAGGCGCGTGTCATCCTCTCTGTCCAGGTCTGCAAGTGGTCTCTTCTGTCTGATTGGTGCGTCAGGATCCAGTTCTGTGACTAAAGGCCTGCTGAAGCCACTGCTGGACTGATTCCTCCTTAACTTCAGCGTGTGTAGAGTGTTCTCCCTACACACAAACACACCTCCATAAAACACTGACTCACCTGCATTATATTTGACTTGGCATCTGTTGATAGATCTCCAGTGACATTGCGTCATCACTTACCAGTACACAGATTTGGCGTAGTACTCGATGTTATCGGAGAAATCTCCCATCTCATCTTTAGCTATACTCTCCAGCCAGTCCACCACCAGCTAGAAGACAAAACACAGGTGTGAAGTGGCAATTCTATAGAGAAACATATATATTGGTGAATGCATGAAGGTGTACCTGGCTCTGTCGCACCATGCTGTCCTTCTGGAAAAACTGCTCCATAACTGACTTTTCACTTTCATTAGGGGCCTCCACAGAAAAAAAAGGTTCTTACAAGTCGTGCTTCAAGACATTCATCAACAAATATCAAACCAAGTGGCATCTACCAACAGATAATACTTCCATCACAGATGAAAACTCTTACAGTTATGTCCATCATGATATCTTCCTCTAGCACCGTTTGGACTCGGTCTCTGTGTGTAAAAATTTCAAAAGCTTGTAAGGAAGTTGAACTTCTTTGTGAAGAGTTCATAAATCAGGTAATTGTTTTTGCATGTGTATGCATGTGTTGTACCGGTAAAGGGATGTTATGAGTCTCCATGTCACCATCTCTTGCTGCAGTAACCAGGTGATACTGACCGTCTTGGAGGATTTCTGCTGGCCGGAGGCCGATCGGAGAACCAGTTTCTGCAACGTACCGACCTACAGTAGTGGGCCAAAGTTTGCAGGATCTTAGGGACAAACTGATACAAAACTGATTTCTCTTTGATTGGGTGGTCTCATATTCAAGGAAGGTAGCAAAGAGTCTGGTAAGAAGAGATGAGACATATGCAAGAAATGACCGAGTGTACCTTATCCTGACAGAGAGCCTCGTATTCCTCCAGTAGATCAAACACAGCCGTGGATGCATGACGCAGATAAGACTGCTGGAAATCTGGGAATAAACTCAGAGTGGCTGACAGGAAAGAAAAACTTAGATGTTAGAAGAATCGTGTAAAGAAAATCAAAACATGTGAGATGAGCTGAAATGTTAATTCACCAGCCTCTCCCGGATCATCTTCCTTCAGCATGAGAGCACTCATGGAGACATCCTCAGTGAAGCTGTTTTCCATCCCAGACAGAGGTGAAGGGAAAAGACTGTTTGTCCAATCGCTGTCATCCAAGTTCTAGTGTTTGAACAGTGACATCAGTGATAGAATTAGTTTAATTTATGAAACCTCTGTCTCACATGGCTGAAGGTTTCAATTTTTTCTATGAAGCCTGAATACTCACCATGCTCAGATTGCCTTTGGTACGGGGTGTGTTCATAAAGCGAGGTGTTCTGCTCCCTGTCCCAAGGATTGTGGACATATCTGGGTTCCTCAGGGAACTTCTCGGGGTAACTGTGCATGACAAAGACACGAGTAAACACCTGCATATCAACACTCTATAATGCAGATTTTAACATATACTCTGAACTCACATGTTTGTTTGTGTAGTGATCCAGGTGTCTGGCGGAGCAGTGGTCTGGCTGGGGTTGTGCTCGTCCCAGGACTGCCATCCTGTGCCAGAGGGACTGAGCAAGCAGTTAAGAAACACCACGAAAAGACCCTTCTCTTATTATTCAATTATGAAAATAAAAATTGAATGGATGGATGGATTTATTGCTTTAATACCTCATTATACACCTTAAAAATAAACTAATAAATATGAAAGTATATTTTGCATATTTAAAAGGAAGCATCTTTAGCATTGTGACATTACTTTCATGACCATAACACCGACTTCCACAACATTTGAATTACTGTCAATAATGTTTTTGATTCAGTAAAATGTGACAAGTTTTTATAGGTTCCACCCATTCTGCCGGTTCTGTTGTTTAGGTATATTTCTGTAGCATTCTAAAGTTTTACCATTTCTTGTATTTTCTGTATTATAGAATTCATGGTAAGGATACATGCTACTTTTTTGTGAGAACTCTTCCTGCGGGCTGCCCGTGTCACTTCACTGTCCCGAACCACCGGACTACACCAGGTCTGATTCCTGCACAGACAAAAAGCACATAATAAAAATACAGTTAACAAAAATAACAGATTAACCCATATGCTTGACTGAATGAAACTACGTCGTACCTAAAACAGATAACACATAAACAAATAAGTCTTACAATTTTACAAAACAATAGGGCGTCCATAATCCTGACTGAGAAAATGACACCTAACTAACCACTAATTATTTGTAATAATTTGCTCATAATAAACAAGATATTCTTTAAATACATATGACTGGATGTTAAATTAAAGTGATAGTTCACCAAAAAGGAAAATTTTGTCATCATTTCCTCACTCTCAGGTTGTTCCAAAGTCTAAACCTGTATACATGTTTTGGTTCTGCTAAACACAAAGGAATATGTTTGGAAGAATGTCAGTAACCAAACAGATCTCCTCCCCAATTTAATGCCACAGTAGGGGAAATAAATACTATAATGGGAGTCAATGGGGGATGAGATCTGTTTGGTTACTGACATTCATCCAAATATCTTCCTTTGCGTTTATCGGAACTGAGAAATATATACAGGTTTGGAACAATTTGAGGGCGAGTAAATGATGACAGACTTTTAATTTTGGGGTGAAGTATCCTTTGAGGTAACTCAATAAGAGTCCCGTTAACGTTACATCAGATGAAAAAACAATAGTAGTCACATTGTACTAACAATAAAGACCACAGAATAATAAGGTTTCCATATAACGTAATTTTGCACACATTATTATTATATTCCTAAAGTTACTCTCTATGTGCCAAACTGACATAGGGAGCCGCATGTTTACAATGATCTCCAAAACGACAATTCAATTCACATTCAGGACAAAACATAACAGCTACACATATAACAATAACATTCGTAAACAATTTATTTGAATAGAAATGTGATATTTACCAGTCCATGATGTATGTAAAATTACAGCTAGCAACGCTAGCACGAGAGATTTTGCGCCTTCACTTCTGTTGGTTCTTCGGCTGCGCGGTGCGGATCATTGTACGAAAAGGTTGCCCCCACTGGTTAAGAGAAACATTACACTTACTCAATCCCAGTCAATTTACTGCCACCTACAGACCATAAAGACGAACGACAAACATACAAATGTGTCCTCAAACTCCATTCTGTGCAGTTTTATGCAATCTTTAATACAATGTGATGATTTTGTTATTTGGAAAGTATTTTTTTTGCCCTTCATATATATATCGCACTAATATCGAGCTCTATAAGATTTAGTGTGTATATATATATATATATATATGTATATATATATATGATTCTGATTGATTTTTATTGGAATGCACAATAAAAAAACATGAGCAAAATTGTTTTTCTTTATTGATTGAAACAGTGTGCATGTGCTTAATTAATTATAACATTAACTGTATGATGGTTTCCTTATTTAATTCATTGAAATTGCATGCTTCTCGTAAAATGCACCGTTCTGTGTGGAGTTTGCATCTGCCCGGGTTGAACTTCTTCCGAAGAGAAGGTTCAAACTTGACAGAAAGTTACACGTCCTTTAACTTACATGACAAAAGTACAAATAGTTTGCGGTGTATTCTGATTGGATGTTTAGCTTTGCGAACAAGATCTCGAGGAAAAAACGGATGTGACGATAATAAACAAACGATGACATTCTGTAGTGAACCAAGCTGCTTTACCAACCGCAATAAAACAAGTAGTAGACTAGAATAAACAAGAGACGAAGTAAAGAAACACGAGGCTCTTCTTTGAACATCCCAGTGTTTTTATACCGATATGGTGACCTGGAATGAAGCGAGAGAAGAGCAGATGATCAGCATGATTCAGGAGAGACCAGCTCTCTACGACATCACAGAAAACGTGTATGCCAACCGGACGCTAAGAGCACAACTCTGGCACGAGATCGAGAACAAGCTTGTCGTGTCAGGTAAGTTAAGAGCTTATATAATAGCACGAGCTTGTCTCGTTTGTGTAATTGTTCACAATAAATGTAATTTCACTGTTTACTAAAATGAGACAGGCAATGGCTCAGGTAACTGTGTTGTTATCCGGGCATTCGTAACGTTTGTCTGCGCCGCAAATACACACATTTAATATGCTAACTAGGCGCAATGGTTACAAAACGCGACTTTGTCTGGCAGAGAAAGAGCTCAGGAGGAGGTGGGAATCTCTGCGAACACAGTACACACGATACAAGAAACTTCCCTCGGGATGTGTGGGTGCACCGAAGACTGGCAGACAGCAATGGATCCTGAGCCGCCTTCAGTTTCTGGAGCCCCACACAAAAAGAAAAGACATCACTTCCAGCCTAAATGTCATGGTAAATTACCTTGAAACGTGTAGAGTGAAAATAAACATTGCTTCTTCTTTTTTTAACTTCTTTTTTTCACTTATCAAAAATTAAATCGACTAGCTTTTCATGCATTTGCTTGGTTTCACTCTGTTTTTAATGTGCCATTAAGGGGACAGTAAACACAACATTATGTTTTATATTATTTACTCAACCTAATGTTGTTTCAAACTTAAATGACTTGATAAGAAGATATTTAGAGAAATGTTTGGAAACCAAACAACACTGACCCCCTTTGACTTTCATTGTATGGACGTAAAACCACAGAGACATTTCTTAAAATATCTTCTTTTGTGATCCACTGTAAACGGAAGTCATATGTGAGTGTGACCCTGGACAACAAAAGCAGTCTTATGGGTCAATTTTTCGAAATTGAGATTTTCACATAATCTGAAAGCTGAATAATGAAGCTTTCTAATATGACGGAGATACAGACTTTTATAGCTCTGGAATCTAACGGGGCAAAAAATTGAAACATTGAGAAAATCGCCTTTAAAGTTGTCCATAAGAGGCGCCGTAGAAGACCATCCACACACAAAATAAAAAAATTTAGGGTAGGAAATTTACAAGATCTTTACTTAATATCTTAATGATTTTTGGCATAAAAGATAAAAGATAAAATTTTGACCCTTACAATGCATTTTTGGCTTTTACTAAAAATTGTTACTTAAGACTGGTTTTGTGATCCAGGGTCACATATAGGTTTTGAACAACATTGGTGAATACATTGAACGCACATTTGAAGGAATTCATTATCATCACAATTTGTCTACTCTATGGATCCATATTTTAATAAGACATATCCCGCACCCCTACCAAATGTGTCCCAGTTTTCAAAGGATTGTTTAAATCTCCTTGTTGATCAGTCATAAAACTCCCTCTTCATTTTAAATGCGTTTTTGCTTATCAGGAGCCTTTGGATACTTTTGATTCCTCTTCCCTTTCAACTGGCACCCACGAGGAGCCCAGCTTCTTTGAGTCTGAGCCAAAGCCCATCATTCCCCTATTAGAATACACAATCTGCGAAGAAGAATCCCCAGCAATTAAAGAGGAGCCTTCGACATACACATTCTCCCAGTCAAGCCCTTCGAGGCCCCGGGCGAAGCGCAGCAGGAAGGTGGCGAATGAGTCACTAAGTGTCAACTCGACAAAGTTGTTGCGCACCATTAGTAAAACCCTGGAAAGTATCGCTTCTCAGGTAGACCGCGAAGACGAGATCTCGACCTACTGCAAAAGCATGGAGCACAGATTGAGAACGCTACCCACACATTTACTGCCACATTTCATGCATGACGTGGACAACAGCATCTTTAAGTATCAAGTTCTGTTTTCCAGGACATCCTGCAGAGAGAATCTTACAAACAGTCTGCCATCTGAAATTCCCCCACTGCATCCAACATCTACAAACGGAAATTTGTAACTACTGTAAAGATCTGTGGTTATAGAATATTGATCCTGTTCTTGGTTATCTATTGTTTTCCATTCATCCATGAAGTTCCAGTATGCATGCGATCCAATGAGCACTTGCTGCTACTCTTCCAAGCACTCAGTTTCTTGTCAGACTTTATAACTTGTATTACGCATTTTATACAACCTGGACTGCTGCTAACTTCCGGTCTGTGTTTGACTGGTGTCTAAAATTATCACTATTTATATTTAATTTAATTTCTGTTGACATGAATTTATATTACTGTTTTACTGTGTAATAATTATATTAAATAGACAAATTGTTGAATTTTGTTGTATATCTATATAGAATGGGTCATTTAGTATTGTTGCATTTAAAGAAACCGTATGGTACACTGCGGTTAAGCTTTGTATCGCAGTCTAAACTCAAATTGGAGAGACAAGTTTAGCCACATAAATGTTCTTCTCGGTTTCTTGCTTATTATCAGAAATAATCTACAGGCACTCTATTGTTTGTGAAGGTGTACCGGGAGTTATGGACAGTCTACGAATGTCCCTATGCAGTTACGTTTATGTTGTCACTTTGAAACCGTTTATACATGTAGTTTACCAACCTGTTGCCAGGAATCATAGTGAAATGATCACATGTTCCCCCTGCAGACATAAAATCCTGGAAGTGTTTTTTGTCTGGATGATTTGAATGATAAATTCCTGCCTAGTGAGAGTGAAACTTAACAGGAAAGAGCAAAGCGGAGTTCAGATCAGTGTGGAGTTTCAGCACTCCCTGTAACTCTACATAGAACAATATGGAACGATATGGAGATTATATGCCCTTATCTATAAATACTTCATTTATTCCCCATACATATGTCTGATATTTCACATTTCATTATATAGGTAAAAAAAGAGGAAAAAACGAAATCTTAATGCTAAGGGAAGATTTTGAATGAAGTTTTAATAAAAAACAGCTTCTTTGTTTCTGGGTTTTACAATTTCTGGGTCATGTGAATGTAATGAAAAATGATTATAACAGAAGCAAGTAATCGACTATAGAGGGGTACTTTTTAACATCACATTAAGCATTTTCTGATTTTTATAAGATGCATAGCTATAGAAAATACAGGCTTTTCCCTGTGTGATCTAAAATTCTTACTGCAGAGATATAATAGCAATGGAGAAATAGGTTCAGAAGAACTTGTATGAAGATCCGCTGATCTGTTTGACTGGATTGTTAACAGAAAGCTAAACTAGCAAAAGAAGGCGAAGAAGGCATAGTTGACCCCAAAATACAATTCTGTCATCATTTACTCTCTCTCTTTTCATTTGAAGTATTTCTTCAGCAGAACACAAAAGACAATATTTTGAAGAATGTTGGTATCCATACAATAGAATTTAATGGGCTATTGTTTGGTTACCGACATTCTACAAAACAAAGTATATATACCTGTCAAATAACAGATTTGTACAATTTATTGCCAGTTTGACCAGGAGCCTAGAATGCATATTATAAGACCACAATTAGCATGAATAGGTAGATTTAAGCACTATTACTTTAATTTGAATTGCAAGCTTAAAGCGATAGTTCGCCCAAAAATAAAAATGGTCATAATTTCCTGTCATTTCAAACCTGCATGACTTTCTTCCTTCGACAGAATACAACAGAAGATATTTGGACTCGTTAACTTGACCCCATTCACTTGGATGTGAATGCCCCATTCGCATTGGTTTTGTGTCCACACAATAATAGTGAATGGGGTCCATTCGGTTCGGTTTCTTCAAAATATCTTATTTTGTGTTCTGCGGAAGAAAGTCATACAGGTTTGAAATGACAAGAGGGTGAGTAAATGATGACACAATTTTCATTTTTCATTTAACTATCCCTTCTTCACCAAAAGCTGGGTCAAAAATAACCCAGAAATTTTTAGAAACCATTTTTTGGAGTTCCACAGAGTTTGTTTCAGGTTTGTCTTCTCAATAAACATATCACCTCTACCCACCGTACTCTTCATTTCCTTTCCAATAACAGATCCTGGAATAGAATCTGGGGCCGGATTCACAAAATTGTTCTGAAGACAAAATATAAGATTGAATTCTTAAGATAAATTATAGGAAGTTCAAAAGAATGTTTGTAAGTGCAATTCTTAAACATTTCTTAAAAAGTTTTCAAATATTTATACATATTTATTGGCAAGTAAACTTCAAAATTCTGATTGTGGCTCGACACAATTCACGTCACATGTGAAATAACCAACTACATGTATTAAACATCATACCTTTTAAGATTGATTATTCAATTTAAATGACTAATTTACCTTTACATGCAGGCATTTGGCAGACGCTTTAGCGACTTACATTGCTTTATCCTATACATTTTACATAGGTATTTGCAATCCCCTGGGATCGAACCCACAACCTCTTACCACTGAGCTACAGGAAAGCTAGAGGACATTTAATTACTTACGACAGCTTTTGTTTTGAGAATTGGGATTCTTCTTAATTTTTTCCTAAAATCAATCTTGAGAAAAATAATTTTTATAAGACGTTTTTTTTTCGGGAATACATAACATTCCTAACTTTCTGAATTTTCTGCTCATAATGTTTTTTGAATCCGGCCCCTGGTTGTATAATCATAAAGTTAGGGTTAGGAATAAAATTAAGTATAGATCTGCAATTAAAAAAAACATTTGCATTAAACTTGAATACTTTACACCATGTCAAGGTTTTATTTGACAGTATTTCAGTAAATATCATACAGTAAACAAGAGCTCTGCAAAAGTAAGTATATATTCATTGAGTTGCATTTCATAAAAATAGTAGCTCACTCACAGATTTTTTGTTTTCTCGTGTGACTAGTTCATAATACATAGTGTCATATTTATATTTGTGACTGTACAGGGTGAACCGCACTGTTCTCTTTAAGTTCTACACAGTGATACAGAGCCCTGCTCGGGCACGTCTCCATAAGATATCATCTCATTTTAAATCAAACTATTTATCACGTTAAATCATTCGTTAAAATTTCTTCAGGATTTGGCAAACTTAGACGAGACCAAAGACTGAAAAACAGCATCAACCACGCGTTCTTTAACAAATTCATTGGCGCACATCATGACAACAAAAGCCAGAAATATACTCTGCAAAAAAAATGTGAATGTAAATGTCTACAGCAGCATTTCAAAACAATTCAGAATGCTAATTTATAACAAAACAGGTGTAAACTGGTCCCAAAAAGTTTTAATGGTCTTCCTTCGAGTCCATACTTTGGTGACATAATGCCATTTAGACTGTCTGCTAAACTTCTGCATAGCGGTTTTCTGAAATTAAAACTGACAAATGAAATGCCACATGATCTCAAGTACTTCAAATATACCTAATATTATTCTGGAATTAATTAAAGGCCATACAAATTTGACTGTGTGCTGACAATTCATTGTCCAAGCATTCACATTAGAATATTTTTGTAGAGTATTTTTCTGGCTTTAAAATTCCTTGCTTAGTCTGAAAGCTGCAATCTGTAACTTTTTTCGCAAAAAATATACAAAAAAAGTTGTTGAGCAATTACAATCAGTGTAGAACAATCCTTACCAATAAACATGTGTGGGAAATATCATTTTGACGCTGCACATAAAACAACAATTTTATGTTTCAAACAGAGATGGCGATAGAGAATAAAAAGTAACGCGTTGCAGCTTTAAGAAATCATATTTCAAACAAAATCATTCAGCTCCTAACTCTATGGAGAGGTATCATAGCTGCGTATAGCATTACTCATCTCATTCATATTCACAGACAGTCTTAGGCGGGACTCTGTGGAAAGTAACTGCATTTGGTTTGACAATGCCATTCTCTGCCTGTGATTTATAAGGACGGACCACTTACAATGTGCCACAAAGGCACAATCGCTTTTGGAATGCTTCAATTAATGTGTCTTTATCTGGGAAATGTTTGCTATCTTGTAATGACTAGATCATTGTCGGCTCTCCTTGTCATCTACAATAGTTGAGCATCAGTGGAACCAGTCATCGCTTTATTTCTGTAGGAAATGAATATAATGAAGGTGATTTTATGACAATGGGGAGAAGGAAGGAGGTCTTGTCTATGGGTTCCTAGCGCTCATGCTGAGATGATGAGAAACTAGTTGGAGTTGACATGTATAAATTAAAGCAATTAAACGTTACCAAGATTATCAAAGAGGTGAAAATGTGACATATTACTTTAGACGGTTTTACAAGGTGGAGGTTTTGTTCTAATGCTTGCAAATTCGTGTTACCAGAGGGAAAAATAACAAAAAATAATATTGCGTGTACTAAGGTCTATATAAAAATTCCATTACATTCGGACCATCAAAAATGTATACAAATATGTAAACAAAATGCAGCACTGACGTTACTGTGAATGTGGTAAAAATGCAACTCTCAATATGTCCACTCTAGCAAAGGAAGTCCCGCCTACCAGTAAAAGGAGCCAATCGATAAAGACTGAAGATTCTCTGGTGTGGGGCTTGCAAGCAAGTACATTGGCTGAAGCGACCTCGAAAAGGTGCTTTTAGCATAATTTAAACTTAAGAAACTAAAATTATGGTACAGTTTTTGTCAGGTTTAATTGTTTGTCGAAACCATGCTGTTTAATCGTGATTTTTGCCAGTGATTTGAGAATTATGTGTCTTCCCCATTCAAGTAGATAGGACTGTGGTCTTGCTACGACTAAATTAGCTGCTCCAGCTCTATTGTTGCTATTATTACACATTGAGTCCAATAATTCCAAGACGAGTATCATTGAATATCGTTTCAAAGTGAATCGTAGAGGATGATGCGGAGATGAAAACTCAAACAAAATGGAAGAATGACTGAACCCATGTGTATCTAAATAAACCTAGTTATACGACACAGTGTCAAAGGCATGTCATGACATTCAGTGAAAAAAACATGATGCATTGCCGAAAGTTATTCTTATTACCTCTTTTGATCGTTTTAATCATTTTCCCTCTTTATAGTAAATAACCCATTTTCTTGCAACCTGGCAACCACATATTGCCTTTCATGCAAAATCGCCCTTCTGTGAAAGATACATCTGCATTGTTTTTTTTTACGTGGAGATTAAGCACAATGCTTCTCTTGATGTGCACTGAAGCCCTGATGCAAGTCATGTAAAAGGGAATTAAAAAACAGAAAACTAGGTTTATACATTATTTTACCTTTATATTATAATACCTCCCCTTTCAAAACTATCCAATGAATATCATGGATCTGCATTTGAATGTATATCACAGCTACTGTCTGTCTTATTATAGACAAATGCTCAACAGACACTTAAACTCCTGCCTCCACTAAAAGATATCATTAATAAATATCTGCACGTCTCCTAAAAGCACCTTTTATCTACGTACGAAAATAGCATTTCAATCCTTTATTGATACATCTATACTGGGGACGAAACCAGCCTCTCAGTTTTACTGCTGTTCAGAGTCAAAGACGTGAAAAATGCTTCCACAGACTTGGCTTTACTGTCACACAGTTTTTTAAGAATTAAACGTAGTTTTCGAATAGCAGCCTTATATCTCTTTTAGTCTTCACGTTGTTGCCTAAATCTTGGAGCTTGTGTAAAGCGTCATTGTCTGTGTAAGGCACTCTGCCCTAATCGAAACCATTCATCTAAACCATCACCCATCCTTCCGATTGCTTTACTAGCGTAAATACGTAAAGGGAGAATAGATCGAGTCAGTGATAATTGAGTCGAGAAGGTAAAAGCCAATTGGCTCCTTCAGAGACTGATGTAACAGTTATCCAATCACTGATCATAAGAGATTCCCACTGATAGCGAATTGCATCAACAAAGCTATTGGCGATTTGAGGCGACAAGAATAACTGCGACCACTGTCGTCGAGTTGCACAACGGCAGTGACCCGCATTCGATTCAGCTCCTGGATACCAGCAACATCCATTACAGAAAATTGACGTATTGCGTTTAATTCGCTTTCAGTGAGAACACGCCTTAAGTAGTGGAATGTGAATAAATTCTAGTTTATATTTTTACACTGCGTGGATGATATCAAAACACCAAGATGGGCTCACATGGGCGTATAAAGACTGTATTTACAATAAGTCTCACACTTACGTAGTCATATAATATATCTATGTCTATATTCATTTGCTGCAGAGATCTGCAGGTCAGTAGAGTCTTTATTTAAGGCAGAGTTCGACTGTCGAGTGTCCGCTCATATAGAATCTTTTTCAATCATTTTCGTTCTTCAAATACTCAGAAACTTCATGACTCCTTCAATGTTCCTCGTTTTTACTGAAAGTGTATAAAAACCGCCATGTCCACCGGTGGTGTCCTTGAGTCGGTAAGTGGTTATTTATGCATGTAAGTCTCAGAGTCTAAGTGCTTTTC
Source organism: Triplophysa tibetana (assembly GCA_008369825.1). NCBI lineage: Eukaryota > Metazoa > Chordata > Actinopteri > Cypriniformes > Nemacheilidae > Triplophysa > Triplophysa tibetana. The sequence goes on along the minus strand of CM017897.1, from coordinate 11,089,923 downwards.
CCAACAGTTTAAACCAGTCTGGGTTTTTTTCCGCACGCTACATGCATCACTCATTCTTCCGTGGTTCCATTTGTGGAGTGAATGCTTCCAGTTCTTAAGGCGGTGGGTGTCATATCGCTTAAAATAATTTATAAATAAAAAATGCTCTGTCTAGAAATGCATGGAAAGGTCTTTAGCGAGGGTTGTGAGAAAGGGTGGGACCTGGTCGAACGGGGTTAAAACATAGCTCTGGAGAGTACAGCAGGCCTGTGAAAAGCAACCAAGCGGAGCACAAGCCCAACCAGGGCCAAAACAAGGTGAATTGGTCTGTGAGAAGGCCAAAATCAAGTCAAGGCCAAAAGATTAAACCAGCTCAGGCCTGAGACCAGGGTGAGATGTTATCTGCTGATGGTGGATGTGGCCGAGCGCAGGGTGCTAGGTAGCTTGTCTGAGCCCGGGATTTTCCAAAGCCCTGGGGATACTGCGACCTTCCTTACGGATGCACTGCTGTTGCTGTTCTTGGAGTTATGGTTGGGACGACTCTCCACTTGTCCTTTCTCTGGTTCCTTTGGTAGGGCTTTGAGTTGCACCGGAGACCCTTGCTGGTTTTGATTACCATCCAAGCAGCCATTTCCCCCATTTATGTTATTGTCCGTTTTGGGCAAGTCTCGTTTCCGAGAGGGTGTATTGCTCCGTTCTCTTCTGCGGTCCTTGGATTTCGCCCGGCTGTTTTTGTGGGGCTTGGGTCCGTAGGGCTCTCCCGCAAGTTCATCGGGGTGCTGACCCTTCCCTCCGCTTGAGCGACGGTTGGTCCTGCTACCCTCCCTTTGCTTGGTCCCATCTCCACCCCCAACTCCACTTCCCAAAGCTGACCCCTTCCCAACCTGTTCCAGAGCCCTACTCTCTGGGCCTCTAGGACCCTGGAAACAGTCAGGACTTGCTGCTTCCAAAGACGATGTATGAGGTGGGTCAGTTGGTGGGTTCACATGAAAAGAAGCCGATGGATTGGGTATGCTGTCGAGGGGTGGTGCTACTTCCGACAGACTTGGGGAGGTTGTAGTGCGAGCATCCCAGGCGGTGGGATTATCTGCTGGGGAAACATGGTAACAGTCATTGGAAAAAGGTCTGGATCAGAACAGATGCACAATGCACACACACCTTTTAAAAATGTGAAGGAAGCAAAGGCTAAGCACCCCCCCCCCCCGCCTTATTATAATATGAAGCGTGCTGAAATGAAAGTACCAAGGATCATAGGAGATATGGAAATAGTCATAGGTCAAAGGCCTAAATCAAATCAAGACAACAAAATAAAAACAAGGCACAAACGCACACACTATTGAACATAAAAAAATAATAATAGAGAGAATAATGATATGTAAGGGATCATGTACAGGCAGCCGGATCTACATCATGTACATTATCTCCCTTATTACCCGGCTTCTTGTCACATGAGAAAAAAAAGTACATGAAATGTGAACTTGAAACATTTTATTAGCTGATTTTTACCGAAACCAGACCTTCTGTGAGGAAAAACTGTACTCTTAGTTTTAACGTAAGAAACAACTTTCAAATGTTATGAACAGGCAATGTGGTTTAATCATTTGTAAATATGTCACATATGTCATAAAAAGACATATTTATATTTCATTTGTTAAAAAAACTGTCAAAATTATTTCATGCATCCAGGTTACAGTGTGTTATTAGTTTTGAGAGGTTGTTATCTATGTGATAATAGAGAATATCTCTAATTCCTAGAAATGATCGTAATGTGAAAAATGTGTATTGTCTCAAGTCTAACTATGGTATATCTATTTTATCATTACCATTTGGTACGTTAAAAAAAATATACAATGGGAACCACCACTGTATTATGGTACCTGTTCTTTCAGTAAGGGCATAAAGCTACATTACACCCACTACATGCCAACCAACCAACAGGAAACTGGGGCGGATGTTCAGCTCACAGCCACATTTCATGTTAGATGTGGAATAAACAGGCTCTTACTGGCTTCTCCTTCTACTCGTTCCAAACACACAAAAACGCATCACTTCACGACGTGATCTTTATATCCGAGTGACATCTCCACACTACCTCACTGCAGACTCTTAACACACACTAGCATGTTTGCTTCGCACACGGAATGCAAACGAAAAGAAGGTCACCAACCTTTATATTCTCTTTACACATTTCCAATCTCACCTGTCACATCGTATATAGTGAGATACACTGAGGGCTCCTCAGCTTCCACCTACACAACACTTATGCCCTATTTTAGCGTTTGCTAATGCGCCAAATCTGACATAAATTCATTGTTATAATTAAGAAGCACAAAAATAGCATCTTTTTTCTTTAAGCTTGAAGCACAGTGAAAAATAACAAGAGTAACATATTATACATCCTTGTCTCTCTATGCTAGCTTTATATTAGTCTACAGGGGTAGATTTCTCTTGTTTATGTGACCCAGGTGTAGCAGAAATCACCGGCCTATGGAGGAAGAAGATGAATTTGAACTTATAAGGCATTTTTCACTGGCAAACTGAAGACAGGTTAAAAAACGTACAGTCTCATGATGACTGTTTTTCAGCTAGACTTTAGTGGCGCCACAGAGATCTCGGTGGGATATCAAATGTGCGTGAGAAGACATGGCCGCGCGTGAGTGGAATTTAAAAGCAGGTGTGTGTAAAGCTTTGAAAACCACAAAAATGTTCAGTTTTTATCACAGTGGAGAGTGTGTGGAAGGATGTTAGAAGTGTGTGTCAAGGAGTACATTCATTCTATAAGCTGCATGTGATGGAAACATTAACATGCTTTAGTTGTCATTAAAGATATAAACCGCCCACATTAGAAATTAAATGATATTAAAGGGATAGTTCGCTGAAAACTGACAATTCTTTAATCATTTTATCACCCGCATAAACTGATTTTATACCTGTATGACTTTCTTACTTCTGCAGAACACAAAAGAAGATATTTTGAAGAATGTTGGTAGCCAAACAACATTGGCCCCCATTGACTTCCATTGTACTGGCACGGAACCACTGAGACATTTGTCAAAATAGCTTTTGTGTTCCTCAAAACAAAGAGTCAAATAATGGTTTTGAATAACACAATGGTGTATAAATGATATTTTATTTTTGGGTGAACTATCCCTTTAAGAACTGATGGAAAGCTAATCTGTAATCTATCATATGTATCTAATCTATAACAAAAAAGTGCTCAAAGTATATAATGAAGTTTGTCTTATGTTTGTATCATAACCGCAATATGCAATATATCTGAATACAAACTTGCACAATCTTATTATGCGGTAAGACATGTTACATGTGTTTCCATCCACAAATCAAGATATCAAAACAACGTCAGAGAGTTAATTCAAATGAAACACAGAAAAACACAGAATGAAAACCGAACTATGAAACACTGAGAAGAATGCCGATTGGTGTGTTAGAAGGCATGCACTCGTCTTACAAACCGTGTCTTTAGGATGGCCCATTAGGAAGAAATAGGGGGAGCCATGGTTGTCACTTTTCATGCACATGGAAAGGCTGGAAGGTACCATTCCTATAAGAGGCGAAGTAACAACCTAGACCAATCATTAGGGTTAGAACAGCAGCCACAGGCTAAGACAGTATTAAGATCAGGGTTTAGATAGTGTTCATTGAGGAACATTGATAAAAGGAGAGAGAAGTGTTCACTGACATAACAAAGATGAAAGAAAACTAGTTATATCAGTATTAACACCAAGAGCAAGATTTTATCAATAGGCATGTTCAAGACGAGTGCTTTGTTAGCAAGAAAATGGAAGGATTTGATTGTTTTATGAAGTGTTATTTATTATGTATTCTTTAGGTATTAATGATTAGTATTTAGAATAGGTTTTAATTTGATTTTGCTCTGAAATGACCAGCAAAATTCATTCTTCAAAAGCAGATATTTTATCCGAACACAACGTTTATTAAAGGCTTTATTTGTCACGGCTAAATGCTGGTGATGAGATTCCCTGCTGTTTGACAAACAAAAAGTATCAAATTACTATTTCTATTGTTTTATTGATAAAAACGACTCATGTACACTCTTTCAAATATTACTGGTGTGATAGGAATAGTGTGTTTGCTTTTGTAATGTATGCATTGTATGTACACATATTGTGTGTCTTACATTTCTTTGCACTGAATATGTAAAGATATTGTTGTTTTCAACTTCATCTCAAACTTTATAGATCAACAAAATATTACATTCCTTTTAAGAAAAAACATTTTAGGACATACACTGATTGTTACAGATTCTATAAGCTAAAGTCAAGTCATAGTTGACCTACCATACTCAGGGACCTGCCCTGTTCCTCTTTTGAGTAACAGGCGAACTCTACGGCCGCCTGATTTGATGAGCTCAATAGCCAGAGCATGTGTCATGTCCCTCGTGCTCTCACCGTTTATCTCAATGATCTGATCTCCGACCTGCAACAGAGATAAAACAGGGCTAATATCTGTATAGAGAAAATGATGAAACAATCAGGGCTTTTGATGGAAAATTGTGTGCATCTTATGTCATCTGGACGTGAAGTATTATCTGGTGTAGATAAATTAGGGTCAATGGCTGTTTTTTGTTTTTTCAGGACCCAAGCAGCAAACAATATTTAAGGGACCGGAAAATCCTAAGGTGGAATGTTTGTTCTAAATGGAATAATAATATTATATAGATGACTGTCAGTGTATGTAACGGTGACATATCAATGTTATAAAATACAGAACAAAAACAAAAGTTTGTATTGAAAGTTTTTCACAAACCATTCTTATTCAATTTCTTCCTAAGAAATTAAGATAGGGCTTGTAACTAAAAGGTGTATGTTGGTTTGAAAATAACCAAACACCAAGTAATGTCTTTTTGAAGCTTGTTTGGTCATATTTTAAATCAATTTAACTTATCTTGATGGCCCCTTGGAAGATTGTTCAGGCCTTGGGCCTCCTTGTTAAGAAACACTTTTAGTTTCTGCCTCATTAAAGTCACCATGAAATCTAAACTGACATTTCATATTTTATAGAGTTTATTATAAGTTATTTACAAAGACGATTTTCATTCTTTGTCCTCTCAAAATCTTTACACAAAATATTACCTTCCCTCCCTCTCCATATGACATAATTTCTTACCAAGTGTCCAATGGCCAACAATCTTATAAATCCCCTTTGAACAAATTGACACCTCATCCTACATTTTTGTCATTTCATAACCCATTTCACTCACACAAATTCAAAAGAAAACTTTCAAAATTACTGTCCGACATTTCTTAAATCTAAACCATTATGGACTTAAAGGGATAGTTCACCCCAAAATAAATATTCTGTCATCATTCACTCATCCTATTGTCATTTCAAACCTGTATGACGTTTTTCTTTTGCAGAATACAAAAGCAGAAATTTTAAAGAATGTTGGTAACCGAACAACGGCGGTGCCCATTTACTTTTATTGTACGGATACAAAACCAGTGCATGTCAATTTGAATCCCTGTTGTTTGGTTCCCGACATTCTTCAAAATATCTCCTTTTGCGTTCAGCAGAAGATGGAATATCATACAGGTTTGAAGTGACAAGAAGGCTAATAAATGATGACAAAATTTTCATTTAGGGGCAATCTATCCCTTTAAGGATAAAACGAGTATGAATGTCATTTCTGAAGGATAACTTTTTGGTAAGATCAATATAAGTCCATAAGTCACGGACTGTTGGCTGTTAAGCTGAGTATTAATCAGCATTAGCAGTCATGAATGAGCTTTAGCATCAATTCATTTTAGCAGTAATACCACTGAACGAATCACTCATGGGCCTCAATGGAGCACAACACTGATGTCTGCAAGCCCCTCCGTGTAAGGTATGTGACTATTTAGATAATGAGACTTCATTAACTGCCCTTCTTGATACACAAGCCCCCGTTACGATCCTCAATAATATCATAAGTTCTTTCAAGTTCTCCAGACAAACAAAAAGAAAATGTTTCCCAGCACAGGTAACGCTTGTCCGCACTCGTGCCAATCCCAAGCTTGACATGAAGGCATGGAGTACTTCTTTTATATCCGTGGACTAATCGACCAGGGGCTGGGGGAAATCAGAGAGCCTATTATAAAACAATTCCTTTCAATAAGTCCGAGCAGAATGTAATGTACCATGATGTATACCACCAGATTCATTTGACCATCATCTCTCCCACATTATTGGCAAGGAGTCTCTAGTTTTGGTTTGTTCGTGGAGCACAGTTGGGAATGGTTCCCCTGACGTCTAAGATGGAGAATACTCCAGAAGAAAACAGTGTCATCACTTCTAAGTTAACCACTTAGTTGATATCTTAAGGCATTTTCCATTACTGTAAACATGTCACAGGTACATTCCCATCTTTCAGGAAGACAATCAAATGTTTAAAGACCTACACTGAAGTACCTTGAGATCTACAGCTCTGCACAACGCATTTATGTAATGTTCACTGAAACAGAAAGTTAGACCGGGACATACTGACTGGCTCCTCCCCCCTTTTAAAATAATGGAATTTGAAGAGAAGCGTAAGTGCAGAATGATGTCATAAAGATTGTTGATCTGTATTGGTGGAGGTCAGAGACTGTCAGTTTTGAATGCTTGTATCATATAAATCTAAATTTATAGATATATATCCTTGACGCAATCGTATTCATACAAAAGTTTCATTTCATGAAAAGTTTGATTTCATTAAAACTTTAAAGTTAGAGGTAAAGTTGTGTGAGTTTGTGAGGCCAAAGGTAAGTGACTGGCAGAGAAAGTTGAAAGGTTTGAGGAATAAAGACTATCCTAGCCTAGGGGCTGTTTTATTCATATGAGCTATGACAGCTTCCCAATAGCATAGCGCAGAAAAAATGAGAACGATGAGATAGAATGAGAGACAGAATAATAGATACGATTTGAGACATAGATGCATTTTTATCAATTTTCCGCCAAAACTCGTGGCAGTCAGATCAAATCATGAGATGAGAAAGATATTAACAATCATGACTAAACTAATTTCTCTTTTCTCTAGGTTATCACAAAGAAGGAATGGAAGCTCAAGGATTGTATTGCATTGTGGGATGCAGTATTCCATGCAGTATTCAACACTGGGTGTTGTAAGAAGTATGTAAAAAAATGTAAAAAGTAGTAAAACATGTAGAAGTACTCAGAAGGTTCTTCAAATTGAGATTTTGTAGATTAGCAATGAAATGGCTTGCTGTTAAAGTGTATTTAACCTCATCTCACAGAAACTCGTAACTATTTTACGAGACGGCTAATTCGTATAAATTCGTAGAGAGTGAATAGTACAAAAACGTACGATTATTCGAAAAAGCAACACCGAAGTCCCTTCCCTAACCCCATCCCTTAACTTAATGTCACTAGCGTGAAAGCTAATTGTACCAAAACGTGCAAATAAGATTGTTCGAATTTTTACAAAAACAAAAAAAAGTTACGAATTCCTGCGAGACAGTGTGCAACATTTTCACTTGGCACTTTTTCACAAAAAGTTTACAATTTCTTATTTATTAAACCCAAACTTCAACTACATATATCTGTTTATAAACTACAATTGGAGTGTGGACAATATTTGTTACTAGAATGTGCAGTATATAAATTAGAATATCTATATGTTAGTTAGGGCTGTCAAACGATTAATCGCGATTAGTCGCATCCAGAATAAAAGTTTGTGTTTACATTAAAACATGTCTGTGTACGGTTCATATTAATTTCGTATTTTTAAGCATAAACATATACACATACTTGTATATATATTTAGCAAATATTGAAATATATTTATTTATATTTACCAATAATTGAAACTCCAATTACTATCAACGATTATTAATTGTTATATTTCATTTTTTTCTTAAATATATGCGTGTATGTGTTCATGAATGTAAAAAATTGATATGCACAGTACACCGACGTATATTACGTTAACACAAACTTTTATTCTGGATGCAATTAATCGAGATTAATCGTTTGACAGCCCTAATGTTAGTACACCAAACCTAAGAAAACACTTCGGGACAGGAAGTGATATCAGCTCACCCTCATCCTCCCATTGCGTATGGCTGGCCCGTCTTCGGCCAATCGCAGAACGAACAGATCCATCTTATACTCACGGCCTCCACGGATACTGAAACCAAAACCTTTCAAGCCTTTTTCCAACTCTACTGTAAAGAAGTCAAAATCCTACACACACGCATACATAAAAACAGAGGATTTAAGTACTTCAAAGACAATTTCGAGACATAGTGTTTACTATTTAGCATATACTGTACTTTCTGGATGTACTGTTTCAACAAAATAAGGCCTTTGTAGTTCACTAGAACAGCATTATACTATACGTTAAACTGGTATTTGGTTATGTATAGAATTTTTGCAACAGTTTGTATTGCTATCCCTTATATAAATATAATTAAGTAATATGTTGAGAGTTGAGATCATCAAAAGCATTACCTGTGGTATCCTGTAGTCAGGTACGGGAAAGGTGCGTGGGTCAGTGGACAGCTGTCTGTAATCCAGCAATGGGGGGTGTCTGTAATCAAGTGTAGGGGGCTGTCTGTAATCCGCTACAGGAGGGTGCCGGTAGTCCACCGGGGGTTGACGGTAATCTGTATACGGCAGCCGGATGTCGGGTTTGACGTCCTGTCTTGCTTTCACCTCTGACCTGTAACTGCAACATACATACATTGCAGACTTCTCCTCAAACATAGCTATTGCACGGCTTCAGTATTCCTTGTTCGAGCTTTACAGCCCCTATAAATATGCTTTACTTGTATGAAACAGAGAAGTGCGAACATGAGGTTGGGCAAATAATGTCTATTAACTATAAACTATGAACAAAAAACCTGAAGAAACAATTTAAAGATCGTTTTTCAACACTAATTTTCAAGCGTAGCTTTTGCAAACTCAGGAAAAAACAGGAGCTACTAAAACAGCGAGTATTTTGAACCAAACATCCATTTCGCTATGTTGGAAAAAAGATCAATTTATGTGCAAACCCTCTAAATATTTACCCTGTTTATGTCGGTTTCCTGGCGGATCCTATCGAAAATATCCTGCCGCTGACAGAAGCAAGGCTCTAATGAATTTTAAACTTTAATGCAGGATAATGTTCTGTTGAAAATGGCAAAGCCCGAGGAACTCTAGGGTGTATATTGAAACTTGAGTGAGCACGAGAAAGCAAGATGTGAAATCATTGGCCCCCGCAGGCTACATAAAAGATTAAAAACTGTTTTAAAGAGCCAGGCAGGTAAATTATTCAGTTCTGTAAGAGATAAGTGATTTTGTGCAACGACTTAATAGCGAAGGTGCACGTCTGTGAGTCGGAGAGGTTCGGAGAACGGTGAAGTTTAGTAACTTTAACAAGTTTTTTTTAAGAGGCACTAAGTAATTTTGTTCATGCTGGAGTCGCTAACCTTGATTTTAACTGTATTGCATTGCGTTGTTTTAAACCGTAAATATTTAAGACAATTTTATAATACTAAAAATTCAAGGCAACAACGTTTCTTTTACACCGTTGCTTACCCAAATTTGGAAAGAAATCTAGCTGTATTTTTCGGACCATGTGATTTTATAACTGGCCCATTTGAAAAGGTCTATGGCTTTCGTCCCCCAATCAATGCAAGTCAATGCAAATGCAAGTGGGAATTTCTTTCCCTGTTTTATTACCCGCTATGTGCAAATTGCATGTCCAATTGCTTAGAAAAGTAATAGCACACCTCTCCTCAACAAGCCGTGTGATTTGAGGCATCATATGTGTCCGTTACACAAGTGATGGGAGAATTCTGCAGCGGTCAGACTAGAGGATGCGAAATTTGTTCGAACGGTGCTGCAAAAATGGGCGGGAGCGATTCCTGCATCTTTTACATTTCTGTACAGTGAAGTCACGCTGCGACGTTTTGATCTTCAACAGGTCTCACGCACTCACGTGAAGTAAATTTGCAGTTCAGAGTTCACCAAACTTGAACTTTCCCACACAGCGAAATGCGAAATATCTTCGGCCCATAAGTTTGCGGTCTGTCGCATTTGGATGGGGATGAATGGATATCGAATGAAAAGTCAAGTGTGACTGCTGCTAAATGCTTAAAAGATAAACACATTATGCTAGGTTTGTTTGTTCCCTAAGCCTCATATAAATTAAGCATCATTAAAGAAATACAAAGCAAATGAGTGAGTTGGGTGTCTTACCCACTGTCGTGGCTGTAGATCTGTACTGGCACGGTTGAGGGCTGGGTGGGCGTGTTCTGCTGGATCACTGAGATGGGCTGATTGGCCGGGCTGGATTGAGTGACAGGGCTCGGCTGTGCTTCTGAGCTAGGCTGGGTTGTGGAGCTGGGATTTGGTGCGGAGTTGGTTTGAGGGGTAGAGTTGGGTTGAGGAGCAGCACTGGTCTGGTTCACAGTGCTGGGATGGCACACCGGACTGGGCTGGGCCATGGGGCTCTGCTTCTCTGAACTGCCTGCAGAGGGCGTGCTGTTCGTCTCTGAAACACATAAAAGGTGAGAAAAACCTTGACTACTTGGTCAAAAATTATATATTATATATGCTAGGCAAAAGCTTATTTATTTTGAGAACTATTCCTTGTTCCACAGATGCAGTTTTAACTCCCGACTTGATTTTTAACAGCACACTGACTTGCTACTTGCAACTTGTAAGCCAGCTTCAGGTATTAGGTGGTTGGACATTAGGATTGTTCGTTATGCAGTGCCGTCCGTTTACGGAAGTTGTGCCACTTGAACAACTTGTGCCACTTATTGATTGATCATTGGCTCATTTTCCTGGAAGGCAAGATTTCATTCGCTAGTGCGGCCATATTGAGCTTTGCATACCTTTCCATTTATTGTTACGGCAGTGGCGCATCTTGTTAATATTAATATCTTTGTTGCCGTGCAGACCATCCGGCAATAGTTATCATTTAAAAGAATATGGAGCAGCTAGTTCTCGGCTCTCTCTCGTAGTACTATTTCGTTACACGCCGATGGGTCTCTAACGAAAATTGGCTTAATAAACAACGTTTTATTTTTGTAAGGGCTGAACAGTACCTCACCGAGTAATGCAAGCCTACTGTCATTCCAGATAGCAATTGAATAAATCCTTGATCGGGGACTAGAAGTCACAAAATGACGAAAAAAGTGTTTAAAGTTGCAATCTTTCATATAAAATATAACAAAAAATAACACAAACCAGTACATAAAAATCGGTGTCTCTTTACGATATAGATTAATAAGTTGAGCTGTCAGGTAGGATTTTGCAGTAAATGTCCGTTTGACTCCGCTCGACTTCAACCTACGTAAAGATGTAACTTGCAATTTTATGTTTCAAACAGAGGTGGCACTATAGAGGCAAAGGTTATGGGTTCCAGCTTTGAAGGGATAGTTCTCCCAAAAATAAAAAATCTGTCATCATTTACTTACCTACGCGTTATTCCAAACCTGTATAAATTTCCGTGTTCTGATAAACACAGAAAAATATGTTTGGAAAAATGCTTATAACCAAACAGTTCTTGAACCCCATTAACTAGTATAGTAGGAAAAATGACTTCATAATATTTGAGGTTCTGTTGAAGACCAAATAAGATATTTTGAAGAATGTTCTATCTGTCTGGGGCACTTGTCATTTTTCCAATGGCAGTCAATGGTGTCCAAAACGGTTTGTTTACAAGCGTGTCCTAATATCTTTCTCTGTGTTCAACCAAATAAAGAAATGTTCACAGCTTTGGAACAACTAGACAGCGAGTCATTTATGACAGAATTTGCATTTTTAGGTGAACTAACCCTTTAAGCAAGCGACATGTGCAATTCTAGGGTGAATGGATATACGGGGCTTAGCCCAGAGACAGTTAATACAGAAAGATTCATATACTAGCAAGTTGATTTCCTGCTCTTTGGACATTGGTGACATGAACACAACATAGGTAGGTATAATAACGAGACATTATTAACTATTAATCATAAACAAATATGAGCTTTAAGTAACAACCGGTCAGCAATTGTGTTTAACCGCAAACAGCAAGCAGATGAACACACTCACCCTCCTGCGGAATGATCCTGAGTGTGACGCTGAGACCCGCATCCTTGATCAGTTTGACAATGTCGGCGTGTGGCATGTTGACAATAGACTGATTGTTGACAGCCAGTATGCGGTCTCCAACCTTCAATTTCCCACTGTGGTCTGCCGGACTTCCCTCAATGATCCGTCCAATCTTATGAGGCACAGCTGATGACACATACGCGTACAAGTTTTATGTAATACACTGAAATCTCCTTTACGTACAAGCGTGGGTGCTACAGAACACTGTAACCAGCCTCTTCAGTCCTCAAAAAGAGCCGTATCCATTAATAATATACAAGTTTATAAAGACATGCTGCATTTTTTATGACGCTGTGGCCCTCCGAAGAGACCAGCCAGAGTGAGCTATTTATTCTGTTTGGGACAAAATGTTAAAGGAATATTGCGGGGTCAAAACAAGGTTAGTCTATTGAGTCATCTCCAAGTTGAGAAAATGAGCAAATCTACGGTGATGCATTTAAAATGGAAATCTATAAGATCTATAAGAGTGTTTAAAAGCATGAAATGTGAATATTGTATTTGTGTAAACAGGTGTACGTTTTTTTTGTTAATTCTGGTCCAATGTTTTGCCTCAAACGTCTATCACAATTTCTTTTGTATTTTGCCATTGTAGCAATACCAATTTTATTGGTCTAATACCCTGGAACTACATGAAATTATCAAATATTTTTGACCTAAATGCAAGTTGTTTTTGATAGAATAAAAAATATATATAACATTCGTGTCTGTTATGTATAATCGATAGCACGCAATAGATTCTGTCCATAAAGTGTAAACTAAATATAGTATAAGTATAAGACTAAATATGGTTCGTTTTAAAGGTGTTGTATATTTACCAGAAGCCGGCGTGGAATCAGGCCTGTTCAGCGAACTGATAATAACAAATCCGAATCCTTCAGTCTCCTTGCGATGGATGGTGACATCACTGGGCTGCGAATTCTGATTGGCTACTGCGTCTGGCGGGGAGGAGCCTGTGGTGGAATGGACAGAGTTCTGGCAGGGAGTGGAGTTGTTCGAGATAATTCTGGAGTTGAAGTCACTCCTGGGGGAGCTGTGTTGGGTGGACCCAGGACTGCGGCCGTTCTCTGGAAAGGGTTCACCTATATATAACACATCAAAAATACATTTGTTTTTTATTAGATGTAATATGTTGTTTTGGTGCAACTTCCCAAAGCACAAGTATTTCTGAAAAAAATCGGCAACACTTGTGATGATTAAAGAAATGAGTGAGGCTGAATAAAATACGTTTTATTTTGCCAATGTGTTTCTACACATAGTCTTCCATTAAGGCTAAAAGCTCTTGAATTGCTTTTATTGGACAGAAAAGAGCAGAATAAACTTTCCTTTCATCATCAGATTCCATTATAGGACAATGGCAGCTCTGGGATACTCATATTTAAATGAGCGATTACCATTTGAAAATTATTTTATTACACTTTTTGCATCAGTTACATTAGATATCACACATTATTTGCAATTTCCAGATTTTAAAGGGATAGAATTTTCAAAACGATCAAAATAAAAAATCTGTCATTATTTACACACCCCATTGTTTCAAACCTGTATGACTTTCTTTCTTCTGCAGAACACAAAACAAGATATTTAGAAAAATGTCCCCATTTTTGTTGGTACCCATTGACTCTTATTGGTTTTCTGTTCATAAAATAGAAGTCAATAGGGACCATGACTTTTGGTTACCGACATTTTTCTAAATATCTTCTTTTGTGTTTGCAGAAGAAAGAAAACCACGCAGGTTTTATCTGACAACAGGGTGTGTAAATGAAGAAAGAATTCTATTTGAAGGTGAACTATTACTTTAAGAGCGATTCATAAAAGCTAGAAATAGACGCATGCTATCAAAAGTTTGGCTAAAGTTGGTATGAAGCCATTCTCTGATTAAAGTCTCTAATGCCAATAAAATCGGCAGCCAGATATCTTCCCTTCAGCTCGACTGAGATGTTGAGGATAGAAATGCTTGCCCAACTAAGATAAGAATGACCAGACAGCAGGAAGGATGAGGGAGAAAAAGCTAAAAGGCAAGGCAAAGAGAGGTCACATGGTCACATGATATGTGTGGACAAGTAAAAGTGAGTGAGAAACACTCTCATAAGGAACAGAATCTGCTTCATTACCTCCAAACACAGGTCTCATAATAAAAACTAAAATATGTATGTATACACAATAAAACGATCTTAAACCCTTAAACAACAACATCTGAACTGTGATTGTTCTAATATTTTTATTTTAGATAAAATTTAGATTTTATTTTTGGTTTGTTTAAACCAAATAAAAATCCAATTTATGATTTAATACAAATAGTTCCACAGAAAATGCTTTTTAATGTTATGCAGGACACTTGGAATATATGCTCATAGTGAGTGAGAAACATACAAATTTGACCCTCGTGTCTGATCTTTCGCACCTGTGGGCTGAAGTCTCCGTCTCACAGTGAGTTTGACCTGGCCATTCCGGGCCGCCCCGTGCATCAGATCGATGACATAGCGGTGAGGTTTCCCGGCCACATAGATTCCATCAACAGACACGAGTTCATCTCCAGGCCGAAGACGTCCATCTTTGTCTGCCGGGCTTTTCTCTATGATTGCACCAATGAGGATCTGTACAGGTATGACAGCAACATATTAGTTGGTTTAAGAAAGGCAACTTATTTTTTGTGGGTAGCCAGAACACCAGCATCTCAAACACAGCAAATGTTTATGACCAGATATGGTGAACTTTTTCCAGCAGGGTACTAATAATGTTTGTTAACAAATGTTAGTTATGTATTGTGAGTTTATGTACAGCGTCGGCCTGTCAAGGAGACGAGGGAGGCTGAGCGCACATCAGAAATAATTCAATATGAAAATAACGATTGTAGCATATTGAATAAATTGAGGCTCTCCGTCCATTTATAAAGGATTATTGGTCATAGTCTGATCCAACGTGCTGTCCGATATTGACTGTTGGGTTCATGTTTAAAATAGCTATAACTTGCCATGAATTAAGATATTCAAATATGAATATTTTAAAATAATAAGCAAAAAATCTTCTCCATGACCGCATTCATGAAAAAATATCTCTCACGGACCGCCACTGTGTGCCATGTTGCACGCGTGGTGGGGTCTCTTTATGAAAGTGTGCGTTAGTTCTAGAGTACGAGCCTTCTCCTGAGCCTCCGGACTCACAGGCTGTCCTGGTTCTTCTCCGCCCAGGATCCTGAAGCCGAAACCGGACTTCTGTCTGCGTAAGTGCACCTCCACCTCTTGGAACTCAGTTGCTGTGAAGAAACATTGGTGATGTTAACGCATCCCATAATTCCACCAACCATGTTTTTTCACTTGTTTAGTCTTTATTCACTTTCTCCTTTCTATTCCTTACTATAGTCTTATTCCTCCTCACTATTTTTATCATACGTTGACACTTAAGGTAAAACTGATGATTATTGATTTTCCCATTTCATCTTTCGCATTCTTAAATCTATGTAGATTTTTCTCAAAATGGCTAAAGTGACCATCAAAAAACTAGCAATATTAGCAATACTGCTTATGAAACTATTCTGCACACATTCCACAAACTTCAGACATGTTTCATAGAAGTCACAAGAACAGGTTTAAAAGATGCATTTCAGACTTTCTTTTTCTCATTGTTTATGCAGAAATCTATCTTTTTTGGGTGCAGATATATTTACTCACCGGAGGAGTCCGCTGTGAGGACCGGTCGAGGAAGACCTGGCTCTGAGAGAGAGAGAGATGTGGGGACAGCCAATAAATCATAGCTTCTATACACATACACACACCTGGAAAAATGGTTTCTACAGAATATGCATAATTTATTTACATGGTGTACACAGCATAGCTCCTCGTCTAAAAAGGCCACAAAGAAGACAGTAAAAATAAAGATATTTGAAAGAAATATTTGAAAATATGTTCAATAAACACATACAGAAGCTGTCTAGGGAGCAATCTTTCTTGAGTGTTATTTAGTTTGTTTATATCAAATATTATCAAAATATTGTCATGTTATATATATCCCAATAATTTCCCCAATTTAACCTTTTCTTTCTTCTGCAAAAAACAAAGGAATTGTTTAGAATTCAAAATCTATTTTTCTACTAAACAGGCTGTACAATCTTTGTTCAGTAAACTGCAAAATCAACCTAATTTTCAAACAGCTATAACGTTTAGTGTTATGCTTGAACACATTGAAAAATGCAGTTGTACAAAACAAGGCTGGTTACGACTATGTGAGACATTCTCCCCATGAAATAAGATCACTTCCAAAGTACTGAGATCTTGAAGAATTTAGGATATTTACCGGAGAAAAATTAAAATACACAAAACACAGAATCCCATCACAGTGTCTTGGCTCACTAATTCTGTAGTTTGCACATCAAACCTAATATATCTATCACCATATCTGGCAAATCTGGTGTGTGTGTCTATAGATTCCAATATGTAAGCATGATAACGCATGATATTGCATGATATTGAAGAAAAATGTGAAATGTGATCCTTTTGTATATGTGATACAGTAATGATTTATCTATCAACTCAATTTAAATGACATTATATATATTTAAAAACTGAAAATTACATAACCTAAATACACGTTACACATTCTGTCTCGGAAAAGAAATCATCACTACAACCTCTGAAAGTGAACAGCCATCTTTTACTGTTGCTGCAAATAAAAACAAATCTGAATGCTATCGATAATGCTGACATATCATGCAGCCATACTTTAAACCTTCGACCATATCAAAACCCTTAAAAGTGAAAAATGCCAAAATGCTCTACTCATTCTATACAGGATCAAGATTATGATATCGTCAGCTGACACTGACACACTATATCAACTATTATCTACACTAGTACCAACCTGTCGCTGTCAGCTGTGAATCCTATAAAGAATTATATACACAATTTTGGGTAGAATAAAGCTAAAGAAGTGGAATACTGAAAGAGAGCTTGCCAACACCCCGCTGATGTACAAGAGCACAAATGGATATATCCTTGGATATTATAATTTGGCTTGTGAAACAAAGACAAGCGTTAAATTGGGGCCCAGTGGGGTTTAGTTTATAATACACTTAAGGGTCTTTCATACTGAGAGGGATCTGCAGGGACAAGGCAGGTTGGTTTATACACACACATAAAAAGGCACGATGCAGTGACCACCAAGGGGAATGTAGCAAGTATAGATAATGTGATCGGTTGCCTACCACACTACTAGCAACAAAATCTATTGCTATCTATTTAAAGACCACAATGTAAATAAAAATGTCTATAAGCTGGAAAAACTGAAATATACCATAAAATATTCAGTTTCCTTGTAGTATTACACAATATATCTATATATATAACTGTTCTTCTTGTTTTTCTAGTAAATTTGTTAGCTATTTCTGTAATCATACAATTTTTGACTGTATTTGAAAAAAAGTTTGTTAATAAAACAGCTGGAGTGCCAGAAATAAACAGTATATAACGTTTTTTCCCTGTAAAATTGCATGACCCCTCCAGCCCCCTTTTTCTTGTAAATTTGGGATATTTTCCTTAAATTTAACTTTTTTTGTATGTATTTCAAAAATACATGAAAATATGTAAAAATACAATCAATTTCTGTATTTTTTTACATTTTGAAAATCTGTAAGAAATAACAGAAAAATATTTCAAATTTAAATCACTCTCCTTGAAAGTGTATCTGCATAGAAACTTTAACTTGACCTTAAAAGTTCAGCGTATACGTCACTAAGTTTGGTAAACAAAGTTCCTGCATTTAAAATTAAACTGTTATATAACATCCAAGTCAATGAACTTCAGGCCTGTGAAATTCAGTTCAGACGGTGTAAAGTAACTTTCTATGCATCACATTAAATCCAATAACAGCATTTGACCACCAAATATCTGACCCTAGAGGATAACACACTTTTAATATAAAGTTGTTGTTTTATAAGTCACTGTCGGCATCCCAACCAGCCGGAATGTGATAGGACGGCACAATCACAGCCAATCTGAACATACCTCAACATTGAGACTAATAAAGAGGAACTGAAAATAAACCAAGCAACAGATGGATGTTTTGTTGCCTGTCACTTGTCACACAAATCACATGAAAGAGATCTTATAATCTTTTTAGAAACGCATTGAAATGCAAAAACAACACGATTTCAGTGTCTGGTGCATATGTACACTCTATACATTTTTGAAACCACAAGAAAGCTCATTTCGTAGCTGGAAATCTACACTAGCTTAAGATGGCAGCAAAAGCGTTGCCACGGTTACTTACGCCTATTCTCATACATAGCCCTGGACTTCTCATACAGGTCATAGGGATCCGGCCTAACCAGGTCAAAAGCTGGACCTGTGGGCCAGTGGAGATATGGAAGGTTGTGGGGTAGAGCATGGACAGATAGACCGGTCGTAGGGCTGCTGTGAGTATCCCAATGTTCCAAAACCTGCAAATACACCATCATTCAGTAAACAGCACAACCAACGTGTGTCTCCCAGTGCTGGGCTTATTAATATGCTGAACTGAATAAGCAAACAATGTCCTTCTAGGCAACTTCCGCCTGGATTTGGCTTGCTGTGGGATAGGAAGTTCAGTTTTTAAAAATTAACCCTGCAATAATGAGTTTTAAATAAAATGTGCCCACAAAGCATGTAACTTCTAGCTCAGCGAAAAAGGGCTGCATTCGTGAACTCATCATGGACGGCGAATCTCTTCAGCCGAATGCAATCTTTTGGTTTTCTAATTCGAATGCAGCTGTGGTCGAGATCGTTCCCAAACCACCTAACAAAACCCGCCTTTGCGCTGCACCCAAAAATGAGGTAACACGTACGGAATGCAAAAAGAACATCCAGCATGCATAATAGATTCAGGAGGGTCCGCTTTGCCTTATAACATTAAAAACGAAATAAGCAATAAAGGCATAGTTAAAGGACAGTACAAAAAACAAGGAACAAGTGCCAGGATGAAGATTATCTTATTAAAATCAGTCAGTGTGTAAATTAATCTCAAAGACCGTCAGCGCATGAAGATAAATATCTTTGGGCAGATGAAAATGTGTCATTAGCAAGTAAACACATGCATGCACACACAGAAGAATTTCATTATTGCCTAAGCAAAGAGCTGGCATGTTTTGGGCTATGGTAGGCTTTTGGACTTTACAGGGATAGTTCACCCAAAAATGAAAATTCTGTCATCATTTACTCACCTTTTTGTCATTATAAACCTGTATGACTTTCTTTGTTCTGCAGAACACAAAAGAAGATATTTTGAAGAATGTTCTTTTTTCGATGAACTATCCCTTGGGGAATGCTAAGAACCAAAGTAACATGAAAAACAATGTTGCATTGCAATCATTTAAGTGAAACTTGTAATTATTCCTGACGATGTATTACTGCGTGTTTGCATGCATTAATTTCGACACTTTTATGTTTAGAAGTAAGAAGCATTTCTATTTTTTCACAGTTGTAACCACAGGGTAGAGCAGTTATATCATGTACTGACATTATTTATTATTTAAATATCAATTCAAGGCTCTGGCCATAACATCGTGTCATTTTATGTAATATGTTGTTTGGTTTTGGAAATGATGGACCTCTTACATACAATATCTCCAAGGCATCCCTTTAATGAAAGTATTTCAGAAATCCATCAAGCAAATGATTTCTAATTAAACCTCATATGGAACACAGAGAAGAAGAGAGAGACACACATTATGAAAGAGCCGGCAGCTCTCTACTGTACTGCACCGTGTGGCTACTTCCACTATGTTCCAGTTCCGATCCCCTGAGAAATAAAACTGTTGAGGAATGACAGTACAGAAGCTGGCAGCTGGAGGCAGTGCTGCGCTTTACCTCGAACAGTCTGTGGATTTATGTCCAAACAGGCCTGGATTATATGGCCAATGGGACGGGACAGCGCTTGTCTGCCATTGTCTGATTCTCAGACCAAAAATAAACAAATGGGACACGAGGATGAGTAGGTATTTCTGTTTTTTTTGGTCCCGGACTATATTTAAACAAGAGTTCTGAGCTATGGAAAAATTCAGAGGGGTCTTGGTCAAGTGAATTCAGCTGGCTGACAGAAGAAGTGAGGGTTTATATAACTGGATGAGAATTATAAACATGTATGCTGCTCGAGAAGGTTAGGAAAAGCAGATACTTGGTGTATCTATTAAGAAAATTAGTCATTCTTATTTGTAAATTAGGTAAGAAAAGCATAAGAAAGCACAGTTCAGTTAGTGGGAGCGGCTAACATGTTATAACAATGTACACTGTTGAGTACACATTACACTAAGTAATAAAGATCTAAAGTTATTGTTATTGATGTTAACATACACATGTAAACATATTTATCTAGCTATGTTGTATAATGAATATTGTAGGACTCCATCACTCATGTTACAATAGATGAGTCTAAATTGGCCGTTAGTTTATTAATCAGAAAGTCGAATGACGATACGTTTTACCTGTTTAGAGGTCTTCCAAGGTGAAAAGTGTCCTGCAATAATGAAAGAACAAAACATTTAGCCTACTAGATATGTATGAAAAAAAATAAAAATGTGTGTTCCTTCTCCCCTACACCCCTAGATTGCTTTAAAGCATAGTTATTTCATTAAAGAAGACTCTGCCCTCATTAATTCAACCTCATGTTATTCTAAACCTGTATGACTTCAGGGATGAACCGTTATGTAGATTGTTGGCTGATAACAATAACCAATAATTCTTTAACATTGGAAGCCGATAACCGATATATAGCCGATATATAGCCGATATATAGTATCTAGACTAAACCAAAAGGCAAAAACATTGACTGCAGAAAACAAGGAAACCATTAGCTCTCATTTCCCACCTGAAATCATGTACCCAGCCTGTTTTACACTATTTACCGATTCTTTAACCTTCAAACTTTTTCTGGTATATTTTTTATTTAATAAATTATAGATGTTCGTCCGGAGCAACCCAGAAAATATTTATTTATTATTCACATGTCTAACAGGTCTCAAAACAGACAGCATTTAGACAACAGTTTGATTCAAACAATATACTTTAGTTCCTGTAACTTACACATTTATAAATACTTTATCTAAATACTGTACTTACATCAAAAATGTTTTGCTAATAGCAAAAAAATAATGATCACAATAGAAAGATAGTACTGTACAGTATTTATACTGTGAACAGCGTGCGGCTGAAGTAGTTTAACCAGAGGAAATGATTTATCGGCTATAATATATCGGAGTATATTGTATTATTTATTCATTAAAAATGACCGATACCGATAATTTATCGTGCATCCCAAATTTTTTTTAAACGCTGCTAATCAAGGAACATTAATCCGCTATTGACTTCCATTGTATGGACGCAAATACACTGAGATATTTCTCAATATTTCTCAATATCTTCTTTTGTATTCCATAGAAGAAAGAGTCTTCTATATGTTTTGGAGGACATTTTATGGTAAACTATCCTTTAATGAAAGGCACTTGAGCTGGCGTACCAAATCAGTTTTTTGGGGCTTTACTGTAAAGAATTGAAGTAGCCATTGCATATTATTTCCAGCAAATTACATCATTTGGTGAAATTGTTTAGGGGTGCCACGTTAAGCATTTGGAACATTCTGTGGTGTGAATATTTTTTAAAGCACTTTGTACATGAGTACCGTGGAATTACAATATGAATAGTTCTTAAAGACAAGAAAATATCCTGTGCAATTACCACTAAGAACACAATTCAAATGGCAGCTACTTAATTGTATTACATATTTCTAACATCACACTCTTTCTCTAGGAAGTAACATTTTCCTCTCCAAACGGCTGCACTATGAAGACACGAGTGCTTCTCAATTAATTATTTCACAAAATATTCAGCAATGACAAAATTTAAGTGTAAAATAGCTGAAATGTTTGACCCTAAAGACAGGGATGTTCGATTTGTGGAAAATATTTTCTGGTGGCCACCCATAAAAGGACATTGAAATCCAATGACAAGACTTAAAATTCACATAACGATGTCTCCGCATCACATCAAATGTGTATTTTCCTCCGGGGAGGAGGAATGTAGGCTGAGATGAGGCTCAAGTTCACAGGGCTTCTGAACTCTAATCATAACAAACACAAAGTACTGGCGGTGTAGATCACATCTCCTGGCGTTAAGAGCTAAACAATGCTTGCCAACATCAAACGGTACATTCATGACTATTTTCTCTTTAAACTCCTTGTAAATCGGCCTTGAAACACAAACACACACGGGATGCTCGGTGTCTTTCATTCAACCTCTCTGTCGATCTTTCCACAGATCTGTTTGCCACAGATGCCCTTCAGGAATTCACAACAGATCAAATAAATAATGGAGAATATAATTACGGCTGGCACGATTTTCAATCATGTTGACCCGTGAATGAAACGCCTAGAACAGAGGAGCTTTAAATGAGTTTTTATGCCTTACAATTACAATAACTGGTTGTGATGATCTGACCCTCAAGAATCTTAAAGGGACAGTTGACCCAAAAATGAAAATTCTGTCATCAATTACTCAACCTCTTGTCATTACAAACCACTATGACTTACTTCTTCCGAACACAAAAAGATATTTTGAAGAATGTTGGTATCCAAACAATGGTGGTACCCATTCTCTTATTTTGTATGGACACAAAATCAATGCAAGTCAATGGGCACCGCCGTTGTTCGGTTACCAACATTCTTCAAAATATCTTCTTGTGTTGATTGCAAAAGAAATAAACTAAATGATGACAGAATTTTCATTTTAAGAGTCAATTTAGAAAAATGGTATTTTATAAAGTTAAATTAAAATAAGAATAGGAAGAGACCGATGAATGTTTGGTATTTTAGTATTTGATAGACTTCTGGTTAGGTTGGTGGTTTAAAGAGGTTACCGTTTTGAAAAGAGTACTGCTTTTGTTTAGGTTGACAACAGGCTTAGCTATCATGAATGCTGTTTTAATTAAAAATACTAGAGGCAAGAACAGTTTTGGCCTTTAACCCTTCAACACTTAGGATTGTTCATCATTTGTATAATAAACGCAATTTAGTGTTACTTGAAAATACTTAGAATAGTTTGTTGGTACTACTCAATTTTATTAGAACTTGAAGTCCCAAACTTTGACGCAAGCAGCGTGTTTTTTGTTCAGTCTATACAATATTATATATTCTGCGGTATTAACAGCTTTGTTGGTTATAATAGGAGTTTAAAATGGGATTCAGTGCGCTTTCACTGAACTGCAAGGTTCAAAAAGTTTTCAATTAAAGAAACTATGTAAACATACAGCATTGCTTTTTATCATTTATTCAAAGCATATATAGCAGTTCACCTGAATGTTTGATTTTCATTCTGTTAAAAAAATGCAAAAGTAAAGTTCGCTGTTCTTGAATAACTAATTAAAGAAACATTAATGAATCACTTTAGTGAAGAATGTGCATTATGGGTGCACTGCATGAAAAAAGGTTTAAATGTAAATTCTAATATCCAACATGAATATGTGTGTTAAAAAAATCAAGGAAAGCAATTTACATGATTTTCATCATACACACACACTACTACGCTTCCTCTCTGCCTCACATACAACACAAAATTGCAACAGTGTGGATTAAAAGCAAACAAGAAGCGCGCTGCCGCCGGTCGGGCATGAGTCATCAAATAGGAGCGGAGAGTCCAACAGAGCTGCTCCAGTGAGTAAGCCCACGGTTATAATGGAAGAAATCTGCAATGCTAAAGCAGTACAGCTGCTTTAAATGAGAGGAAAGGGAAGTGTCCTGATTGTGCTTCATCTGAATATGAGGAAAGCGCTGAATTGCAGTAGAGATTTGGAGAGCGCTCGGATGGAGAGGCTCAGGTCGTATCGAGCCTCATCAACGAGCGAAGACGCTCAAAACATCCTTGAGAAAAAAATATTTACTTCAAGTAGTGCTTTGCCAAAATGATGGAGCTATAAGCTATTGGAGCACAGCGGTCAATGGTGCCATCAATCACAACAATTAAACAAGAAGTAAACAGAAAAGGTCACCGGAAAATAAAGCTTTTTCTTTTGTTTGTTAAAGCAATGAGCTATTCCAGGCTGTGTGTTATAGTCATTTGGCACACATTGAAAGGGATAGTTCACCAGATAAATTTCTACCCTCATGTTATTTAAAACCTGCATATGACTCTTTCTTCTGCGAAAGATATTTTGAGATATGTTGCAGTGGTTTTGTGTCAAGTCCATTGGATCGAATCATGTTAGGAAGGTATTGAAGAACGGTGGTCACCGAACAACATTGGTCCATTGTTTCCATTATTTGGACACGAAACCACAGAGGCATTTCTCAAAATATCTTCTTTTGTGTCCCACAGATGAAAGAGCCATATAGGTTTTGAATGGCATGAGGGTGAATAAATGATGAAAATGTTAATTTTTAGCTGAACTATCCCTTTAAGCACATACTGTTAATAGTATGCAATACGTTCTTTAAATCTGTATAGGAACACGAGATGAGACAAATAATGTTTTTCCAATGATGTAAGAGCTATCTCTCCTGTAAATCTACTCTTCACCAACTGGTGAACAGCTGGCTTTTCCTAAATGTAGGAAGAAAACGCTGTAAATCTCTTTAAAATTGGGAGGGGGTGACAAACTAAAGATTTTAATGTTATGGTGTCATTTAGACATGAGATAGCATCTGCAGATAACCGTGACTTTTTAAGGAATCCTCTGAAATTAGGTTTACACATAGCTGAAGCAAGGTTTTAGTGATAAGAGTCTCTACAGTGATGAGGGTTCTAGATAGACAAAGCATTGCAAAACCAAGCAGCAGGTGTATCATTTTTATATTTGGAACAAAAAGATTATATTATAGTAGCATTTCTCATTTCAATAAAAAAATCCTGGAAATACAGGCCTGAAATTGTCAAGAATAAAGTCATAAATTCAATCAATTACAATGAATATTTTCTCAATCATGCTTGGTCAAAATGAGAAGAGTCTGGGGTGGCAATTAACGTTGTTTTTCTTCAAGCAGAAAATAGATGAAGCTAAAAAGCAGAGGGCTTACAACTAAGGCATAATGTATAAAAGCTGGATAATAAGATTATTAAGAATCTCTGCAGCACAGTAGTAAAATGCATAGTATTTAATATACTGTATGACTTAAATTGTCTTGTCAACATTTTTATATTTAAATAAGTTTAATAATATTTAGGCTAAACCAAACGCTCACTATCAAAAGTCACTTGAGTCCAATATTTCTCTTCACATTGAAATCCTCTTAATCTGAAAGTGCATTCTTTAAACGCCTGAAATAAGTAATGAAGACAAATATATCATTTTACGAACATATTAGTTTCTTTCAAATGAACAGACTACACCTTTGTATATTTTTTTATTTGAATAACTTTGAAAAATTCAGTGCTGTTTAAAAAGCATCTCAAGGTCAGAAAAAAATCATGAAGAAAAAAATATAAATCTATTAAACAAATAAGTAATCTATTCAGAACCTAAACTTTCAATGGTGTTGTACCTTTTACATTGCAAGTGCGCATATGGTTAATATTGCATCAGACATTATGAAGTCTCTTGACAGTGAATGTTTAGCAATTTTCAACCTTACAATCATATCAACGGTTTGCCTTTTCAAATACAGTGTGTCGGACAGGTTGTCATTGGCCCAAATCCGGTGCCCCGCCCACTACTGTGAGTCACGCCACTTCATTTATACTTCATTACAATTATTATAATAACACTGATAATGTGATGTTTTGGATCTACAGGCTGGCACCTTGGTGCTAAAATTAACAGGTGTCTTTGCGTCATTTCTGCAAAGTGATTTTGTGTTGCCATTTTAAATCCTTGCAAAAATCTCTCTCGGTCCTTCTAGCATCTTTTGTGTAGGCTATAATGCGTGGTGATTAAAATATGCTGTGGGCACTTGGGACATCAGATGTCCACTTTAGCTCATATCAGCGATTTGCTAACCGTCTAGTGCTCGCTTTATGACCGAGGCACATTTCATTATCTAAACAAGATTAAACATCAGAGATCAGATGGGGAGCATAAATCTTCATTTATTCATAATATACAGACAGACCCTGCAGGCTCGCCAACGCAGCTGCTGCTGATAGCGTAAATAATATACTAAATGTTGCATATATTGAATATACACCATACTGTATGTAGATGTTATGGATACATTTTTGAATATGTTATGGATACAATTCTGATTTTAAAATACAACTACTGGCAAGTTTGGATACTTGGTCACGTATATGAACTGTCATTACAAACAATCAAACATTACGGTTTTGATTAGGGTTGGGCGATGTCTACCAAATTGGCATTATATAGTGTGGCATGTATGGCACTGCGCAGAGGCACAGGTTCTTTATACAGCGCGAGTTTCACAGTTATTATGTGGGGCTAGATTGTATTCTTATATCGAAGTTAAACTCTATAAAAGAGTGAGGCGTGTTTTCTTTATACAGTTATCAAGTCAGGCGGGTTGTGCAAACTGCGCATCCTCTTTATACAGTGAGAGCTCTACAGTTTTTCAGATGTTATATTCAATAAAAGAGTTATAAAGTGAGGCGCGTCTTCTTTATACAACGCAAGCTGCACAGACACGTGTCTTCTTTATACACTGCGGGCTGCGCAGACACGCATCTTTGTTTATTGTACGGATGGGTCTTTTTCCCGCGGATGACACAGGCGTCAAGTTCCGGTGACAAATGCTGCATTTTTGTTTTGTTACAATAGGATCACATCTATTCTGGTAGGAGCTTTCGTAGCTGTCACTTGCTGGAAAAACAAGCCTCTGGTTCACGTGCATTCAAGAGATGATGGAGGCTAGACATCAACGTTAATAGCGCTGTCAATATGGATATTTCTCTTAAACAAACGCATCGATTTGCTTCAGAAGACCTTTTTTAAGACCAGAGAGCCGTCTTGAGCATTTCTTTGATCGATGGATGGACCTTTTGAGCTTTAAAAAGTCGACACCCTTTCACTCCCATTCTACCACTTGGTAGTAAAATGATACGTGGTATCATAACTCCGACTGCATTATTCTACAAGAAGAAAACCATATTCAGTTAGGATGCCTTGAGGGTGAGTAAAACATGGGGAAATTTGTATTTGATAGTAAAGTATCCCTTTAAGACAGGAATAGGCCTTAAATTAGGATATCAAAGTTTTTTTTAGTGTTTAACAAACATGTACTGTGTGCATCTTGAGACAAAACAACAACACTGATATATTTTAAGATATGTCTAGCTTGTTTGGTGCACTGGTGTGTATTTAGGCATTGCCTTTAATCTCTCGGACTCATGGCTGAAGTTCCAACATTAAATTGACTGAAATGACCTTCAAACATGGATCATATACAACTAATCTGTCAAGCAAAGCATGTGCGTATTCATATTCCCTGTCAATAGACATTTCCCATTAGGTTAATATTGAAATAGTGAAGCATGGCTTTGGTAAGCAAATAGCCTCACACCCATTGATGAGTTAATGGGTATACATCAGCTAATGAGAATATCAGTAAAGCCGGAGCTAATTACTTCTTCGGTGAGATGCTGGGAGGCGTTTGTTTTCCTGAAGCGGTTAAGAGTCATCTGCTTCTCTTACTAGACACACAAACACAAAAGATGGATTGAGCTGCTAGTAGAAAAGATAACTGATAGATCACATCATTGACCATAAATATACATTGTAAGCTGACTTCTTCTACAAGCCAGCTACACAACAGCACATGCTTTAACAGGTAGTCATGACAACTGCGTGACAGGAAGTAAACCGTTTAATACAATTTTCTTGTGTATCCATATATCTCAGTACAGTAAAGCACTTTCATGCAATATCGTATTTCCAAGTGCCAAAAACAGACAGTCCAACACTTAAGTATTTATAGACGCACAACAAATAAAATCCTAAGAAACAACAAAAGGGGAAAATCTTGATGTCTTCATGACATCTCTCTGGAAACATAAAGCAAACAATCAAAAAAATACGTAAATGCAGACATTAAATAGACAAACTTAACAGGAAGGGGTGGAGTCTTACCTATAAAATGCCAGACACAAAAACTTGGTAAGACTCCACCCCTTCCTGTGCACATAGGCTCTCCATAAAGTTCTCCTATACTTTTATGCATTTATGCACACTTAATAGTAAAAGTCAGTCAGTAGTAAACAAACATCCTTCATAAATAATAGATGTAGATATAATTCCTTTCACTAACATTCAACATTCAAGACGATCTACTAACAATGATGAAGCCGAAAATGACAGGAATTTAATGGTTCTCCCAGTGGGTCTCAAACGACAGCAATGAAAAATTCATCCACAAAATCTGCCATGAGGATGGACGTCGGCTGCACAACAATCGATATTGAGAGGCTCATTCATTCAGTGACTTAAATTCATTTGGCTGCTTTAATTTTAGAGGTCAATGGCTCCAAGTAATTACCGACATCCGGATATCATAACCAATGTTGACTATAGGGCTGTCTGCCATATTACCAAGGATCTCATTGTGAAAATTCAAGAGAGAGCCAACAATTATTTGGTAACAGTAAGATATTGGCTTTGTAAGCCTCTCAGGCCAACGGCAGATGGCGCACTGTGTGTGGTAATCTATGGACTCGAAATGGTGGACAAATCCAAACATTAACCATGCCAGGGGAACATGCCAAACTGCACTTAAATCAGCAGCCAAGGGTATTTTCACAAGTGAAAGTGCTAGACGTGAGGGGTGCAAAAACAAAGAGATCTGGCAGTAGAAGCATTTGACCATCTGGACAAATTGATTAGGACATTCACAAACAGTCGGTCTATTGTCACGCTAAATAGTTTTGAGGTTTCCGAAGTTTAAAGCCTAATCTATAGCTTGATACAACTGAAGAATAGAAAAATATTATCTTCATTGAACTAAAGCACCCTACAGTATGTGAATCTCAGAAATCCAAAATCTATAACCGCACATTTTTCATGGCTTCATTGTCTTCTTAATGCTTACATTGAGTTGAGATCATGAACCGTTGATGGACGACGGGCAAAATGTCTGTGATATGGCTGCATCATTTAGACCCAGAGTCTGTGCAGAAGCACCAGGTGGAGCCATGATATCAAGGCCCCGCCATTATTCCCTTGATGACTCAATTGTAAACGAAGAAATCGCGTAACCACTCCCCTTTTTACATCATCTTATAACTAAAAACAAACTTTTCATAGAGATGAAAACATGACTAACCGACTAACATGACAGAAACCATCGGTAGTAAAAATATATTTGAAGTTCAATTGGATTTCTGAATTCGACATGATTCCCATTCGTTTACATGGAGAGGGCGAGTTTCATGAGCTATACTGCAGGCGAATTCCTTTGGGTTCACATTTCAGGACGTGTCCTGGTTGAGATGGACCTAAAGATTATACATTTACAATCTAGCTTGTTACTATCTTCTGAGATGACACAACTGATTGTACAACACACAGCCATGAACAGTTTTGTCCAAGTCATCAAATCCTCTTCCACTAGCTGAATTTTCATATGTCAAGAATTTCACCAAGTCTGAATAAACTGTGATCTGCACTGCAAGACGCAAAGAAAAGATTAGAAAAGATCATCGAGGAAAAATCCAGAAAGAACCAAGCTGTGCACGAAGGAGACTTTTATTTGCACTTGTGCAATTAGAAAAGATGACCAGTGTCCAGTGGTGAGACAGTGAGGCCAAATTGTGGCACATTAAGAAGTGGCACATCATTTCAGCACTGGAGAACTGACACTTTTATTAGGGCGTATAATAGGCTGTCTAAACGCTCCTGGAACGCTTCACTGATTGGATTCGTACAGAGGACTGCTCTAAAGTTACGATGGGATGTCTGGCCAAGCCGTCACGCATAAAAGATCTCTCTGCGTGAGTGAGCCATCGTTGATGTAATTTACTTACCGAGGTTTAGATAAAACAAGTGTAAGACACAAACCTGGGATTGAAAAAACTGCATAATTAACATCATTATTATGTTTATAGAGCCTGTCCTCTTCTAAAATACGGCCCCATAGGTTGTTTGTGTAAGCAGCTAATTACGACATAGTAATGCTTTGAGGTTAAGCGCCCCCTAGCTGTCGTAGAAAAAGTCAATGAAATTAAATTACATTTCACTGGCGCTACCAAAAAATGTACATGATCCCATAACCACATTTTCCCCTTTTTGTAATATGCTAAATTACGCATCGCCTGTTGTCGGTAAAAGTGTTCATTTAGTAAAAGCTCCTATGGGTTGTTCTTCGGGAATTGACAAGCGAACTATACAGTCAGATGGTTTGAGGGGAGGTTGTGTATATAATAGGGCTTTAATGATATCAGATTTTTTTAACCTCATAAAAGCCTTATAGTAGCTAAAATACTTCGCTGTAACGTTATTATCCCAATATCTTCAAAAACATTTTCATGAAAAATATATTCAACTTTTTTTGGCAAATCAACAAATCACACTTGAAATTTGAATTTAAGGAATAGGGAGAGTGTTTGTAAGTATTGTGGCTCCCAAGGCAAAACATTAAATGGGTGCTGAATTATTTAAGATATTATTGTATACGCAGAAATAGCACAATATTGATGATACCGTATACTGTGACAAGCCTACTCTCTTATAAGGTACTTTAGCTCTCACCCTGAACTCTTATTGGCTGTTTGTAGAGCTTAAACCTAGCCTAAAATTCGATTGGTTGACCACAATGCTTTTCAAGTCCTAAGTCAAAGCTTTAAATCTTGCCCTTAATATAAACCTATATGAATTGAACAAAATGATTCAATATTACTCGAATCCTAAATCCCAGCTTTACACCTACCCTAAACATCGGGTTGTTAAAGGAATGTTGTTCCAGGACCTGCAACGATGACACTAGAGGTGCATGTCCTGTTTGGGTAACTCGCATTAAAGGTTATAAACAGACAGCTGTGATGGAAATTCTCCAATTGATTGTGCTTAAGAACATGGTGTGGATAAATACAGATGGCAGCGACGCTGAATAAAACTGACCCTGTGACTTAGCGTGACACAAACTGTTCGTTTGTGCAAATCCTTTTCCAACCTCCATATGTCAGTCATGGTAATTTTCAACAGACGGATGCTAAACTTGGGTGCTAGCGCGATAGCGTGAGCCCGCTACGGGCAGTTTCAAGCGTTTCGAGCCTCACGGTGCAGCCAGTCTGGATATAACAAGGCTGAGAACAGGACAGATTGCTTATGTACGGGACAGCAGGCCATATTCATATTCAAGTGACCGTAATGACTTTCAAGCAGCCTAGCACAAAAGCATCTACCCACACACACTTACACAAAACATACGTCCCGGCTATGGGTCAGTACCCTTGCAGACACACAAGGCCATTTAACACAATCTAGTTTCATCGCACTTCACTTTGGTGAGGTATAAATCTCACCGCATCAACATTAAGAGAATAAATGCTGATAACCTTCCTGCGTTCTGCTTCAAAGGGTTTGATATTAATCAGGGTGACCCACAAGCCCCTCACAGATCCAAACAAACCTGAGTGAAACTAGCATCTGTTTGCAAGTGACTTTTCTTCCAAAAACATACCCAATTCTTTTCTCTGTAGAAAATTGTTTAAAACCTTGAAATCATTCAAATAACTCTGCGATGAACATTACATTTGATTAAGTAGAAAGTATTTCACAGTTGGGTTTAATTATCCCCACAATGCACTGCAGTCTTATTTCTTCTCAGAGAACACTCTAATACTACAACATCATATATAAGTAAGTTAAGTTTGGGCCACATAACATTTGTTTCTGTTCTTCCAGGTGAAATTGGCCATGGTATACACAATATATAGACTTAACAAAAACTACTGAAATTGAACCCATATTTAAGAATATTTTCAAAGTACATTTTTCTTTCTTCAAACTCTTTTTTTATTCCAGTTCAAAAAAACTGGAATAAATGGCCCAGACACATTTTCACACGTGTCACCCAATTATACTTGTACTGTATGCACATGACAGTAAGGAGTTTGTATTTAAGTGCATATGCACTCGATATGTAAATGATATAGAAGCTCTAATGATGCCTG
This sequence comes from Triplophysa tibetana, assembly GCA_008369825.1. Lineage (NCBI taxonomy): Eukaryota > Metazoa > Chordata > Actinopteri > Cypriniformes > Nemacheilidae > Triplophysa > Triplophysa tibetana. The sequence continues at coordinate 11,057,770 of CM017897.1, read as the reverse complement.
CTGATCACACGGGCTTAACAAGCAATAAATCTCTCTCTCATTAACTCCTGACCTACACGAACATCACATAAGCACTTTAAATACCTATCAAAATCATATGCATCCCCACGTCCTAGTTTTTACTCTATATACTCTCCCATTTCTTTCTTCTCTTCTCTGCGGGTTACATCACACACTCTGAATACAACGGGTCATTAATCACACTGGTTCGAAGCGCTTTAAAAAAAATGCTTCAAATGTCGTCCGAGCAGGTGTCACTCAACTGTAGCTATTGAAGGGCTTTTTGCATAGAATACTAAAACGCACCAAATGAATGACCTTTCTACAGTACAGACAGGTGCATGTGGCTCGCCTTTTAATTCCTGAGATGAATGACTCATAATTATTCTTGGCCTATGGACCGCAGACCCGAATCCGAAGTGAATTCAGCCAACGCTTCCCATTGCGCTTAAATTCTGTGCTTTCTAGTCTCTGACCCTTTGGATAGAACGTACGTGTGCTGAAAACAAGTGCAGCGTCGTCTTTTTTATTGAATAACTGCGGTGATGTTAGAAAAGTCAATGTCTTGATTAATTGGAGGCAAATCTAAAAATCTGTTTCAGGTGAGAAGCAAGTTATCAGCAGCGATAAGCAACAGCACTGTAAAATAATCAGCATTGATTCCCTGCCCCTTGAAAGCTAGACGCTGAAGCAGAAAAGCGTAATTTGTATGTGAGACAGCGTCTGGCCAGTGTGTTAGTGTGTGTGGGAAGTGCGTGCGCTGGAAAATGCGACGTGGGAACGTATTCATTATTTATAGAGCTTCAGGAGAACATTCGTAATGCGTACTTAACATGAAACAGCATTGGCAACCCATTTGATTGATGTAATGTTTGGTTTTCTTAATATTCGGCAAGACAAAAAAAATGTAGGACAAGACTTCATTGTATCCATCAGGTATTGATTGGGATATGAAAATTGGGTGATACGTATCAGAATAGAGCCAGACCTGAATGCAAGTTTGTAATAAATCGTGAATATATTTCCTCTGGTTTTAAAGCTCTCACTCATTTTTTAAGGCTGTGATTTAACCAGGATGTAAAACTGAAGGTCAACATCACCCTTGAGAGCATGTTGATGTATCTCAATCATAAAGCTGTATTATCGGCATTAAATGCCTGCATGTACTATACTTTTGACCGGTAGTGTATGTATTTGCAAAAATATGGAAGGATACAATAAAATATTACAATAAAACAATATATTGAATAATAAATAAGAAATTAACATATATTGATAAATATAAGCACTTGGTTCAAATATGCAGCAATTTATCATTTAACATATTCCATTATATTTTTCAGTATATTCCCATATATGTTATTCCATAGGGGACATCTGTAGAGAAATAAAAAAATAAAAGGCTAGTTGCTACTTTTATATTACAGGTTACAAAGATTTTTCATTCTGTGAATAACGTTCACTGATGACGCATGTTCAATAAAAGCAAGGGCACATATTAGCAAAGCTAAACGATTAAATGATTTTCAATGAAGGCTTGAAGTTTGAGAATAAACTATTTTTTAGAGTGCATCTGTTGTCATGTAATGCAAGAGTCCTTGTACTGAATCCTGTTTTGAAGTGTATTAAGCACACAGGTAGTGCTTACGCATGTTGATGCATTTGCTAATTATGTGTCAGAGTCTATTTTTACCCACAGTGCTTTCCTGCACAGTGAAGGTCGCAGAAAACAAAATGGCAGAAACAGCTTGTTCCTCAAGAGTGACTAAGCGCTTTGAGCAAGCAACAGATCTTAAAGATTGAATTACAAAAGTTAAGTGGACACAATGAACCAACCGGCCAATCAAACACCTTCAAATACTGTATGTGGACAATGGTTGCTTAAAAGCTATCTTCACCTGACAGTGTTAGTAAAATATGTGTTATAGGTATAAGAGATGTATATTTTAGTTAAGGTATTTGGGGGGGGTCTAGATTGGTCTAGGTTAAATAAGCCTTTGAGTTGGTTTTGTTACGCAAATCTGGCAACCCTTCATCAGTTTGCTTACCCAGTCAGTGGCCAGTCACTTGATACATGATTGACTGGGAGCCTAAACATTTATATTCTAGAAAAGATCAAAGTACATTGCAGAAGTAGTAAACAAATCCTTTCTGGGTCCTGTCCAGAAGGTTTGCATCACTGGGAGTCTAAGGGAGCGTCATTTGAGCTAGAAAACAGTTTCTGATTGCACACTGCATATTGATCTTTCAATTAACATTTATGTGTCCTATAATAACGTGCGAGATCTCGAATGGACAGAGCTTCACAACAATTGGTCAACAACTAAGGTCGGGAGATACATGACTGAGAGAGCTTGAAATTAGAAAATGCTGGACGCAAATAAAATATTCATCATCAGCAATGAAATGTCAACGCGGTATCTTGTTTGTTCACTTAAAAAAATAGATCTGGCTAATGTGCATTGTCGAGTAAACAAATGCTGTCAAAACAATATGAAAAATATGAGACTTCTATTCTCATTTAAAAAAGCAGATTATGCGAGCCCATTTCAGACACCAAAATAATAGATCCAAGTGTATCTTCATGCCATTGATAATTGAATTCTTGAATTGAAGTGCTAGACGTGTGAAAAAAAACGCACCAAAATCGTCATTCCAAAAGGATGATATCCGATACCAATAAAATGTGAAACACTGAGCTTCAAGACCAACTGTCATGGGTTTCTGTGGTCTTCGAAACAAGGCATAAACCCAAGCACCACCACAAACAGCTCTCTTACCTGTGCCGCCCCTCTGTACGACCAACGTTGCCTCTGCCCCAACCGGACACTCCTTTAGCAGCTCCACCACCTGCGTGTGCGAAAGCATTAGCGCGGGTTGTTGGTTAATCTCCAGAATCAGATCACCCTCGAACAGCCCCGGGCATCCCTGCGCCTCCAGAATCTGCTTCACTCGCTGTCCTCCGCTACTATCTGCAATGGTGAAACCAAAACCTTCTCCCCCCTTCACCATTGTAACGGTCAACAGCTCTCCTCCGGCCACTCCTGACGACGCCATGGAGACGCTGTCCTCGAGCGGACCGGCATCCAAGTGGGTGTCTCCGGGATGAGGTAGGTCCTAACGGGGTTTGGAGGGGGTCCATGAAGCGCGCGGTGCGGGAGATGTACTCCATGTAGCTGTCGTAGCTGTTCCCCCCATTGACGAGTAGAGGCCGCTCCATGAGACCAATGGGGGGAAGCATGGTGCTGGCTGCGTCCTCGGGGTCGTAAGGAAGAGGGTAACCCCTGCACAGGACGAGGGTTACGCTCTGACCAATCGGGACTGACTGGAAAAGCTTTACGACATCAGCGTGGGTGGTGCCAAGGACACAAACGTCATTGATGTAGACAATCACATCACCTAGAAACAAGAAATAAGACCAATTGAATATATATTAGTGCTGTTTAAAATCTTCATCTTTTGGAGGGTCTCTTGACAAAAGTGAAATATAATTTATATATGTATGTTACTCATTAAAAGTAATTCATTACGTATGCAATAGTGTAATTAGATTACTGTACGAATTACTCTGTCCAAAAAGTATTTATTTACTCATTACTAATTACTTTCTATATCCTACATCAACGTTGATTAGTAAAGTAATTCAAGGATAGACATGAAACGGCTTATTTAATTCCTTCAAATAAATAATATTATTAACTGACCAAAGTATTACAAATGTGAGAATTATACATTAAAGCAGAGATTTTAAAGTTAGACTTTGAATTTTGATGTCAATACACTATTGCACATGCATGTATTGCACAAAGTATTTAGTTTAATTACATCAAAAGTAACAACTACAACTATAGAGCACGTTTCGTAAATATGATTTTACCTTCGCCAAAAATGCTATAACGTAACAACACCTAGTTTCAAAAGGGAGGGACAAGCGGCGTAGTGAGCTGTTGGTTGCAATTCCCAACCTCACCAGGTGCCGCTAAATTTAATACACTGGAACTTTAAGTAAGTTGCCTATCTAGACTGAATTTTATATCATCGTTTGTGACATTCATAATTCTGGCTTGAAAGGGCGCTGCCTACAGTATAGTGTACACTATACAAGGTATAGACATCAAGGCACTTTGCTAGGTTTTAAAAAATAGCTATTTAATCAAATAAAATATTATTTTACCCAGTAAGAGCATTCTCTTCAATCAGGATGAAAAAAATATTGCCTTTATAATCACTCCATGTTTTATTCATGCAGTCTCTCCGGCGACTGTGACAATAACAGGGCTCCAATTTGAAAGACTCTTTTCTCAATTCAACTAAAGTATCGCCATGTGACAACAAAACCCCAGGCTTTCATTGTGATCTATACTTCCAGATCGGTTCTCCCAAACATCATTCACTCACTGTATTTGAATAAGACGTTATAGTTTAACTGCTTTTTATGTTTTATATTTAACAGCTTGAATCACAGTTTCTCTTATTGTTCATTAACATTTTAGCAGATCTTTTCATTTAAAACAACAGTTCTTTTAAAGTATACAAATTAAATCAGAAGTTCCCTAAACTTTAAATACAGGATCCACCAGACAGATACGATCTCAAGAGACCCACCATTTAAAAAAAATAGAAATATAAGAAAAAATATACATTTAATATCTTTCAGTAGAGAGTAGTTCTTTTTTCCTTTTAATATAAGGTTAAATGCAACCTTAAAATTAATAATTCTGGCAAAAGTTGACTATTGGATTTTACAATATGTTTTTAATGTATGTATTTCTCTGTATCAAATATACTCTTTATATAAACACCTAACTTCTCCTGAAATTCCTTAATGTTGAATAGGCTCAAAAGGTCAATTTAACCCTGATTTTACACATTAAAACTCATCCAAATTATGGAATATCTCAAATATAACTATATGAATTATATTATAATATGTGTATGTTATAGACAGTATATGTGATCTGTGTGTCTGGCATAAATTAGCGGCCAATTGATGACATCTCCCTTTATTCCAACATATTCAAGATTTATTTTTGTATATGAGAATATACACTGATACAGTGTCATTTGCAAAATATTTTGTAAAACGATTATCGTGTTTTGTCCAATATTTTGATGGGTTAATCGAACATAAGGGATCATTAAAAGCAAATATGGCCACTACTGTAAACAAGATAGTAGAATCTTATGTTTTTGTCACAAGTTTATTTATGCTGGTCAAGTGCATTCAATTTCCTAGAGATATCATGCAATACCGTATGTTTATTGACAGGCTTGTTCTCTCCTGACTGTCGTGTGCAGAGCAGGAATTTTGATTTATAACTCGTAAATACGTTTGACATTTGCCCACAGCCTCCAGTGTACCAATCAATAATTTTGCTTCTGGACAGCAAATGATATTGTGTTATTTCGCTGTACCACACCAAACTGAATGTCAGCATTAATCTGAACCAAAGCACCACAGCGCAAACCAGATCATTACATCCTTTTAAAACATTGCAGCAGAATCCACTTAAACTCGCCTGATAAAACCTTCATTTGCTTAATGGAATGTCTGTATATTGTTACTATACCAATTATTACCAAGTTAACTAATAAAGCCAAACAGTAAACAAAAATCTAAATAAATAAAAGCATTAAAATAAAACAGAATAACTATGATTAAATATCATTCAGCCCTGTTTTAATGTAAACTATTAATTTTTCTGCATTTAAAAAACTAGCAGCAATGACTTTACGTTTTTTATCATGTTATTTTTTACGGTAACATGAAATATCAATCAAAACCATAAACCCTTCAACTGCATTACAACCTTTGCGCAACTAATGAAAGAGACAATATAAGAGGTGGTCTGGGTACAAATGTCTGAGACGTCTGATGTCTGTGCATACAAGAAAACCCAGAGGAGCACCTGATCTGTGCCTGGCATGCTAAACAAACACGATCGATACACAATCTAACAAATGTTGCCGCAGAGCAACAACAATAGACATTCTATACGAATAAAGCATTAACCCTCAAAAGCAGAGCTCCTCCAGCAGGCACACGAGTTGAGCTATCTGTCCCAGAGCAGCACACTGGTGCACCTGATTCAACTCATTATCTGCTTGTTAGGTTCTTTATGAGAGGCCCCTGGTGCAGCTGTGAGGGGCAGAGTAAACATACACACGGCAGATGCATCTATAATAGCGGTGGATGGGGCAGATAGAAGATTTCTAAGGAGCAGGTAGTGAACCGTGTCAGGCCACAGATGAAAGCACCCTGCATGATAGCTTTAATTAACTAGCAGCACTTGGCTAGGAGGGAAGAAGAGAGAAGAAAACGCCACGCTTATGTCAAATGAATGTTCTATCAATGGTGTATGGAAAACCTTGACAGCATCTACAATGTGAACGTCTCATGGGCTTCTAAGCCAATTCAATTGTGGTTTGCTGGGTTGTTGGCCGTGTCATTGGTGATTTAAGATCAATCAGTCATCAATCTTAGTTAGTGCAGCTACTTATGGTTTTTGTATATATTGGTGTATATTTTTAGATAATTGCTACATTAATAAACAACATCTTTTGGGACTAACATTTCTACATAATGTCACCGATCATGGGTGGGACCTCTTAGATGGCCAGACACATTCTGTAGTACGCCACTGTGTGGTTTGATTATTGTGGTGTTTGGTATTGGGAAATGTGCGATGCAAACAACATAAATACTTCAATACTTGCTTAAGAAATGTTTGCTTTAAAAATCTGTTTGGACATGTATGTAGTAAGAGTTGGGAGACGCGACATAACATTTCTCATATTGTATTTAAGGCCCTGCTGTCTAGCAGTGCAGTGCAAGACCAAACTGCAGTGTGATGCCAGTGGAATCTGCGTTAAGGCGTGAGGGTACCAGTGCACTGCAAGGGGACCCCTGCTAGCGTCTGGGCATTTCAGTGTCATGACACCTCCCCATGCAGTTACTGTGTCTGTACAATTCGGGGTCAGTTCACTGCAATGCAGTTGCTGTGCCGGTAAAAGTTCATTGGGGCGCAGTTACTGTTCCAGTGCATTTCACTGTCTGTGCATAATCCTTATCTTCATTTTGAATAGAGAGTCATTTGTTTTAGATATTGGGCATGGAGATTATTGTGTACATTGTTATAAAATAGATTGTGAAGCACAGCAAAGAAACGTATAACATATCATAGTACAGTTAAGTGTACGGTATAATCTAATATAAAACCAAAAAACCCAGTAAGATCTACATTCCCCATGTGTAAGTCAATATACGGCTGTGCTCTGCAGACCATGTGAGCAAGGTTTCCTCGCCGCAGCGTCTCTAATCTAGTAGAATTGGGTTTTTCACACTCACTTAGACCTGAAACTCCACTACAGCGCTGCCTTACTGCATGTGTGAGAGTCTGTGACTGCGGAATTGCACAAGTAGGACAAGAAGTCCAGTGGGAGCAGAGGGGTGGAGAAGAGGAACAGAGAGGAGACGACAGGAGCAGAGAAGATAATTTCCTAAACTACCAACAACGCTAATAAAACGAAGTGCCATCTTGGGAGATACATTGGCACTCTGAGCGGACAAAAAGCTGTGCACTATAGTTCCCTCTGTCAGAACGCTTGCAAGATATTTCAATTCTGTGTGTGTATTTCAATGCCTCGGGGGTATGTGTGTGTGAGCGTCGCATACAGATCCATTGCGGGCGAGTCGTTTATTTACAAAAGAACAGTAATACAAACCAAGACTTGACTTTAACTAAACTTATCCAGCTGTGAGCTCTGTTTGAGCACATAAACACCCCAGAAATAATCCACACGTGTGTGTGTGTGTGTGTGTGTGTATTTATTTACCTGTAGCCATTTTTCCATCCTGTGCCGCGGGTCCATCCGGAATGACACTTTTGACCTGCAGGAACTCGTCCGGCTCGTCACCGCCAATGATAGTGAAGCCGAATCCCATGTTGCTCTTCTGCAGCGGTGTCGACAGGAAGCTGCCCTTCAGCTGCGTGGGGTCCCGCGTGAACAGAGGCTTCTCTGCCGGGGTGAAGAGATGGGCGACAATTCAAAAAATCACAATCGAGCATTGCCAACTGAAGATATCCCAAAAAGGGTATTTGGTAAGCCAATCCAAATCCATTAAAAAGCAGCAGACCACATCACGCTGGGGAATTGTGGGTATGAGGCCAAGCTCTCTGCTTGCAGCCAAACATACAACAGCAGAGCGGGACACGATGGCTTGTTTTTTTTTGCTCAAACCTCATGTTAAACTTGCTCAAATGAAATAATCAACCGTGTTAAGCTTTAGCGGGGACTGTCTCCCAGGACACCCGTATTTGTAGAAGACTCAAGCAAAAACAAAGAAGCCAGGAGAAGAACCTGCACAGGCAGAGTGGTTCTTCTATTCTCTCAGCCTGGAGAAATGCAGCCTCGAAAAACGATCCAGAAAAGCCTTTTTGCTGTAATCTCACAAGGCTCGCTGTACTGAAGAAATGCTTCTGCAAATCTAAAGAGATACTTCAGTACCCAGTATTGACATACAAGATGCTAGCCACAGTTACTCCATCTCATTTGGTTGGTTGAGAGATGTTTAAAACCATCTGGAGCAAATCTAGTTCTTTGCCATGCGTTTGTTAGGGACAATAGCTGTTCCAAAACCCTGTTGTAAAGGCCAAATCATGAGACCAACATGACTTTTTATGCTGGGTAGCATCTGCTCAACAGCGAAATGTAGTTTTGGATGCTGGTAGACTAGCATGGGTTTTCTGGTAATGCAGATAGTTTTGATAGCTAAGAGGATGACCTTTTGAAATTGAATTGAAATTTATCCACAGAGCACGTGTCTTGAGATCTTAAAAGAAGGCTAGTCAGTTAGCATTTACCACAGCATTTTACATTTTTTTATGTATATCTCAGCAATAAGATGTGTTTAGTAAGAAAACGCTCGAATTTCAGAGAGCCGACCGCACTGCAGGTGAGCATTGCTGTGTGCCTCTGTGATCATGCCTCGAGTAAGTACAAAAGTTTACTCAGGTTTTTTTCCATATTTGCTAATGTCGCTTGAAATGGATAACCTGAAGCGTTTTTCTCCTTTTTGGTTGTCGATGTTTGATGTAGTGTTTGGATAATTAAACTCATGTCGTTGACTGTAATTCTATATGCATCTTGAAGCGACCGATTTTAAAATGCCATTGTTTTCTACTGTTGCTCCGTGCGGCGGATGTTACAGAGCTGGCTGAGGTTTTAGTGGAAATACGTCATCGCTCCGTGAGCATATACCCGATTACATCTTTTGGCGTTGGAAACTACTGTCAGGATTTACTAAAGACAAAAAGGCATAAACATATTTGTTTTTGTGGATGACCTTATTGCATTTGTAGGAGTTTTCCTATTAGATTCTAAACTGATTTAAAATGAATCATTGAACGCAACATAATAACATTTGCACTAATACATTTTCTTGGTTTTAAAAAAAAATGATGTCTTAAACTCTACGGTCATTTGTGCAGCTCCTGGTAGATTGCATTGGTCATTATGCAACTTAGATATTGCTCCGGTGTTTTTTAAAAGTCAGCCAGAGATCACTTGTTCAGTATATTAAAACAAAATATTAAAGAAAAAAATAAATGAACTAGTTGAACTAGTGATATAGACTGATTTGATGTTAAAAGACTAATAGTCCATCCTTTTCTATCTCTTCTATTTAAGTGACATAAACAGCATCTCTTGCTAGGAACCTGCATCCATAACGCAACATCTGCTGGTGACCAGCAGGTATTTTCAGCAGGGTAGTTGCACTAATGTATTTCCTGAAAGTGCAGGCAAAAATGAAAACCAACAACAAAAAAGCCAACAAAAAAGACTCAACCAGTTCAGAGAGAATATTCCTTAAAGGAAAAACTGGCAAAACAGGACGGCGAATTGCTGTTGTTCCTCCCCTGCATGAGGGGGCTCTAGTATGGCGACGTACCATGCAGTCCAAACACACCAGCCCGGTACAGGGGGGCCTCGGACAGGTCAGTGAGACTGTGAGAACGCTCGGGAGCGGGACCCACGTATGCCAGTCTGGCCCTGGGTAAGGTTGCAGAGGAGGGGCTCTCCTCCACTGTTATAAAGAAGAAAAACCCTCAACTCAGATTGAAAACATGTTAAATCACAAAAAAAATCGGTCATCATTTATTCACCCTCAAGTGCTTTATAATCTGCATATGACTCTTTCATCTGTGGAATTTGAAAGAAGATATTTTTAAACATGTCTCTGTGGATTTGTGTTCACACAATGGAAGTCAATGGGGGCTAATGTTGTTTGGTAACCAACATTCTTCAAAAGATCTTCTTTTGTGTTCTGCAGAACAGATAAAGTCATACAGGTTTGAAATGACATGAGGATGAATAAATGATGATAGAATTGAAGAATTATCATTTTTGGCTGAACTATCAATTATTTAACAATGAAAAAGCCTACTACGAACTTTTTTGTAACTTATGTACTTTTTAAAATAAATATTTAGTAGTGATGTCATTTATTTTATAGAATTAAGGACTAATGTGTTCCTTCACATTTAATTGAGTATTCCACTTTCAATATACATTTTCATGATAATTTACACACCCCCATGTCATCCAAGATGTGTATGTATTTCTTTTTTTAGGTAATTACATATTACGTGAAGTCATGAACATGCATCGCTGAACCAAACAAGGCAAGCATTTGTATTTATAAAGCATATGCTATTCAATTTTTTTAGAAAATGACCTATCATTTCCCTAGATAAGCCCTTATTCATCGTCTGGTATCGTTTAAAGCCCTTTGAAGCTGCACTGAAACTGTCATTTTGACCTTCAACAGTTTGGAGTCCATTTAAGTCTACTATATGGAGAAAATCCTTGAATGTTTTCACTAAAAACCTTCATTTCTTTTCGACTAAAGAAACATACATAAACATCTTGGATGACATGGGGGTGAGAAAATTATCATGAAAATTTATTTTGAAAGTGAACTACTCCTTTAACACGATGCCTTCGAGCAGATATAAGAATGACGCAACGAATATTGCCTGTCAGGCTAATAACACATTACAGAACACATGGTCGACTACGGCCGTGTAATGGCTTGGGTGTAGAAAACATTAACTAGAAGGACAAGCCTCCTCATTTTTTTTTTAAGGTTGTTGAGTTTATTTCTGGCATAAGATAAAAAAACACTTTGTTAAGCATCTGTTTGTGCATCACTCCAAAACTGCCTGTAACGAAACTTGAAGTATAAATGATCTGGCTTAAGTGCATATGCAAGAAAAAAATAGCTACAGGCCTTTACTAGTTTCATGGTGGTACACACAATTGCGATGCAATATGCAGCGTGACAGGGTTGACAACATGTCAGGGAATGTTCACAGCACTTTTCTTTAAAAGACAGTCTGGACAGTAAACAACCAGAACTATTGTTAATTTTTTCTCCACCACTTCATTCATTTCCTGTGTGGTTAAGCTTTATCTCCTTGAGGCTATTGTTAAAATGATCTCAACGCAGCCCACCACAGAGCCAACCAAGTTTTAAAGCCATGGCTGGTCCGTGTAATGATCGTGTGAGTCGATCAGTATCATGTGTTCCTCAAGATTAGACCAAGTTCTTCTTGTTAACAGCCTATGATCTAAACCCATTTACCTTCACGTGTCTGACAGCAGGACTTTTCTACACGGATCTGCTTCAACAGAAACCATTGTTAAAAATCCAGCAAAACCTTAATCAGGATGTCAACAGGTTCTTACAATTTCAAATACAGCACGACACATTCAAGACGAATCTCAAACACAGCCAGACTTCAGAAGGTCTGGTTGTACGGAAGTAGCTTTCTTAACAATAAGTTCAGTCACAGATGGTGAGCTACCGACGTCTGCGCTCAGATGTGTTACTATGGAGACAGACACTGAGCTCACAGGAGAAATATAATAGTCACATCAAGCCTCAATCGGTAATTCCACCAGATTTAAGGTTAAGCAATTGCAAAAAAGCAGGGGATTATGATGATGTCATCGAACAAATGAGCGGGGCGGAAAAATAGTGACGATTTATCAAAATGTGCATATTGTTGATGTGACCACGCCTCGAATTCAATCGACGGGTTGTTTGGGAAAAAATAATAGTTTACCTCTGTAGACAGCGGGCAGGGGTAGAGATGACAAGCCTTGACTCTGCATCTGCTGCTGTTGTTGCAATCTTCGCTTGGCCTCCAGAACAGGATTCTCAAACTGAGTCCTTCGGTTGATGTGACTGCAATCAGAATGTCAGAAATTGAGATTCATACATCCATTATTCCCCGAACTCCAGAATGGACACATGTTCTCTGAAAATATACTGAAGTTTGTTCCAAAACCGAACACCAAATAGTGTAAAAACATGGCAATTTCAGTTGGATAACTGAAGTGGCCTTATAAGTAAAATGGTATAAATGGCATTTGCTACTTATTGAACATAAATAGTGATCTCGAAGTGGAGAGATATGACTCATAATTCATTTCAATTACGTTATTTTTTATTTGTTCAATTTTAAAGCAATAGATTTTGGTATTAAAATACAGCCGTGGAAAAATGAAGAGAACATTTCAAAATTATTTTCAGTTTTTCTGTATTTACTATTTATAGGTATGTGTTAGGGCAAAATGATTGATTCTGTTCAATATCTCTCCCAAATTTCAAATGAAAATATTATTTCTCTTTGCATTTATTAGCATATAATGAAAACTGTAGAAACAGGTCAAAATAAAATAAACGATGCTTTGTGTTTTTTCAAACCTCAAAAAGCTCGCAGCAAAGAAAACAAGTTCATATTCACTTTTAAGCAATTCAACAATATTTGTATATGTGTTTAGGAAATTTCAAAACGATTTATCACAGTGTTCATGCGTCTTGTCATGCTGTCAGTCTTTTATATTGCTGTCTTCAAACTTTATGTCACTCCTTATTTGTTTGATTTAGTTGAAATTCAACAGACACTGAACTGGCCACAATACATCTAGAAAAGCTGATTGAATGAAAATTTGGAATAGTCTCTAAATTCTTTCATATCTATATCAACTTTTTTCTCGACTATTACATTTTTTTGACACCATTAGAAACGAATTACCTCACTGAGCTCACTGCAGTGCATTCTGGGATTGTCCTATCCTCATCAAAGTCTGTGATTTTGATCAAAACCAAGTGTTTAATGCTGCTGCCTTCCATTTGAAACCATTTTGCATCATGGTATAAACCTCCTTCTAGTTGAGTAGTACATTAAGTGCTGGGACAGAGCTACTGTATCTTTCCGCATTGTTGCATATATATTGTATGACAATACGCCATTGTTGTATGCACACGATGCACAGCATCACTTGTTATGGTTTCTCATCGTCCAACGAATGAAAAATTGATATGAGCCTATAAAGATATGCATAATACATGAAAGCATCAGTGTTGGTTTTTACACCATTTCACGACTCATTTATAATGGAACAGACTCTGGTCATTAAGCCCGACATCAGTCCATTTAGACCTTATCTTTGGTCCAAGAGTGATCAAACAACGATCCGAGGCAGCAGTCGGTACGTTCTCTCATGCGGAAGGAAAATGGCGATCTGGACTGTGCACAACGCTTGCTGTCACGATTGCCTCAATCTGTTTTAAGAGGTGCTCAAACACATTTGAAAGTGCAAAGACAATTAGGCCCTATTAGGAGGCATCCCTGTGAAAGAAGCGTAATGGATTACGTACACACAGCTTTGTGCTGACACTATAAGCAATTTTTTTTTTGTTACTTTTAATGTCTGAAACCTGTTACTTAGTTATCAGATCAAAATATAATGAGAAAAAGATCCAAACCCTGTAAGAAGAAATTATAAATTGAATAAACTTAATGGCACAACAAACATAAGGTGGAACAATTTTGGCAGAATGTTTATGAGTACCCCTACTATTCCTTTAAAACATTCCCTAATACAGTTTTAAGATTGCATGAGTTGAATAAGTCCTGCAGTTATGATGCAGTTGGGAGAGAGTGTGTACTTGTGTCTCCAAACGCTACTACAGCTGCATTATTGGCTCTGAGCTCACTGTTCTCTCGTGTCCTGGGAAGAAGAGTAGCCAAGCAGGCCATGCTATAAATAGTTCAATCTCACCCCAGACTGTGCATTAAGCAAGAAAAATGATGGCACACACACGCTCGCGCACACTGTGAACTGAATTAGGAAACAACAGAGCAGCTGTTTTCAGACTGGGCACACTGTATCGGCAATCTTACCAATTAATACGGAGCTGTGAGAAAACACGGGGATCCAAAATGCTATTAAATCAGGTTTTTTAACTCGGGAGAACGAACTTACTCAACGTAGTAGGTTCCGTAGATAGGGTCATCGATTTTCTCCCAGCCATACGGAAGCTCTGGAAAACAAACAAAGCGACAGAAAAAATCACAACATGTTCTCTATGTTCTTATAAAAGTTAATTCTTTATTTATTTGACTCGATTAGTTTATTAATTTAACGAAAATTAAAAAAAACTTTTTTGTATTACAGTAATGAGAATTTGGGGAAAAACTGTGATGGCTCAATGCAGAAAACGCATTTCTGTGAATTATTTGGATTTTAGAGTAAGAAACTGTTTTTTTATGAGATTTACATTATATTATCATGTCATACATTATATAATACATATAAAACTTTGTCCCAACACATTCTGTTGATCAGATCAGGGCAAGGTCTAGGGAGTGATAGGGGGCATTCCCCCCGACAGATTTTTCAAGGGCCTCTCTTAAAATGTCCTTACCATTAAAAGAATATAAATGTAAACACTTCTTATTTATATTATCTATTAAATAATGATCTGACAATTTAATCATAGAAAAAATGTATGCATGCAATGGACTATGATTATTTTTCTGCCCCAACCACAGTATATATTTGCCTCTGTAGTCGAGCCACCAAGATACATAATTTAGCCGGCTGTCCGACATGTGTACTGTAATAACATAAAAAAACACTACAAATCAAGGTTATATAGAATCAATCGACTGAATAAAAGTTCTACCGATAATGAACATGGCACATATCAGTATGCGCATGTTACAAATGTTTCATACATGTATTATGTATACTTTTAGTCTTCTCGCTGAAGATGGCAAAACTTTATATTCAGGAGGATCAAGCAAGAGAAAAAAACTGTCTCTGTGTGTATACACAACTTTGTGAATTAGAAATGACAGAGACTGTGTTATGTTCACACCTAATCTAGCCAGCACACACAGGCGCACACACGGAGAGATCAAAGCGCTACTGCTGTGCCATGAGCTGTTAGTTGTCTTATTAAAACATCTTGTGGAGACAAGCAACTACATTTTTAGAATGAAGTTGCAAATTGTTCTTTTTCGTTGTTGCTGGAAAAGCATTACTATTATGCTAACATGTGGAAAGCATCAGTATTAAAACAGTAACACTGGGTTCAATATATTAACATTAGTTCACTACATTAATCACAGTGAACAAACAACGATTGATGTAATATCAACATTTAGTAATGCATTCTTAAAATCAAAAGACGCATACACATCTGTCTTTGAAGAATTTGTACTTTAGTGCAGTTAAAAGCATGCAGACATATTGTTCTGCCTTTGCGCACATGTGCATTTGTCTCTTACACGCCACCCAGACCAGTTTGCATGAAAAACAATGTTAGGGTACTGCTGGGTTGTCAAAATGAATACAAAAGACAACAACTAAATTGAGTTTTTCAAGTGGTCTGTCATTGTGGCGTCTATTCTTTCACAATATCCCAGCTCTGAACTGCACAAAACAAACTGTGATTGATTACTTTACATTTTACGCAAGCAACCTCTTACGACCCTCAAAAAAACAGATTAACTACAAATGAGAGCAACGACATAACATGGTATTACACAAACCCCCCAATCCCCCACCACCATTACCCAGATGGCCATACAGTGGAGACGTTTGGGTTTATGTGAGGACTCCTTCAAAGTACACAAACACACAGCCGTACGCACACACACACACACACACACACACACACACAACGCAGACTGAAACGATATGTGACTGAACTCCAAAATGTAAATAACATTAACACAGTTCAGTCTTATCACAAGGCCTCCAAACATAGAAGAACCCATCACAAATTCCCTTGACAACTGTGAGCTCAAGCTAATTACTTTCTTCAATATTTACATTCTGTTTGCACAGTATTTAAATAATGTTGCTATTTCAAACCCGCCTGTCCTTTGTGGTAAGAAACAGGCGACAAGTTCTGTTTGTTAAAAGCGTTGACCTTTACTACAATAAGGGAGGCGCTCTTAAGAAGGGAGCGAAAGAATCGTATTCCTGGCTTGATATGTTTAGTAAATCAATGCTTACAGGCAAAGGCCAACATTATCACTTGTGAATAAAAAAAAGCTGTCATATAAATCAAGTGTTGCTTACCAGCTGGCCTGTGAACTGTTTTTGTAATTGCAGGGTAAAAATAGTGCTTCTACAGGTGGGAAACCATTTAAAAACTGATTCACAGGTTTTAGGTGATAGGGTCACAGACTTCGGAACCAAAATAGCAAATTTTCAAAATTTGCTAATATTGTAAAAGCCTTGCAGGTGTTTTGTCTTGCATTTATTCATTTCATATTCATTTTGGGGGTCCAACATACTTTACAGAGATTGTTAAGGCACCATTTTGATGAAGAAACCCAGAAGTAGGGCTGGTACAATATATCGTGTAACTTATATGCTCAGTTTCTCAACGAATTACGGTTAAATGCCGCCACATCCAAAACTCTGAATATGGGACACAGAAGAGAAGAACGATTTGCACATGTAGGCCGTTTCTCTTTGTGTGTTCTTCAGCGGTCTTGTGTCCTCGTGTGCTCGCTCTACGTCATCAATAACCGTCAAAGTCTGTTCCAATACTCAAGAACATAAGAAGAGAATGCATGAAAGTACCCGGATGTGTTCTCGATACCAAGGATGCAACAAATCCAGCCTTGCGCACGTATGCAACCCGCTTTATGTCTCAGACTGTGGCACGTCCATCCAAGTTCGTTCTTCCAAGTCTGCCTCGCAAGAAAGAACATTTCTCAATATGCGTTCTTCAGTGGTCTTGCGTACAGAACCTGCTTGAAGTCCCAGTGGCACGTCCATACAAGTTCGTTCTTCAAAGGTTGCCTCGCAAGACTGGTCTCCACGAGAACACAAGGTCCGTTCTTTGCGTTCTTGGAATTGGGAAACGCTCTATGACCATTAGCACTTCCTGGAACTACTGCCGTTTTTCAATTCCAAGAGCACAAAGAACCGACTTGTGTTCTCGTGGAGACCAGTCTTGCGAGGCAGCCTTGGAAGAAGGAACTTGGATGGACGCGCCAAAGTGACTTCTGGGACTTCAAGCAGGTTCCGTACTTGTGCAAGGCTGCATTCGATGCATCCTTGATATCCAAAACACATCCGGGTATTTTAATGGGTTCTCTGTTTTTGTGTTCTTGAGTATTGGAACCGGATTTTGAAGGCTATTGATGATGGAGCGAAAACACGATGACGCAAGACCGCATATTGAGAAATGTTCTTTCTTCAAACCTTTTCAGGTATATTCATAATTCAACAATCTACAATCTTGTAGTGATTTTAGATCAGGCACTACTTCATACTGATCAAGGAGCCGTAGATAACGGAAGAGCTGTGCATAAAACAGAATAGAAGGCTTAGCGATTTCAGAATCGACCTAGAGAGGTATTATTAGTGCGAATCACGATTTATATGGCCACAACCCTACCCATAAGTCTCAAAGTTCCTATTTATTTAATCTAAAGGGAAATGGCTGGATCAGAGTGGTTCAGTGGTTCTTTTAGAAGCCCTATCAAAATCTGAAGGCAACAGATATATGTTTTAGTTCTTTGAATACATTAAAAGGATAGTTTAGGTAAGCTTACTTAGGTCCCCCGAAATGATGTCATCTCTCAATTTTTCATTGTGTACAGCTAGTAAAATAACTAATTAAAAAAAAAAGACAATGTGAAATATATATATTTTATGCCGGCTAAGACGTCGTTGTGACTGTCAAATCTTCCCAATTCACCCACCACTGACAGATCCAGCAAAGTTTGAAATCTGTTTACAGACGATGTAAACCTGACACACCTCTCTGCACGGGCTGTTGCTGAATTAACAATTCAAAGGGAACACAGAATGTGGGCATTGCTTCAGTATAAATGTCCAAGTTTAATGTCTGACGAATTCTTGTAAAAAAAAAAGATGAAAATCGCTTGCTTTTCTAAACTTCCTTTGTTTTTTTATTCAGTTTTCTCTGTCCATCAATGTCTAAAATCTCAGATGGAAGATTTACCGCAAGAACATTTTTCAGCCAGAGTATGTTTCCAAAAATAACACCCATCAATAATATTGTAAATATTATTCTGTCACGACAGACCTGGTCAGCTTTACCAATCGGAGAGTTTCAGAAGGAAGGAATTTATATACCGGAAGAAAACCAGTCTTTTTGTTAGAAGAGGGACAGCGGTGAACAATATACTTAAAATATGTGAAATATAAAGCGTTTTGTTTTTTGAAATTAGAAACATGAACATCCATTGTTAAACACTCCCAAAACATAACCAAAGCCTCTAAAACAGCAAAAGAATGGCTCCTTGAAACGAACAGAATAACGTAAGCATGAGCGTTTATACAAACTAACCCCCCTCTGACAACAACTAAACGAATTATTCATATGAAAATGAGAACACAAAACTGAAAGCAATATCTGCTAAGAAACGTTGTTATCAGGGGACATTAATGGACTAGAATATTCCATTTCAAATCCAATATGAATTGTTACAGCCACAGCGAATGAGAATTTCAGCGCTTCCAGATGTGCACAACACCGCAAATTTGCTGTGACGAGTCATGCAACTCGCATGAATAAACATCTCCGTAAAAACCGCATCGAACTTGTACATTTTACTTAAGCTCATTTGCACAATAACGCCGAGAAAACAAAAAAGCATTCCTGTATTGACACACCCGTCAACCGATAAAGCAACATCAATCCATCAATACATCTGCTTTGGTAATCACATTTCCACCTGTTCCCTGTTTTTTCAATGCCCGCTGACAGTGACGGCTTTAGGAATGATGAAATGCACTGAAACAGAAGTGACAGACACCCAGACACACGTTAGTTATGTTTATTCCTCGGTTCCCAACCGCGGGAATTCTCCCCATCAGAGAAACGCAGTGGGACGGCACGATGACAGGTTAACAGGAGACTTCGAAATATCGAAACTTCACTATCTGCCGCGGTAAATATATACGTGTGGAAAAAAACTGTCAAGGAACAGAAGCTTGACGGTATTAAAGAAAACAGCAGCCTACTTTGATTCCAGTCCAGAGCTTTCCTTCAGTTCTGAAACAAAAGAGGGCAGTCGAGTTACGCAACGCACCCGCATACAAACACAAACTCACAAATACGAAGTGATGATGAGTGTTTTCGCCACGCTGCTTGACAAGCCTTTGAACTGTGGGAATCAGCTGACATGTGAAATACGCCGTCTCAAGCGTACACACAAACATAGGCGCGCGTGCTAACAAGCAGACCCCAGTGGACTGGCAGACTTGATTATACCGCAAACATGATGTCGGATTTAAGATTTCACTCTAATGCTGTGAAAAAAACAACAGGTATAACAGCAGCATATTTCCTTGATGCCGTGATTAATGTAACAACACATTCATTTTAGGATCTGTCAGCTCAAGACAATTTCATAAACGAATGGTAGGGTGCTGCGAGTATACATAAACAAAATATTTTCACTTAGATGTGAGTTTTTGTCTGTGCAAAACAAGCTGGCGGTTGCTTAGCGGCATACGTCAAAAGAGCCCACATCCAATTTATTTTATGTTCTGGAGCCAAGATTCATCATCCCAATGCCCCCTCCTTAAATCTAAGTTCATGGTATATGTTGGCTCATCTCTGTACACCAGTCCCTTCGCTAGCAAAAGTAAAAGCGCAGCTCTATTCAACCAACCCCACATCTTCATATATGTAGGATAAAGAATAACTTAGGCAGTGTATGTTTAAAACGTATATATTTTTAAGTTTTCGTGGAAAATGACTAATTGTTTGCTAGCTTACACCCTTATTCATCGACTGGTGTTGCGTAGAGCCTTTTGAAACTGAAATGTGGACCTTAATCAACAGCTCCCTGTTGAAGTCCATAATATGGATAAGAACCCCGGTAAGCAGAAGAAATAAACAAACGGCTCGCATGACATATGGGTGAGTGAATAATCATGAAATTAAATTTGAAAGTGAACTGTTCCTTTAAATTCAGAAGCTGCCTTGAATTTTTAAGTTAAATCAAATTAGCCTTATGAGTCAATTCAACTTAGATTATATCAAACTGACAGTATTTTGCAACTCGCTTTTTAAAGTCAGTTAGATATAATTTAAGTTC
This sequence comes from Triplophysa tibetana, assembly GCA_008369825.1. Classification (NCBI taxonomy): domain Eukaryota; kingdom Metazoa; phylum Chordata; class Actinopteri; order Cypriniformes; family Nemacheilidae; genus Triplophysa; species Triplophysa tibetana. The sequence goes on along the minus strand of CM017897.1, from coordinate 11,037,311 downwards.
GGTGGTTTCATAAAGCTAATTTAATTCAGATTTAAAATTGAAAGCAGTTTGTTCATTTAAAGGAATAGTTCACTTTAAAAGTTTTAATTTCATGATAATTCAAATAAACTGTCTGTGTGTTTTTTTTCTGTCGAAAACAAATTGAGGCTTTTGAGGAAAGCTTAAATTTGTGAATTTCTCTTTACAATGTATGTGTATAACGTCTATCTATCTATCTATCTATCTATCTATCTATCTATCTATCTATCTATCTATCTATCTATCTATCTATCTATCTATCTATCTATCTATCTATCTATCTATCCATCTATCCATCTATCCATCTATCCATCTATCCATCTATCCATCCATCCATCCATCCATCTACACAAATGAACAAAATATATGCGCAATGTATTGAAAACCAGTCAATAATCAGGCTAAATGACCGTACAGGTTGACATTTAATTGTTTAACTTCATATTTAACAACCTTTGAATCGAAACTATATAAGATTCGGAACTGCTAAATTTGAGGATGAAATACTTTGATCCTTTGGATTTTCTTCCAAAAAGACCACAAGAAAAGCTTAACAATTGACAAACAGAGTTACATGAATGAAACGAATACAAAAGACTTCAAAACACAACAATAAAATCAAATCTTAATGTTCTGTTGCTTTGCAGGCATTAACATACAAATCTTTGAGGAAGTTGAATGTCTTGCAGAGTGACATGCTGTCTAAATGTCCTTCTTTTAATTATTCCGCACATGTAATTCATTCGTCACACTGCTGGATCATTATAAACAAACTTATGAAGCCAAACATTTCATTAAAAATATACGTTTCTTGCTCTTCGTATTGGAACCGTTGGAAATGTCCTTTATGACATTGCTTTACAAAAGCAATACTGCACTTTTGCTTTGCTTTGTAACTAACACAACTTATTCATGAAAAATCTCAAAATCCGTTCATGCACAACCACTTTATTTCAGTAGACTCAAACATCTGTCATGAGCAGAGCAAACGAAATAAGATTACAGTGAGAGAAAAATCACACATAAAAGAGAAGAGACAAAAATATTTACCGTTCTCTTTGCATTCTTCAGGGGGCTTTGCTTTCTTGGCTAGCCGGGGGTCCAACCACGAAGTCGTCTTTGTATTGTGGCTTGAGAAGAGAAATTGAGTAGAAAAGGAAAAGAGACAGAGAGGAAGAGAATGAGAGAGAGAGAGAGAGAGAAAAGATGAGTGTGTTGCAAACTGTTCCTGTACATCATGACACTGATGAGACAAACGAGAAAGAAGGGAGGTCTCTGGAGATCTCAGCTCTAAACGGGGATAAGAAAAAAGTTTAGCTTAACAAAACGTGGATCGATACTTTTAATTGGCTGTAAGCTTCTCATTAGCACAGCAAAAAAAGAGAAGAGGAGCAGGATGGAGAGGATAGGGAGATGGGTGACTAACTGAATGAAAGAAGAGAAACATGCGATGTTACAGCATGAACCCGACATCTTATTGGTAAAACACACAATCTAGTTTAACCAGGCTTATAGAATGCTCTAGAATTGAGCCTTTTCTCACAGTCTGAGCAGTTTGCATATCCAGAAAAGTGCAGCCAAGCACTTTTCCTGTCTTTTATTCTCTAGTCAAACAGAAATAAAAATTGAAATCAACCCATTACTTTACAGGTCCACGTAAGACCAGTTAAACTCTGTTAAAGCACACCCATCCAGCACTTTTTTACTCCGTTTGTTGAATCACCTTGCGTAATTGAATAAGTGAACTAAGTGCTGAAAAAACACAGACAGCACACACAAATAGATGTTGGTATAAGCAGGTGCGATTTATTCTTTGGCCAGAAGGCAAACAGTTGGCTAAAGCCCCAAAGCCCCCGTGAACATACTTAGCGTGCACTCTTGCGCGTCACTGTGGCGAAAGAAACCACAGACCTCGAGGGTAAATGAGGTACTTTCAAATGTCCATGCAAGCACTTCCCAAACTCAATTTTATAATCTAATAATTATAGTTTAATTGAATGTTTTCACATTTTATATTTAGCCTGGACCAGGCTGCAGCCCATTTAGCCTGCAATGCCACTGAAGCCTGAAAGGGGGTAAATGTAAAATGCAGCCAACTAGCTGACAAGGACACACTTTATAAAATATTTGTTAAAAATGTATACTAGTGGTCAACTGATATGTTTTTTTTAATGGCCGGTGCTGACACCAATATTGAAAAACGAATAAGAGGCAAGATAACGTGGCTTGATATAATTAAATATTTAAAAATTAAATTGTATTATTAATAATTATCATTCAATATTTGTATATCATCCAGCTGACACCGGTGTCAAATGTTGGCTTTACATCCGAGTGCTCTTTTATGAACATAATACTAACGTGTTATATGGCAGCAGAAATCAGATCGATGCGATAATTAAAAAAAGTCTAATATTAACACGAAACGCCAACAAACTAATAAATGTTGATCATTTTGTCAAGAGACATTCTAATTAAAATACATCATAAATTTCCTTTACCGGGTCAAAAAAATATGTTTTTAGGATGTTTACCCACTTTTAGCAGAGCATTGTGTAATGAATTTCTTTCTGAAACCAATCAAAACACATTGACATACATAATTAAGCTTGGGCACGGAAGCTAGAAGAGTCGACATATTCACTTGAAGTGAATTCCCTTCCGAGCCACATTTTTGACAGGACCAGCAGAAGAAATCGCTCTGAGATCAGTGGGAGGAAGGTAGACTTGACGTCTCTGTGACTGATGGCGCTCTGCCGAGCAACTGCCCGGAAAAATTGCAGCCGGGGGCAAAAAGATGGTACACCTTTGATGTTCTTGTTCTCCTGGACACTCCACACTTCCCTTGCCCATGTGCCTTGGCCGTTCCTCTCTAGTGTCTCTTTGTGTTTTATAGGTGTCTATTTTCCCTCATAGAGGAAAGTGATATTAATAAATGGGACATCAAGAGATGCGCTGTTGGCATCGTTCATTTCCGTAGCTTATGTTCCATCACTCGGGGAGTTTAGATGTGACTAAATGCATGTATAGAAATGGTTTCTGGTGATTAATCCGTTACTGTATGAGCGTGTGTGTGGAAAGAGATAGACATATGGAAAAGTGTCTGCAGTTAGAGAATCGAAGGCGATCCTTCTGTGAGGGAGATGGAGAAAAACAAGGCGCTATTGGCTGCTTGACAACTCCATTAAATACTCAATAGTCACACTGTGTGGGCCAGCGCATACTGTGTGTGTGCGGTGTAACATGAAGCAGTAAAAAAACTGTCCTTGGAGAATAACTTGCATACTGCTTCTGTCATGAACGATACAACAGATCTGCTTGTCCCAATGGAAAAATTAGTGCTGTACAGTTACATTTGACTGACACGCACACACTTTTATCTAGATATCTGTTTAAAATGGGAACATGCCATAGACTTTGTATTTGAGAGTTTTCCCACTTCTTGTTGACAGATTATCAAAAAGGAGGAAAGAAACTACTGGGAAGGAACTATTGAGTGGTGGGACACACGTATTCACTTTAAGGGGAGACAGAGTCATTATTTTATTCTCTCCCTCTCTCATTTCCTATAAAACACAAAGACACTTGACACTATGTAGATTATTGACAGATAAACTCACTCAATGAAGTAGACCTCTCCCTTTTCAGTGTAAGCCATCTCCCAGTTATCCGGCAGAGGACCCAGCTCATCATTTTCATCCGGTTTGGGGGGTGATTCGGGGGGTTCGCTCTCTTCTTTGGGAGCATCTGGGGGGGTCTCGGAGGGGCACGTGTTGGGCATCTCTCCCGACGCCTCTGTACTTTTGTCTTCATGTTCACTTGACTCTACAAAAATGCACCAACATCAGAATACACTCACAGGTCAAATATGTAGTCAAATGTTCTTTAAAAAAATAAAGAAAAAACTTTTGGTGAAAAGGATTGTGTGGGTGTTTAAAGTTCTTAATGGAACTAGTACAGTATAAAACATGTAAGGGAACGACTCCAACGTTTCTAGTGACTGGTTACATTTACTGGTTACATTTTCAGTTTTCCTCAGTTAATTTATGTAAATCTAACAAACAGATTGTTGTTATAAGTGATAATTTGCAGCTGTAACCATTGTAAAATGTTTTATTAGTTAGATAGTTGACAAATACACACGTAAATATGTCCTATGGTTCAGAAGAAAATCGAACAATGAATGTTATTTAAATATATAATTATAATATAAAACAGCATAAGAGAGATTTATAGTGCACGACCGAACGTGACTTTTCTATTATATCGTTCAGTGCTTGATTTGTAAGAGTGAAATAAAAACCTAAAAAAACGTATTAATGTAAATAAACACGGAACTCTATATTTATCTATTTTTAACATCATGTTAAAAGGTATATTGTGGTCGGTCAGTTTAAGTGTCGGTCAGACAGGTCTCTTCATGTCCAAATTGGTGATTCCTTGTCAGAATAACTTATAATGGGGATGAGAATTATCCCAGTCAATATGAAATGTCAAATGTCTGGATACACGTGACTAAATGACTAAAAAAGTCATAAGCCAACATAGACAGAAAGTCTAAGCACCTAAATTAAAGTATTTTATTTAGAGTGGTTCACATTAACTCTATTAAACATTTTAAACAGCAAGCAGCAGTATTAATAATTCAATTAAAGAATAACCTTTAAATAAGCAGAACTGTTAATCTAGGTCTGATTTCAAAGCCTTTATAAATAGAAAACAACAACAGTGGAACTTGATACATAATTAACTAAAACTAGACTGATGATGTAATATTATTCACAATTATAATTAAAAAAGAATTACATTAAGGACCAATAATAAAAAGAAACCTGTCAACACAATATTCAACGAGACACATCCAACTTTTAATAGCAGTGGAGCTAAAACTCCCGAGTCCCAGACTACATAGAAAACTGCTGGAAGTGAGTGAGATAGACTGAGACAGAAAGAGAGGAAATATTTATAAGAAAGGGAGATGTAACTGAGATTTGGTGTTTCTGAGAGAATTAAAAAGCGGGTCACTGTAGAACAGAGATGTTAGATGCAGAAGACGTGATGGAAGAACAAATACAGCCGAAGTTAGCCGGATCGCGAGAGAAAAAGTGGAATGATTAAACCAGAGTCTGCAGTGAGAAAAGAAAAAAGCTAGAGATAGCAGTCGAAAAATAGAGAGATGAACGTGCCCTAGTTTGAGTTATGGAGGTTGGAGGTCCCGCAGGAGTGGCACAAAGGAAGATGGAGAGCAGAGAGAAAGATTGAGATGCAATGGGGAGAACAAGAGATTAAAAAAGATGAAATAAAAACTGAATAAATGAAAGCATTATTCACCATTTTAGATAAACGTGTCTTCTAAATGTTTGAATGTAAAACATTTGTTTTATTTTAGAGTATTGGTGTGTTAGCGTAGCAACATGCTAATGCCAAATTCTGTTGGAATCCATTGCTGATGCAGTGCATTATTTCTGCCCCGCATAGACTTTCTGCCTTGGAAGAGCGCTCTAAATCAGTAACGCAAGATATTCATATTTAGGTTCAAACAGACCGCTGGCTATCAAATGGAGACTTGCTCCTGAAAGAAAGACCCCAGTAACCTCAGCGTCTGAGTAGATCCGAAGCAACTCTCAAATCAAGCTTAGAATCACCAAACTACAAAAATAGTCTGCAAATGAAGGGTTAGTTAATATAGCGTATCGAGACAGTTTTTAAAGATTTAAATCAGAGATTAATACAGACGGATGCTTTTAAGTCATTAATTCCTGTAGGTCTTAAATGTATTTATTCAAACTTTAGATCTGGTTGTCACCGTTGACATAAAACCTGATTAGACATCTTCATCCGTGTTTGAATACACATAAACATAAATTGAATATGAAAGCTGCTTCGTAGGGGATTATTTTGTGAATTTTGATCTTTCTCACACAAAGCACACAAGTTTACATGCCATTCGGACCAAATGCAATGATTGGACGAACATTTTATGGTTTTGCGCGCTACATAGAAGGTGTTTATTTACAAAAAATATATATTTAGACCCCTTCACAGTTTTACAAAAAAAAATCTGGATGTTTCTTCCGATACCTACTTTTACTACACAGCACTCTGGAATACTTGATTTTAATTGGCAAATTGTGACATTCCAACTTCTGATATTCACAACCCCTCAAAATATCACATTGTAACTTGAATACTGCAAATCCCTTTGACAGGCACAGTTCAATATTATATTACACAGTAATTAAATATTAATGCCTTAATATCATACAACTGATTAGACCATTTATATGATGTTGGTGGCATCTGAATGTCGTCTCTCACCTTAGAACCGAAGGTAAAAGGGTTTAGTTAGTTTTAAAGAGAGCTAATAAAATATGTAGAATCATTATTTAATGTTCAATAACTTACTTATGAGGTAAGTAGTCATGTAGTAAGCGGAATAATGTACAAACCCCTTCAGTGTCATACAAAGATCCTCCGCTTCGGTTTATTCTTGCATTAACATACGGCTGCCTGAACATTATCCCCTACTTATCACACATTCAGATTTTTTTTCCAAACACAAATTACTGCAGCTTTAACTATGAAAGAAAATAAAAAAAGAATAATAAATGTTTCTATGGAAAGCTTTTATACCCATTCTATCACACCAAATCAGCACATCACATTTGTGTATTCAAGAACAAGGAAAACAACAGCAGGCATTTAGATACGGCACACTTCCACCCGACGGAGTTGTTCTTATGGAGAGAAAAATAAAAACGTGTGATACCATGCCGCTGCAGGTGGTTGCTATGCTATTGCCCTGACAACACTGGTTACACAAGGTAATTTGGAGTGGAGACAGTTGCTATGATACATGATGCACCTAGTTGCCTGATGGTAATCATCTCTATGCTGCTAACCCTGATCTGGGGTCACAGCAGTAACCCGATTTATTTCTCTGGAGTCCACGTACATGACATGATGACATCAAAGATTCTTCTTCCTCTTATATTGATGGAGAGCTCCTCACCTGGGGTGATGGCTACACCGTTGCCATTGACGACGGGCCTCTCCTCCTCTTCCTCCTCAGGTGGCTCGATGCCAGCCTTTTCCATGTTGCTGACGGACTTGTTGCGTCTGCGTTTGCCCTCGGCTCTGGGTGTGGCGCCTGGCAACAGCTGCTCGGCTACATTCAGCAGAAGCAGACTGGGCTCTGCTGGGGGCTTGGGTGTGCCGTAATAGTTATCTGCAGAAAGATGAGCCAATCAGTCGGATTGGAAGATTTAGTGCTTAAAAGTTCATATGCAAGCTTCACCATCAGGATGTCACAATGTGTGTCAGTGTACTTCACCATATATCAGGGACAAATTTGTACCCAAAGTAAGGACAACCTAAGATATCGAAGCAAAATTCATGTTTTGTGACATCCTCAATTTCCACTAATATTCTCAGCTATAATATTATTTGTAGTGTTTTTTAAACATCTTCATTGAATTCAATGTTCCGCATTGTTCCACAACAGTCCTTGTCCTTGCAAAACGATTAACTCTAGCTATCTCTCCACCTGCACTCCATCACCTGTACAACCCTACACAATAACATGCTCAAATGATATGTGTTTGTGTGAGTGCTGTTCTCTGTTTACAGATTCAGTGAAAGTGACATGGCTCCCTCGGGATGAACAGACTCTGGAGGAGAGCAGGGCATCTGGTTTAGTGCAGCCTCAATTCTTCTTGGGTCACTACCTGACATGATGTTGCAACACACAACAGCTGTAACTCATAAATATTGATTTCAAAATAATTCCAAAAGAGTATCTCCAAGCTGGGCACTGTTAAGGGCTAAACAAGTCATGTTTCCAAAAGTATCAATTAATAAAACAAAATAAATACATATTATGATCAAAAAAAAAATCTCTGTTGCATTCGATTTATTATAGATTGGTTTGCGCTCCAAAATCAATTGCTTTGACTGCGACCATTTGAACTAAACAAAACTACATACGTCCTTTACATAGTATACATTATACGTATACTATGAGGTAATTATTAACACCCTGTTTACACCGCAGGCAAGTGGCATGACAACCCAACAAAAGACTACAGAACCCATTCTAAACTGAAATTCTATCCCCATTGGATGCGGCGCAATGGGATGCGACAAACGCCTTGTCTTTGTACATTTCTGTATTTTGATGAACACAAAAGAAGATATTTTGGAGAATGTAGGGAAGCAGTTTTGAGGCGCTTTTGACAACCATTGTAATCTTTGCTAATATGGTAGTCAATTGAGGCCCAAAACTGTTTGGTTACGAGCATTCCTCCAAATATCTCTCTCTGCGTTTATCAGAACACATATATATATTTATACAGATTTTGATCAACTGTAGGGTGAGTAAATGATGACAGAATTTTTATTTTTGGGTAAAGTATCCCTATAATGGGTTTGTCGCATCGCGTCACGTCGCATCACATAGCGTCCACTGGGGGCAGAATTGCATCTGGTGCATACAGGGTGTTATTTTCTCTTGAAAAAACATTTAATTACAGACAAACTGTACAATAGTTTCATAAATAGAGTGCAGTGAAACATTGAATCTATGAGGAATAAAGAAAGCTGTAAAAATAATTGAATAACACCAAGAGACTTTACACTATTCCTATTCTTATCCATTGCTTTTAAATACTTTAAGTACTTTTCCATGCTATAATAAAGGATAAAGAAATGTGTACAAGATTCACACCAAATATTTTATAATTTACATGCGAGTAGTTGACTGATTAATATACAAATTTTGACCATGGTGTGACGGCAATTAAAAAAAAAACTAACTATGAAAACAAATCTCTCTTATGCTATTTTATATGATAAATATAAATAATACACAACAACGTAATATTAACAGTTTGTTTCCTACATGTTTCTATGTCACACCACAGGAAACATGTTCACTTTATTTGTCAACTACCCATTTATGTACACACGATTAGGCCTTTGGCAAACATTTTGTCTGCTGTGATTTACCTTTCCTAGGTTTTTCTGATTCTCTCCTATAAAGCTGCTTTGGAACAATGCACATTGTGAAAAGCGCTACAGTATATAAATAAAATTGATTTGAATCGTAAGTGTCATTATGTAGGCTATCCGTTTTTATCAGTCCATGTTTTCCTTGGGGATAAGAATGAAATAAAATCTTAGTGGATAAACTGACACTCTACACATTGTGTTATGTATCAAAACCCTACTTGATGTATCGACATGATGTCTTTTTATTAGACATGAAACTAATGGAGTTTTTGAAATCCACAATTTCTTCTTCAACTCTTTTTGATGTCCTACAGAGAAATGTTATCATATTGGTAAACATGAAAGTCCCGTTGGAAGCAATGATTTCCAAAAGGTTTTGTTTCGTTGGAAACATGTCAGAAAAATCTCATTATGATTCTTCTGGATTGGTTCCAAAATGATGATAGAAATTCCAGCAGGAACCCTTTAGGATTTTTTTGACTAGGGCCTTTGTAAATCCACCGCAGATCCCACTCAAAAACCAGGCGTTACATTATTAAAGCAGAGTTGTGAAACGGTCTCCGAGCTCTTTAATGTGCCCGTCACAGACTTTAAAACACTGAAAAACTGATGGAAAATCAAAAACCTCCATTACTGACTCTGATAGAACAAAGTAATCAAGTCTATGTCTAGAAGAGTGAAAGATGTCAATGGAGTGCGATACAGAGCGAGCGAGCGGGGGAAATTTATCCAATGGATGGAGTTGTTGTAACTTAAAAGAGAAGAAAGGCTAAGCTTACGAGGCCTATCCCACATCTCCTTAAGGGTATTTTTATTCCACATTGTGAATTAACTAGAGTTACCGCCAAGCAGACACTTTCCCATGAATTGTTCTGCTAAAGAGCTCACAGACCTCAATCAGATCAAGTGCAGGATAAGCCACTTGACTTGTACCTTTTCATCTCTTTTTGTCTTACCTTCATAAGTTCCACTTTCTAGTAAAGCTCCACTTTTCTCCAGTTCGACAAACCGCTCCACAGTCACAAAATTGTAGTCCACTCCTGGAACCTCTCCTTCTTTGGGCTGCCTTGTCGTACCTGCAGAGGAGAAAGAGATGACAAGTTAGTTCAGGTCAGCGAGCCCCCAACGGGTTTGAGCCACGGGCTTAATCAGCAGCTAGAAAACTCAAAAGGTTTTTTATAGCAAAGCTCTACGTGAGCCAAGCAGAACAGGTGCCCAAGTAACTGGTCCACTTCATTTTTACACAAAGTGCCACATATGCTGTCTGACAGTTTGTCAGACACAGAACAAATAAAGGGTGAGACTGAATAGGTCTCATTTGAAGGGTCGTTTGAGGTTACAAACAAAAAAAGTGACGCAACCTCATACATGGAAAAGGAAATATACCGCTCCAGGCTGGGCGTTATGAAGGTTTTTACGGTTACGCCGGAACAAAAAGTCATTCGCAACAGTTTTTCTCCATTATGTGTAAACCGTGGTATGTAAATAAGTGGGTGTGGCTGATTCACAATGTTACAGGCGTGACGAAGATAAATGGAGAAAGATGAACACACAACTCAATACGACCCACAAACTCCTGAGAGGAAGGAGAGGCTCTTATTATAAATCATTCTATCAAGAATGAATTCCTTTCAACTGTTATTAAATACTGTTTGTGTAAAAACGTTGAAAAAACGTGCTGAGAAGGCTGAATTTTTGTCTAATTTTCAAGTTCTGCAAGTACATAAAATTTTAGGAACACGTTTCTATTTATTTATTTATAAAAAGCACTAACACTCTCTCTTGACAGGTATTGTTCCAGCATGTTCTCTTGCCATTTTTCTCTTGCCATTTCCTCAAGATGCTGTTTAAACAATATTAAATGAGTTAATATCTATTTTGAGCCCTTCTTGCTGCTCTTTTTTCAATTATTTAGTCAGAGTCATCCATTTCAAACTCGTTTTCTATTAAATAAAATTGTATTACTTTACATTGAAAAAAGTTTATATTTGCATATTTGTTTATATATTTGTATATACATCTAATTTTAGACCTTTAAGCTTAAACCTTTAGATAATAAACTTTTTAAGACATTAAGAAAGATTTCAAGTCTGCAGTCAAAAACCGACAAATTACAGAAAATGACTGCAAATGTAAAATAAAACTTAATTTTATGGCGCCTGCCGCCGTTTTTTATGGGATTTCTTTTCTGTGTTGATAATTTTTTATCATATAAATAAAAACATTTCATATATAAAACTTTACACGTATACTATTACTATACTGTGGAATATGTAGTTGGTGGTAAAAAAATACTTTTCAGGTCACACTGCCTCGCGCACGAAAATATGATGACAGCTTTAAAAAATATCATTAATTAGTTTTGACTATTTTTGAGATGTTCTCTTGGGTCGTATGATTAGTCATTGTGCCCCTGCAGGAAGAAGGGGAGACCAGAAAAAGTTGTCCTGGGTCCTGTAAATATTATCAACGACCTCGTCAAGTCTATTGTTTTGTTGGATAAAATTAATGAGAGCTTTTAATGAGAACTTTGTGTTTCAGCTGTTTTTGTTAAGTAGGATGAATGCTTTAATAGATCCACTTTGACAAGTGATTACCTCAAAACAGCCCCCGCTGACTGTTTAAATGTATAATAATAAAAAAAGCTTATATGGCAAGGGGTTAAAGCCAAACTGAGGTGTTAATGTGTTTCGGTGTCTGAATGTAGCAGAACATTAATTAGCCAGCGAGGAGCACTAGAGTTTGTGCTAATGACTTCTAGCTGAGAAAGCACTGGGCCTGGGGTGTTTCTTAACTCGATGAGTTAAGAGAGCTCTCTGCCTGACTGCCAACATGTACACCTTTAAAGACTTTTTAAAGACCTTCCTTTGCCCACCTCTACCCAAACGCACAAATATCACACAAAACATGAAAAAAAACATCTTGTACTTGATCAAACCCTTCTAGACGTTCTGCTGTTTGCTAGTCAATTGTTATCAATTAAATACTGAACCAACTCCCAATTTAAAGCAATCCAAGTTAAACTGAGAGCAGAGATTCAAAGTCCACCGTGATGTTGGCATTCAGCGATGCAGAAAATCCCAAACAGAGCCACAAACCGCCATCAAGCTGTCACCAGTGTCGCAAACCTGCATAATCCCTCATCATCTATCAATCAATAGCTACACAACGAAAACAAGCCCTGAAGCTGGTGGGTTTTTTCACCGTGATAGGCCATCCATCCTCATGACTGGCATGTTAATGACAGACCAAAGTAAACAGAGGCTAATGAAACGTCTCCGTTCCTGCGACCCGTACCTACGCGAGGCTGACAGAGGACTGCGTAAGACCTTCTCATCACTACAACTTGAATATCTCACAATACCGTCGACTACCCAAGCGTGTAATAACGTAATGAAAGCGAAATGAATCCACTGCGACCATAAAATCGCTTGCCAACATGGTCTTAAAGCTCAATTTGTTGATAAATCATACTTTAAATGAGAAAAGCAAATTGTTGGAAGATAGATCGATCTCCATGCCAACGATTTCTCCTTAGGAAAGACTTTGGCAGGAAGGCTTTGTTGATGAGATGCTACATCAGTTTATTCATTTCGAACCGATAACAAAGTGTGGTAACAGAAGACATAACAATTCCCGCTCGCTTTTGTAAGAATTGGGCTCGTCATGCATCGTAGAGCAAAATATGTAAGAGCTCACAATTTAACAAGATTAATGAGTCATTTTTTATAGAGGACAGTCCTATCTTTTGTCACCTGTGGAGAAAATCTTCGGATACAAGTGTAAAAGATTATAACCAACTGTGCTAACACACTCCCATACCCACACAAAGACATTTTCACACTCCACGCAATCGACTTCAAAGCGGACCTTTGATGTTGGACAGCTATAACAAGCCGGGCTATCCACTGGGTATTTTTTCATTACTTTCTCATAGGCTCAATGCTGAATTGCTAACGATTTAACATGCAATTCATTTAGCAGCAGTCTGAGATGATACCTCATAATACTGAATTTTAGGTCATTTCACAAAGTCGGGAATAATTATTGCCGCAAATTGCTAACAACATACATCACATCGGGGTTGGATGCCATATGCCACTTGTACCTCTAAATGAAAAATATTGCTGATAGCATCACGGATGGTGATTTTACAGCTTGCTAGGCAGCCGGAAAGACCACAGTCAATAATGTAACCTTTTGGGGGTTTTATCTCTATCATCCCAGAAAGAAAACAAACTTTATGCTAAAGTTCGCTCTTTCGTACCAAAGGAAAGCTTAACGGAGTTTTCATTCAATATTTCATTCAACTTTGTCTCAGATTTTTCATTAAAGGTGGGAAGCCAGAGTGTTTCATGCATTCTGACTACTTAACAATGTTAAACGTGCTATGAAACTGAGCCATGTTTGTGTTTTGTTGGCAATGGGTGCTTTAGTTTAGTTGATTTTAGAAGATTAAATACAAAATGTACTGAAATTATACAATACTTTGGCTCTTATTGCAAAAATGTACAGTTTGAAACATTACTCTCCAACAATCTTGATTTACTCTCTATCATTGCTGTCTATGAGAAACAAATAAAAAGGTTTAAAAATACATCAAGTAGATCTTTCTCAATGGCATTCTTTGTTTGGATGCAACTATATTGTATCCAGCATCAGCATCGCTCTCTTTATTCTTTCAACATCATCACTGCTACTGTCCGTAAATATGTTAATAAATCACAAAAAATAGTGCAGGAAACGTTATCGGTATATTATAAACGAGCTCAGAACTGAAATGACTTTGACTTGGAATACTGCATGAGAATGGTTGTAATACTCCACTCTAATAATATATAATAGGATAATACAACAAATTGAAAGACAAATTTTCAAGGAAGGTTTTTAAACAGTTTGTTTCAGGAGGATTTTACTTAATCAAACTTTGAACCAATTTACATTCAATTCTACTCTCCAGGAAGAGCATCCAAGTTCGCAAACCTCTAGAGAAAAAGAAAAAGAGATTGTTTCCACATGAGCAATCCTGGTGGCAGCAAGCTACAAACAATTGTTACAGTAACGCGAACGGAATACTGCTTCTCAGTGAGGCGGGAGACAAGTTATTTGTCCTGGATATCATCCACAATGACTTGAAAGTGGCAGAATCTTCCTGTGTACAAAATGCACCTCTATATTCCCTGCTGAGTGGAAGAAAAAGAAAAACCAAATACTATCTGGATATTGTTTCCTTGCACATTTGTTTGAGCAAGAGAGAAAACCAGAGAGAGGCGTGAAGGATTTGGGCTTGGCGTTTCTTTGAAAACCTGGCACGTGGGCTAAATTCTGGCATGGGTTCCCAGCCAATCTCATAAGGCACATAACAAGAACAGTATGTGCATCATGCAGGTTTGCATCTTCAACACATGGGCATGGCAGGACATTATCTGGGGTTATTACATTCTCAAAGAGTTTCAAAAAATGCCTCAAAGAAAAAAAACTAATTTACAGGATTACAGATAAAGACTGCAAATTTAGAACGAAAAAACATGAAAACTGTGTCATTTTCATGTGAAAAATTTTGAATTTATTTTTGGTGCCCCAGCTGCTGCTATTTGTTATTTGCTTTGACTACAACTTGCTGAATTGTAAGCATTTTTGTATATATTAAATTTTTTAAGAGCCTAGATAATTATTAAAAAAATTCACGATTTCTTCCACATCCAGCAGGGGCAAAAAACTGTAAAAAAAGAAAATAATAATAATCTAAATTTTCAAGGTAGCCTACATGTTTAGGTAAAGTTAGAGTTATTTTTGTTTAACCTGTGAACTAGTGACAAAATTTCCCCCAAATTCCATATAAAACACTGTTTTTTTCTTTGCATTTCTTTGCAGAAAATGTAAACAACATAAACTGATCCAAATAACAAAAAAAGATATCATGTTTGCAGATCTTGAATACTGCAATATTTTATGTAATAAACACGTTTTTTCCACAACTTTCATCTTATTTTCTTTTTTCCCACATTATTTTATAGAAATGGTAAAGAGAGGGAATGAAATGGCAGGGAGAAAACCCTGTAGGTGATCTTGGCAAATAATGCAACCCAGCTTCAAACTCACCAGTATAGTGCCAAAGCCAGAGATTGTGTCAAAACATAATATAACATCTTGAATTTAAATTGAAACCAGTGTGAGGCCCCACACTGAAAAGTGATTGAACAGTAATGTATGGAAATTCACACGAGATGAGAACATGCACCACTTTTGTATTTGAGGAAAAAGATGAGACACTTTGCTTGAGATGAACCAATTCTGAAGTTTCCTCTCTTGTCTCCCACATGTGATTATTTTCTTCTGATCCATATGGATTACTGTTGCTGTGTTAGTGGGCACCGAGCCATGCGAGAAGCCTCTACACACAAGTGTGTTTGTTTTGCGGTTGAGTTGATGTAGCGTGGGGATTCTGCAGCTTTGTGTTGAAGGATTCTGTCCTGTGGCTGTGTGTTATGAATCATCTCTGTGCTCTAGCTGCCAGCTAAACAGAAGTTAGGACGGATCACAAAACCAAAAAATGCTCCCGGACACTTCCTAATGTCTGCAATATGGACTCTGTCTGTTTTTCTTGAGCTCGTTTGCTAAGAATTTCTATCTGGTCATGCTGGGAGATACCCTCTCAAGATCTAAGGACCAGCCACTGCAATGTGACTGTCCCAGCCCACAGTCATGCAGCATACGCTTGCCATCCAAACGCGTTAAGCAAGATCACCCGCACAGCTGCTAAGGGTCCCAGTCGTGCCCTGCCCGTGCACGGAAGCACCACCACAAGAAATTTCCCCCGTCGAGAATGCAGCGTGCTCTGAGAAAAGACGGTGACCTACTTCTTCTGCCTACTGTTTATGAGACAATATGACAACATTGCACTGTGATTCAGCAGGGAGGAATTACAGCCAGTCATTAATGCCTTGCAAAAGGAACTGGCAATTGTGAGCCGCAACTGCCAACCCATATACGGCAAGATGAGAAGAATTATTCTGGCAAGATCATGAGATATGGGCTGTAATAATGCTGGCTGATTGGACTGTGGTGGTCTGAAGTGGAAAGCAGATTGGAGGATGTTCTCTGCTGAAATGGACAAGATGAGCAAAGGGCTGGTGAAATGAAAGAGAAACAGCAAATTAAATAGCATGCATGGAGAAGAGAGAACCCTAAGGTTTATGGAGCACACAGGGTTTGTGGATATCAAAGAGCGTTGAAGAAAAAGAAGAATTGTTATAGGGTGGCTATTTATAAACGTTGCCTTAGCCATAAACTGAAGTTGAAGAATTCAAATTTTTATCTAAAAATAAATAAAATTGATCTAGCATCATAAAAAACGTTAAAATGACAAAGCACATTACTAAATTACTAAAAAACTAACATGCAAAATCTATAATAAATGTACTAATCATCATAATAATAATAATATATTACAAATATTTACAATAAACCATGAAACAATATTAAGTCGGTGGTTTCTCATTTTAAGGCCTCTTTGTGTAGGGTTACAATCTTAAACCAAACCACATTCAATTATACAAAGCTGGAACATTAATTATTTTGGCTGGTGGGCTTATTTTCCTGATGTTTGATTGCACAAAATCTTGAGGCCTCGAGTTCAAGAACCGCCGCTCTAAGTTATCTTGTTTCGGCAACAAAAAAAAGACAATGCTAAAATATGAATTGTTCGTAGCAGTATTTTTACATCCAATATCTAAATGTTTTTAAATCCTTTTCGGATTTATGATAATTTAAGTGTTTTTCCTTGCCCTTTGACATTTTTTCGTGTTTTATGCATCAACCACATTACATTTTAAACACGTTAAACAAGAAACTCGCTCGTTAATTACAGCGATCTGTTTTAATGAAATCAAGTGTTTTATTCACAGATGACAAGATTGTAAGTAAAATTGTAAGAATACAACGCAGAACTGCAGGTCTTTGAGAGACCTAAAGTCTATAGTAAAACAGATCAGATTCTGCTCGTATTGGGCAATGTTTTCACAATGCTGCCACTGCCATATCCGCCTGTCCCAGTTCAGTCCCTAATCCATCTGTTATTATTGCAAGAGGCCATGTCAGCGAGGTCCATTGTGTCCTCTCTAATCTGACCATTTGTCAATTAGGAAACAGCAAGGCCTCCTAATGCTTCGGTATTATGGGGCTGAATTACTCTGGGCACCACTAGAAACAGAAACAGGGTGTCCGGATGTGGGGCTTTTGAGATGCATAATGAAAAACTTGCTTTCAATGCACTTCTTTTATCTTCTTTCAATGTGCTTGTTTTGGTAAATCAAATAATTACTCTACTTTATAAAGATGAAAAACAAATGTTCATGAAGAGCATTCAGGAAAAGCAAAAATAATTGGATAGGGTCTAATATTGAGCTATGAGGCACACCGGGGGGTTTTGTTTTCAGCAAAGCTTGAAAATTAAAAAAAAGACGACCATTGTGTTTGAGTTCTTTCTAAAGGTAAGAAGGCAGAAGGACGTGAGAGCACTGTGTTCAAGTATGATTGATAGTAGACACGTGGAATTGATTTCAGAACCAGGAAATTGACCTGCTAGCCTGTTGAATCTGCAACAACTCAACCCTCTCGAGAAATCCATTATTAGCTATACCTACGAGAGGTGTATTGACACTGTAGTAGTTATTATGCCTGGAAGAAAGGTAAGACGTGAGTGATGAGGGGAAATAATTTCCATTATACGATATGATTTTATTTGCCAACTTGCTGCGTTTAAAACCACATTTGAGAATCTGCCATCACTGATGCATTGATATTTATAATTTACATGGATTTGTGGCTTTTTTTGCGACACAATACAGTTTAAACCCAAATCAAAGAATTTCAAACCAACTAAAACATATTGTGCATACCCTTAAGCAGACACTTGATCATGTTTTATTTCCTTTTAAAACACCCTCTCGCTCTTCTGACACACAACAAGTTTTTCTCAGAGCTATTTGGTGACGGGTGGGGTGTTTTCTCCAATCGTATGTTTGATCTCTCACGCTTCATGTTTCTCCCTTCCTTGTTTATCTTTTTGGATGGTGACAAAAAAAGCTTTGCTTTCCGTCTACTTCAGAGGAATACAAGCATCTGAGCAGTCACTCACAGCTCAGCGAAAGAGAGGAGGGAACAGCTTGTGAAAAATATGCAATTTGGATAAGGTTGACAGCCAGCAGAGCAAAGTAACCTCAAAATCTGTCTGACCCTCTTCCTTTAATCTCATGCCATCCAGGAGAGGATGATAAGGCGCGATGGGTGTCATAGGATGTTCCTTCATGCTCATCTGTGGAATTGTGAAAAAAAGCAGTGTTCGCACATATGAGCAGCAGATATGGATAATTGGGTGATCAGAACGGGGGGCCAGAAAAGAGAGAGAGGCGAAAAAAGAAATAGCGAAACGCAATGAAGAAAGAGGTCTTGAGGGAGGGGTGCTGTCAGTGTGTGCCACAGCCTTTGGTCATCAGAATGTGTTGAATGTCTGCTGGCCTGATCCCAGATCAGATGTTTTGCTGTCAGCCTAATCCTCGGTAAATATTACTGAGTGTGAGAGCTTTGTGACTCAATCTGTCTGAGTATCAAGCTAATAATGTGCAAAGACTGATCAGAAGAAAGATACAGCGACTTCCTACAGATGATATACATGCAATATTTACACAACGTTTAGGAATAACCAAAAATGAAAATTCGCTAATTTTTGTCGGCTCAGATTCAAACCTACAAGTCATGTGTAAAATGACATGAGCGTCTTTTAAGCACAGGTCTAAAGGGAAATCTTATTTGGAAGAATGCTTGTCACCAAACAATTTTTGGCCTCCATTTACTATCATTGTACGAAAAATCACCATGGTAGTCAAAAGTGCAGAACTGCTTTTCTACATTCTTTAAAAATATTTTCCTTGGTGTTCAACCGAACGAAGAAATGTATAAAGCAATTTCTCCTACCAAGGTAGTTAACGGTGGCCAAGAACTGTTTGGTTCTTCCAAATATCTCTTTATGTTCTCATCAGAACAAAGAAATTGGTTCTGAACAGCTTGAGGTTGAATAAATCAAGACAGAATTTTCATTTTTGGGTTCCTTTGCGTGTTCTTTATTCATATCAGACAATCAAACCCCCATGGGTCAAGTATTAAGGAATTAACTTCCCCAAAAGGATTAAATGATCAAACACTTGACTTCCTCCACTTCAGAGGTGATGGTATAATGGAACTCTGTGTTGTATTTGTATCACTGAGCTTTATGAGCACAGGCGTGTCTGTGCATCCGAGGGAATTATTAGTATGTACAGGCTCGGGTATTTTCTCTGACACGTGGGAGCCACGCGCGCAGGAAACAGAGATTAAAATCTAAGGGAACATGCGCGGAACGAGTGTCTGTTAGTTATTATAAACACAGACTTGATTGTCTTCTCCATTTATAGGCTGTCGTTTCTTCGCTCCTGCAGTTAATAGAGTCTCCAATTAGAGCTAAAGGGCGCCAGCCCTACACTCACATCCTCTTGTGAGACGATGGGTGGAGAAGAGATGAGAAGTAGAGTTGAGCGGGGGGTTTAACAAGGGAAATGGTGTGAGAGAAAAAATAAGAGGTTCCTTTTGGTTAATAACAGTGGGCGCTACTTGAACGCTGCCACACTCTGACTCCAGACATCAAAGCCACCCGAGAAAAAGCTCTTCCGAATCTTTAATTATACATACCTAAACATATGGAGACAACAAACGGTGGGAGATGTTATGCAAATGAGAGCCAATTAGATTTATAGACACGCTATAATAAAGCCCTTCATTTTGTGCACTGGAGGTAAGCAAAAATGTTAAATGAACACCGACAATTTGTTTCAAAACAAGCTTTTTAACTTAGCAAGCATTTATAAGAGATTCTGCTTTCTTAGCCGATGAAAAAAATAACTTTAGTAATCCTTTTATTATTATATATTATAATTTATTAATTATTCGTTCATTTATTTATACATTTTTAAGTCTAATATAATATATTTATAATCGAAATAAGGGTAACACTTCACGCTAAGCTTGTCTATATTAACATTGGTTAATGCATTAGCTAACATAAACAAACAATGAAAAATGCCACTTAAGCATTTTGAAATCTTAGTTAGGTACAGTGGCGCAACCACTGGTGTCCCGGTGCCACCCACAGTGGCAGCTGGCACAATTAAGCAACAGATGCAGAATTAATTTTTATAGTTCTGATAAATGTTTTTCTACACATGGGCTATAGTTTGTTTATTTAACATGTCATATCAATTTTATTAATTTTCGTAAAAAAATATCTGCCGGCATTAGGACTGCTAAATAATCTGCAAACAGCCACTGACTGTGACGTGAAAAATGAGGAATTGACTAAACCTTGCTACAGTAGTTCGCAAGATCAACCGTTTTCAAAGTGACTCCTACGGAATAATAAAGTTTGCTGCATCCCCTGCTCCCGGGATCAGACGCGTTTGGCATAATGGAAATATTAAAGGTATTGAGCATGCACCATAGACTTGGGATGGAAGGTCCTGAATTTACAGTATTTGTGCAACTGCTCAAATGTTGTTTACAGCGTTGCATTTTAACGTTTCACACCATAAATTAGTGACAAAATCACCTTATTCGCAAAATAAAAACACTTAATTCGCAAAAAGGTTTTTACGCTTGAACTCTGTATATGAGCGCATAACAAAATTGCATGAGTGCTTGTTTGACCGTCGTGTTCCAAGTGGTGGCTGGCTTGACCGCAGAGAAATACGTGGGTTTAATCTTTGCCACGTCAATATTTATTTGGCAAATGCATTTTCATCTCAGGCGAGCATTAAATGAGGCACAGAGTTTTCTGATGTACACCCAGAGTCTCTTTTCTAGCTACTTGTATGAGTAATGCAAATTGTGACCATTACTTATATATTTGAAATCTATAGTTGTGTATTTTGACATTAGTTAATGCACTGTAAATTAACATAAACAATTGTAATGGCATAAAAAAAACATATACAAAACTTAATAAATGCATAAAAACTATATTAATTGCCAAAGCCGATGGCCTTGTGGGCAGTTCTCTGACATATGTGCCACGGTTGCACTTCAGGCGACCCGAGTTCAAGTCCCTCCTCGTGGTCCTTTTCTTATCCTGCCCCCTTCTCTTTTCCTAATCACTTTCTGTTCTCTCACCTATTAAACTGCTGTATAAAGGAAAAGTTTTATAAATAGTAGATGTTGTGTAATAATTGATTATGTCATTTTTTCGTAAATACTATGGTAATATAAATTGTTATCAGTTTACCAAAACATGGTTACTACACTCATATAATTAAACCGTGGTAAACCGTGGCAAACCAATGTTTTACAGTCTGACCAGTTAACAAGTGACCAAAACCCCCTCAAAACTATCAGAACAGACCAACCTGACCAAAATGGGAGATCATCTGACCACCTTAGGCATGTTTAAGCAGTTAAGCGTATAATGTATAATTGCTTGTTTTGGTTCAAGGTAAACATACTGTAGTTTACCAAAATAAAAGCTATTGAAACACTTGGCCTAGATTTTTAAACTTGCACAAAAAGTTAAGGCACAAAACAGAAAAACTAAAACTGAAATAAAAATAAATTCAACTTATTTAGTATTTTAAAAGTTTAAATGACAAAATATAATAATAATACAATTACTAAAATCACAAAATTTCTAAAACATACACTACACCAACCATATAAAATATAAACATATTAATCAAAATATTAATAAAACTAAAAACAAAATGATCCTAATTCTGTTCTGGCTAAATGCAGCATCACTCGTATCACAATTGTTCACTTTAAGTACACTTTCCCCGGTATTTGTCTTTGTCCAGTGTACTTTTATGCTAACTAGAGCATTGTGTTGTTACCCTAGAAACATGCCGCCTCAATCAGGATCAATTGTGAGTCGAGTGGGCCGTGCTTCTCCCAAAGGAGCTTTATTTTTTTGCAGCACAGAGGCTCCATGAAGATAAAAATATTGTCTATAAAGACAGAAATTCATCTCACTAATATCAAGAACCATTACAGAGAGCAGCCATTACAGTTCTCAGATTAGGTTTGAATTACATGAATGTAGGTCAATAAATTAACAAATCTAACTGTTTTGCCGATATCTCCTTGCTCGAGTCTGTATTACCCTAAAAGTATGAAACAGAACTTTTGACCTCACTGAAAGACAGTAAACCACAAACTCCATGGCATTCCCGAAATTCTACCAAAAATGCACAGCGTGATACAAGTTTATAAAAAAACATAAATAATAAAAACCTCCAAATGAATAATTCACGTATTTGCCTCCTTCTGGCACCCAGTTTCTTGCTATGGGCGAAGATTGTGCTCTCAGAAAACCGTACCCACTCGGCAGCTAACTGGGAACGGCAGATAAAGATTTGGAGACAGTGTTTATATACATACTAATGCAAGGTAAACGCGTCAAACAGTCTGAAAAGACATGAAAACTGTGCCGTGAGCTACCCGACTGCCGCATGTAAAAGTGTGATCAAATATTTTATTTCATATTCTGTCGAAACTGTAAACTACATGTTCAGGGACTCCCGAAGACTCGTTCACAGGGACTTCTTAAAGCTTCAAAGCAAGTTTTGGATTCAAGTCACTGCTCCTTTGCGTCTTCTTTCTCGTGCTTATATTTGTTTGGATTTTTTTGTATAGCGTGTTGATTACGTCTCTTTTCCTGCAGCGTGTCTTCAACGTTCAGGCATTTCATGTAGCAGACAGAAATAAGTTGAAAGCAAGCGAAGGTGAGCTATTTTGGGGGATATTTGTGAGGTGATACTCGGGCACTCAAAGTCTTCTTAAGTATCCTTTCACAGTATATGCGAAAAGGGGGCGTGAAGCAACAATCAATATCAAAACACAGTCAATCACACACCCTCATGGGCTACAGCTCAAGAGCTTAAACAAAAAGAGATGCATCTCTTGTTTCATCATTACTTGATGCCTCACCGCACGTTATGGTTTCTTTATTAAACTTTTTGTATTACTTTACTTAAATTGAATCTTCTAAAATAAGTACGTCATTAGTTATTTTTGATAATCAATATTCATGATGTGCAGAGCTTCTATCGAATGAGACCATTGTGAAGGCAGAGCGGTCAGCCACAATGTCACAGAAATGTGTAAAATAGATGCCAACCAGATGTCACTTGTTGTATATCATTGTCGGGGCTGGTTAGGACAAACAATCTGAATAACATGGAAAAGTTATCTTTTATCGCCTGTTGTGGCATTTCATTGCGTCTCGTTATACTGTAAAGTTAACCGTAAATTGTACGTCATTTTAATGTATAATTTTACAGACTTTCACAAATTTTCGAAGTACCTTAAAAAAAAAAAGCTGCAAAAATGCTGTAAAAACAGCTAACTTAAAAGATGGGTGTAAAATAACAATAAAAAAACTACAAATATTTTTACCTCTAAAAAAATATTTTTTTTTGTATTTTTTACATGGTAGGACACAAGGTACACAATGTTAGTGGTATCAAATGGGCCAATCAGATTAGAGCATGCTAGATCGCGAAATTACATGCATCGAAATGCATCAACTGTTCAACAAGTATGCTGTAGGTTATCCGTAGATGGCGTCAGGAATTCCCCAAACTAGAAAACACTACAAAAATACTACCAAATACTACTTCATATAATCATATTACAGTATATCGGCTATACTTACAAACACAAAGTACACTATAGAGTCATCCGCCACTTCAATGCAGAATGCAAACTCCACATAAAAATTAATTGGATACTTCTAAAGGTGTCCACCATGACCACTTCCACCAATGCAATTTTTCCACATTCTTTCTCTCTCACTCTCTGTTTAATGGCAGGGAGCCAAAGAGATCGAGTCGGTTTTAAGCACGATGCTGGAGCTTCACAGTTCAGCTAATCCAATTTCACCCATAGACAAATCATCTCTGGCCATTTACAGGTTTAGAACAAAATCTTTTAGGGGGGGACCGTAAAAGGCATTGGCTGGTGGCGAATATCCAGTTACGATGATTTTTGCACAGTGGGGAATGAAAGTCTGTCACCTACCCCTTGGCTATACCCTGCATGCCCAGCTTATGGGAATGGAGAATGATATCGGCGGAGAAAGGCATTAAAACTTAATATAATTATCTGGAACAATATGACACATCAGGAGAGAATAGCTCTTTTGCCAAACCAAGTAAGCTGCCTAGCTAAACAGCATTTTGGTCAGTAAGGGTCCAGCTCCCAAAGGCCATTAACTATGCTGCTTTTTAACACACCTCACTTTGGTAAGGCATAGTAGATTCCTTCAAAAATCAGACAACCCCAGAATGCAATGCAAGGAAAGCCATTATTACAAGCTCTATTTCAAAACATAATGAGCTCCCTATATACATAGCATTTTTGGCATCGTATTTGTTCTCATCTCCCAACATGAAGACAGTTCCAAACATCAGACAATTCAATTCAAATTTATTTTCAGAGTGCTTAAGAACAGTAGAAACACAAGTAAAAACAGGACATACGTTGTGTATGAATACATATTACTGTATATGTCTTTCGATTGAAAAAACAAATTGATAATAATTTCCGTAGGTTTGTAATCGGACTAGGGCTGCCACACAATTAATCGTGATTAATCCACAATAAAAGTTTGAGTTTACATAATATAGGTCTGTGTACTGTGCATGTTTATTTTGTATTTATAAACATACATACAGAAAAATATAAAATATCAT
Source organism: Triplophysa tibetana (assembly GCA_008369825.1). NCBI lineage: Eukaryota > Metazoa > Chordata > Actinopteri > Cypriniformes > Nemacheilidae > Triplophysa > Triplophysa tibetana. Next base: position 11,012,511 of record CM017897.1, on the reverse strand, counting down.
AATAGAATAAACATATATATATTTTTGATTTTTGGTAAATATAAATAAATACATTTCGCAAATTAATATATATATGTGTATGTTTTTGTGTTCATAAATTTAAAATGAACATGCGCAATCAGAACGGAATATTATAGTATCATAATGCTGTTAAGCTAGTTTGTGCATGATGATTTTCATAAATGTATTTTAGCAATACTAACATAAAAAATATTGTAAAATCGTAATTGGATTCTAAATAGAAAGATTTCTAAATTGATGACAACTACATCAAACTTAAACCATTGCATGATCTGGATGAGCATCAAAAATATCATTCATTTTATCAGAAAGCTCATACCGATCTAAATGCTTCATGAGAAGACCATGTATGAAGACTACGACACAAAATAGGCGGCCATACAAAACACCTTGTTTTGGTTAAAGTAGAAATCAAAATCCCATTTTCACAATTTATTGTGATGAGATTTGTGCATACGCACAAAATAATTCTCTGTTGAAAATGCTGACTCTTTAAACCCAGTAGACCTATATAATCATACAGGAGATTAATCTCTAAAATATATGGTGTAGACTAAAATAAAAACTGCATACTTTGCAAGACACTTAAGTAATTCCCTATCAAAATGATCTATAAAAAGTACCTCAACATCTAAATCAGCACAAAAATTTTGAGCACTCCGGTTTTGTCTTTAATCAAAACATTGGTATCATATATCTATATATATTTTCTAGAACTGCAAACATTTTGGTCAGTTTGACCAGTTTGTCCATTTTCAACTAAATAGATATAAATAATAGAATAGAATAGAAATAAACAAACAACATTTTCATTTGGAATTTGGTAGAAACGTTGTCACTAGTTCATAAAATGAAACAAAAATAATCTTTATACTTAAAACAAATACCAAAATAGCCAATTCAGAGAAACTGAAAATAACTTGAGTGGTTTTGATTTTTATTGGTTATATACTTTACATACTAACATATGTGTAGACCTGTATTAAAGTCTGTAAACATTGTAAATCTATAGGCCTACACAAATTCTTTCCATAGCATGTCTCCTGCATGGTGTAGTGCACACACAAGCTGTCTAGACACTCAGGGGAATTGGTGCAATTATTAACTCTTTTCCGGGGATTGGAAAATGTCAATCACATAAATAATATATGAGCATCCACTGTATATCACACGCTGATGGACAGAACGAAAACATTGGAATCTCAAGAGAAAAAAAAACAATGATACTGGGCAACCATAGCTTATGTATCTATTACCTCTTTTTATATATATATATACACACACACACACACACACACACACACACACACACACATACTAACACTTGCTTGCATTGGCATCTTCTGTGCCTAATCATGCTTTTTATGGCTTTGGGTTATCCAGCACGGCACAGTTAAACCCATGCCAGACATTAAGGTCCACTTCAATTACGCTAATATGATCACCTCTGATGATACACAATTCTGCCTCTAATAAAGAAGAATACTGAAGAAAGCAAAAGGCAGCAGGCACTTTTCCTTCATTCTTCATTGATATATTCATGCTCCGGAACCGGTGTCAGAGAATATATTAAGGTGCTCTGTTTAATGTTTTCATTGAAGATGTGCCATAAATCTCAAATTTATTGTAAGAATCTTTGCGCATTGAAAACCGCCACTGTATTCACGGTCACATGGGGTTTTGAGACGAAATGAATACATCGCTTGGTATTTATGGATCTATGGAGGCTGACCTTGACTCTCCGGCATAAATACGTTTTTATGAAAAAACTCCTTTCAAGACGTCTTGCGGTATGTGTGTACATCATTCATATCGAGTTTTGTGGTAAGCCGACAGTGCCTGAGAGCAATGCAGTTTCACAATAAATATCACTCTCGCTATATTGCCTCAAAGTAGCTTCTGTGCAGGCCCCTATTGTGGCTTACCCAGGATCAAGTTGTATTTTTTGCAAAACCTCTGCTTTTACTATAAGTATTAGATTAACATATAGGTGTTGAGTTACTTTTCTTGCATAACTTATTAGTACTAATGTTGACTAATACATTATGTACTCTGTATGCTCAGTATTAATATATCAATGTGCTTTTGTATTCTGCGATTGAGAGATGAGTTTTTGACACAATGCCCAGCATTGGGTCAAAAAGAGACAAACACAACTGTTGGTTTAATTTAACCCAGAAATGTAAAAATCGGAACCAACCATGTCTTGAAACGACACATAATTTTGGGCTAAACCAACCCGAAAAAGTGTCATTTATAAGCCAAGGGTTGGGTTCATCCTTTTTGATCCAACCATCTTTTGTGTGTGTAGCGTCACATAGGTTTGCTTTGAAAAAGAGCAACAAAAATAAGCTCTGTGATCAACAAAGTTATAGAATATTTACACGTTGTGTCTATTGAGGCTGTCTTCACAATGATTATAACTATTATGCAACTGCCTGTTTCAAGACATGGAAACTTTGCTAAAATGTCAGCTTAGAGTATTACTAGTCTATTTTTTGTCATAGAACAAAATGTAAAAATATCTTGACCTTGTGTCAACCATTACTTTAAGCATAAAAATCAAATCCCATTCAAAAAACTCTTTGAATGGGGACGAGAGAACTGGGTTTTCGTATCCGGATATTTGGCCAACAAAACTGTCATGACAGCAGCACTTACTCTGACATTTCTAATCATATTGTGCATGAGTCATCAGTGCACATTAATAAAGAATGGATCTTTGTAATCTTTCATCAAACTGTAATAATGAAATGCTGCAATAAATAAAAGCTTTGCCTTTGAACTGACTTATCTTTTCAGCTAATGACACCTTTGGCACTTGGCTAGTAACCAAATAGCTATTCAAGGAGTTTTAAAGAGATTGTTTAATCATTTACTCACTTCAGGTTATTTCAAATCTGAGTGACTTTATTTCTTCTGCGGAACACAAAAGAAGATATTTTGAAGAGCGTTGGAAACCAAACAACAATGGACCGCATTGACTACCATTGTTTGGACGTAAAACCCCTAAGACTTTCTCAAAATATCTTCTTTTGTGTTACACAGAAATAAGAGTCATAAACAGATTTTGAATGACATGAGAGTGAATAAATGATGTCAGAATTTATATTTTGGGGTGAACTATCCTTTTAGCTACTGTTTCCTGAAACATCTCACCCTGGATAATAAGCAATGTATTTCATTGCCATTAACCTTAAAGGAGGCATGAATTAAAATCAAAATTTTTACCCGAGCTTTTGTCATATAAGAGGTAATCGTATTCACGCAAACCTCACTTAAGTGTCAGAACTGAAAACGGCCTTGTTACTGAGATTACATCTGCTATTGACAACAGGCCCAGCGAACGGCAGGTTCAAAAATATCAACGACTACTAGTCTAGCCCTGCTTATTGGCTTGTGCAAGACAGAACTGAAGTACTACAAGTGGCGCGGAACCAGATAGAGCGAGCAAGCAATAAACAAACATGCCCCTAACGAAAGCTTAATATTCTGCCATCCCTGGTTGTGGAAGAATACAGTCGCTGCATAACCTTCCTTTGGATTCTGATATTAGGAATGCGGGATTTAAGTTTATTTTTAAAGAGGTTCCAGCTCATGTGGGAAAAACATGGAGTGTTTGTTCGTTTCATTTCTCCAAGGATTCCTTCGTGAACAAGGCAGAGATCGACACTGGATTTCGTGGAAAGTTTAAAATTAAAAAGCAGTGATAGGAATGGTGCAGCAATCTTATGTGAGTAAAATTTTTCTACTATGCCTCACAATTTGTTACAATTTGTAATCTCAACACTTTGTTAGAGATTGCTTGATGTGCCCTGCGCCCTATTCGTAGGAGATTAGTATTACCTGGGGACCTCTAGTCATTTGTATCAATTGCAGAGGTTGACTGTGATCTTAAGCCCCTGTGAATCGAGATCTTTGTGATTTGGTGGGCTCCTATATAGTTTTTCAAGGTTTTATCCACTGTTTGCGAGTAATGGAGGCTGTTTTGAATTGTTTTGGTATTATTTCGGGTGCTGGGTGATATCCAAAGGCTACCGGGAGTCTCCCGTTTGTTTATTCATCATGGAAACTCTCATAACATTTGAGACCTGTGATCCCGGTGATCTTTTGTCCGGTTCGGGATCACTGGTCTCTGCTGACAGTTACGGCCATATATCATTAAACGCAATACAAGTATAGGCTATAAAACTATACGCAAAGCCTTGCCATCACATCCGGGAAAGAAGTCAGTAAATTTGAGTAAAATCATCCAGTGCGAATGCGTCACATGAAATATTGATGTGGGGAGGTCATTTATAAATCACAGAAGGTCTCTAGATAATACTAATACCGTTGCGAAAACTGTTAATGGTGCTAATGTGTAACCGAACATAACATCTCAAACCAAATTCACAGAAGGCTCCAACTACACTAACTGCTATCCAATCAAAGCGGTGGGCTTTTACTTCCAAATGTCTTCAATGCGGCACGCTCATTTAAGCTGTGTGTTTGCAGAGCTAGCCTTAAAACCAGTGTAGAAAATAGCTTATTACTTATTGATTTTATATGATTTTGGATGTAAAAACCACGCCAACGTCATAAGTAGACCTGACATAACACTATAAAACAATAACCAAGTCCAGTTCATCAGACCGTTAATGCAATTGAAAATTACAGCAAGGAAAATAACTGTTTTTATCGGTATACATCAAAATGCTCTTGAGGGGAAAACATGACGGTCGGCTATTACGTCCTAAAAGAATAAAAAGCCTTACCAAAGTGAATTTAATGTTTCATGATCAGACTTGTCCTCCACAATCCAAACTCAAATCCAAATCTTTTCATGACTCTTCGTTTCCTAATTATTTAAATGACATCATATAATGTGCCTATGCTATATAGTTAGGTCATCTTAAACACGTAAAGGTTAACCATCACACCATAAACAGGCTTGACATTCTGCTGGCCAGGTCATGCAATTTACATGACAACAAATCATGCTGTCCTTCCAGAGTGTGTGAAGGAAAGTTGCGTGCGTGTGTGTACTGGAGATAAGTAGAGAAGGGTATAGAGGGTGTTTGCCTGCATGGCTGTTTTGTCTGGGTAATGGAGGCTCCTTATCGTGTGCACACAGAGCTCCAACCACAAGGGCCACCGTTTCCCTGATGACAACAGCATCCACACACACAACCCTACTTGCACTGAAAAACAGATTTACCGGGGTGAAAAATAGCACGCCGTTTGCTTTTGTGTGTGTGCTTGAGAGATGCTCAAAGTTTGTGTTTGCCTGCTTCCACATTGGTGAGGACTATAATGACTGCATTTTTGGATGTTTCATGCTTTTGATTTAAACCAGAGAAGAGGAAGAACTGAAAAAGGGGAGATGAAATGATGAGTACTGAGTGTTTTGGGTGGTATGACGTATTTAACATGCAGATTTTACTCTATACAGATTGTATAGCAGGTGCAATTTATGCACCACTGCATAAATGGTGATTGTTTCCAAACACCCCCCTCCTTTGCAATTGGTTGGGCCAATAAATAGCCCCGCCCCCAGGTTGCTTTGACAGGTTGTTCAAACACCATAAAGAGGAATCAATTGCTTACTTATAGAGTCATCTGCATGTTAAGGTATAGTAAAAGATATGTGAACGTCAAGAATTGCACCAAATTGCTGTATATGGATTGCTTTATAAAAGCAAGCAGAAAACTGTAATCCAGCTGTTTCACTGATCGTCTCTTTAAGTGTAAACCGTTTTGTTGATGATAATGGGAGGGATTGAGTTTTGATGTGTAGTACCGCTGGTGTCAGATGTAGACTTGGCTCAGGGGACTGTAGGTTGTCTATGGTGGCCAGGCAACATCACAAATTGCCATATACATAATCAACTAGTCAAATCGACCAGTATGAATTCATACTTTTACTAATTAAAAACTAAAATAATATGTAGCCTATAGTATATACAAAGCAGCTGTTTTTTTAACAACACAACCTCATTGTTAAGTGTTAACAATTTCTGATATTTCATATTTAGGTGAATTGCTTTATCGTTTTCTTCATATTGCCTAGGCCAGTAGAAGCTATGAGTAGAATAACTTGCACTGGGCATCTGTATGTACCACACACGCTTGACACACAGACACAGTGTCTAATGGTTAGAAATGAACAGTAATTGACTAATAATGAGGGTTAGTGGGATCTCCAAACATCATCGTGCCCTTGAACAGGGCGTTTAATCCAAGGTTGTACCAGAGGGACTGTCGGTTAATAAATGTACTTCATCTCTGAATAAGAAAGTGTCTTCTAAATAACATAATAACAATTCCCTAGGGGTCATTCTATCACACGTCAAGGGCTTCTTGACAGCTCTCTCTTCTGACTACACACGCAACAGTTGTCAGACTCATCCCCCACCCAGCCCTGATTAAACTCTCCCATAGGAACAGATTAAGCTTGCAGAATGACAATTAGCATGAAACACAGAGGACGTCAAAATGCATTGGGTCCTACATTCTAAGGGGCAATTCACAGTTGCCGTCTTAAACCGCGCAAATGCGAGCCACACTACTTTGGTGTTTTTTCAAAGCGTCTTGGAGTTTGCGCTCTCCTGGCGTCTGTCGTTGCTTAACAACCATGGGCCACAATAGCCGTTAAGACGAAGAGGAATAAACAAAGGATATATGAATTATATGCGCTAAAAATACCTTGCAATAGGTCTACAACAAGATTGGCTGGTTGGTTCTTGTCACATGACCCGTGTTCGACATTCTGAAAAGTTGAAAGCGTCAGAAAAACGGTAGCGTCGCACCACATGCACATCGCAACTGCTTCGCCCCTCTATTTGAGCGCTTGCCGCGCGTCTACATTTAAAAATAACGAACATGCGCACGCAAAAGAAACGCAAAATGTGAATCCACCCTAATTCTGTTGTTTTTTGGCTGTTATGGTTTCTTGGTATCGATATTTACGTATATCGTAGCTGTCAATCAATGGTGTGATCCAGTGGATTTCTGCGATGTGAAAAACGAAGAACAGAAAGGATTTTTTTTATTGTATAGTATTAAATGTCACAGAAATGGGTAAAAATGGACTATTAAACATTTGAATTAAATAAAAGGGCTAAAACTGTTAATTTAAAAAAAATTATGCTACGAAAAAATATTAGTAATTATTCAACTGCATAAAGGATTTACATTCATGTATAAATATTTGTAAGAATTTATATTTGTTCTGTGTGTTTCTAAGTGTATTAGTGGCACTATTTTTTCACATACTTCAGAACGTGTAGAGAAACTCCACATGAGTTTCATCTTCCTTGCTGCTTTAAGAGTTATAGAACTTTTCCCAGTTTTATTTTAGAAAGGGGAACACAGATTTTTTAAATAGAATGACTCACATAATTGTTAACTATTTGTAATAAACGCTGCAGTTTTTTATGAAAAAAAACGGGATTGTCATTTTTTTTTTCACTGAGACTTGGATAGTTGGGTAATATCAGCTCCTGGACAGCACAAACTGTCACCTAAAATACCAGCATGTTTTGAAACTTCACATAACGTTCTTCATTTTCTTCACAACCAATTCAATCCAAAGCCGCTTTTCATTGCCAAATGGATGTGACAGAGATGATCACACTGGGTAATGAAAGATCTCCGAACGCTACTGAAGGCTCTTCAAAAAGGCGATCATACCAAATCAAGTGTGCGCTCGTCCCCAGTCTAAACAGCCCAAGCCGATTCAGTAAAGACGTTGCATTGGGCAAGATTTGACAGGTGACACATTTAGATGCATCAACACACACCAACTCCACATTTCCCAGAGGGTCTCAGTGACTGAAAGACTTTTCCCGTTGCCACTCGAATCGCTCCGTCTCTCTCTTTTCTGGGGACAAATCACGCTGACACGCACCCATCAGCACAACTGCAAAAACGGCAGGTGAGAACGCCTGGACTAATGGTGTTGAGTGTCACCGTGGACATGTGCTCGCTTTACACTACATCTCTAGAGAGTATGAAGCTGGATACGGAGCTGCTGAATGAAAATTAAATACAACTGTTTATCCAGGTTTCTGCAGTTTAAAGGGGCAGTTCTTAACTAAAAACTGAATTAATAGCGGGAACGAAAAAACTGAGATGAAATGCATAACTCTGAGCCTTCATCCCATTTGTTCCAGCTGGTTAATTTTATCAATCAATGAAGCATTTTCAAAATAGATGATCAACCGTAGCCTCAAACTTCATTTCCACCCTGAATTAAATAGATTAAATTAAATGTTTATTATATACAAATTCTGACCCCTACCTCCTGCAATAGGAGTCAATCCTGCAATGAAGCATTACTGTCCGTTCTGATCTTTAGTCTGAACCTACCTAAACTCTTCTCTTGTCTGCCTTTACCTATCATAGAGAAACCGACCTACCTCTGGGAAAGAAAAGCCAGGTAGTATACCCACAGAGCTAAGTTTGTGAGGATATATGGAACACAAAAGAATCACTGCCTATTCACTCACAGATCCAAATGCAAAGATTCTGTGAGAATATGTATAATAGCTACAGAAAAAAGATTTTTTTATTTCAATGTACATAAGAAAATGACTAAAAACATGTATTCTATTTTTAAAAAAGGTACCAAGGTACTACAGTTCCAGTGGTACTAGAAATTACAAAGTAGTACCACGGCATTCTTCAAGATGACCATGAGTATCATTCAATGCAATATACTACAACCAATAACTCCGCTACATTTCTGTAATGTTATTATACTACTAATAGTGATTCTTGGGAAAGATTTATAATTTTCTGCTGGCGAACGGACACTTTACTCTTAAAGTGTACAGTTCTTGGCCAGAATGAAATATAAATGAATGAATAAGGCAGAACTACATTGTAGATTTTAGGCCAATATATAAAAGCCTGGTTACACGGTATGCGACTGCTGACAAGGTTATAAGTTTGACACTCACATGATTACCATAAATCGTGAAACAACCACACAGAAAGCCCACGGCAATCTGCTGTAGCAACACCCTAGAAACCACCTAGAACACCCTAGCAACAGCATGGCAGTTACTTTTATTGACTCAAAACACGATACCAGAGTTCTAAAACCACCACAACCCCTGAGCACTATGTTGTTCTCATAAAGTGTCAAGATCTTATTATATTTATTTTAGATAAGATTGTGTGAAAGAATCTGCATGTTTGGGTCATTGTAAATATGAACTCTTGAGGATGTAGGACACCAAACTTCAGCCGAATTTCTAGTCACATGATCTCTCTATTCAGCCCATGAACACCAACATACGCACACAAACATTCTGCTTCCAGCACGCTCCCTAATGACAGTAAAATACGGCGACATTTAACTGAGCAAAGCTCATTTAATGAGATGTAGCAGGAGCAACTGTGCAGAAGTAAAGGTTAACTACTCCTGTCCAGATCACGAAAGAATATATACTGAAAAGAGAAGAAAAAGAGACAGACACATCAAAGAGTGCCGTCTAATAAATGTTGGAGAGTGAACCACCTTTAACTTTGCTTCTGTTAACCAGAAAGAGAAGATGAGAGAAAAAGAGAGAGATCGCAAAGCTTTTATCTAGAAACTCTATGTAAGCAGTCAAGTTATATATTTTTATCCACAATTTTCAGGAGCCTTCAAAGGAGAGTCCAATAGTATAATGAAGAGTAGATGTCAAAGACATGAGTAAGACGCTTAAGGTTATTTTGCGAGAGATAAAGACAAGCGTCAATACAATTTAACGCTGTCCCGCCTTTACTTTACATTCATGGATAGAAATTAAAAAATATAAAATACTCATTGCATAATGCACTGCAAACAATACAATCTAAAAAGCCTGGGGTTTTAGTTTATTTATTTTATTTATTTATTATCACATTCTAAAATGCGTAAAAATGTAAATAAAGAATGAGTTAGTGATCCTTAACTTTTGACCGGTAGTGTATGTGACAAGTAAAGCAATCTGAAATGTCTCTCCCTTTTGTCTGCATTAGTTGCGCCCCTTCATCCATTTATGATGTGCTTTATGTGTATTGTTATTTGTTATGTTTACACGGCTGCCCTGCTGCCTCTGGATTAACATGACTTGAACCAGACAGGTCATGAATTAAACAGAGCCAAACGGCAAACATAGCTACTCTTTACAGGAATGAAGAGATTAGCGAAGCGAGGCAAATGTTGAAGCTACAGCATTGTCTCAATTCAAAGTCATCAGACACTTTGAAAGGATTTTAGCATCTTTGTATTTTTGCCAAAATGTTGGATTTGCACACTTAACATTTACATTATTCATTTAGCAGAGGCTTTAATCCGTAGCGATTTACAAATGAAAATAATTGGAACGGACAAATCATTAATAAAGAGGAAAAACAATACTAGTAGTTACTGTGTTAGCGATTTTTTCCGTGCATTTACTCAGTGAATATGTTGTCTTAGTGCTAAATTACTGAACAGTGCTATAGAGTTCAATAAGGTTATTATTATTGTAAGTTATCAGTGTTACAGTTCCACAGTTGTAATTTTTAACCACGATATCTTCATTTATGATTAAATCCTATGAATCCAATATAACGTCGTTTTACACGTTTAAATAGCCAGCTGGAGGAAAAAAGGCAAATTCAGTCCTATCATGTTCTGTCAGGTTACAAGTGTACATGCATACACACAACAGGAGGAATATTACATCAAAATTACTTAAGTAACAAGCTCACATCTCGGTCAAACACATCTCGACAAGGCACCAAGTCAATTGTGATCTCTTCATATGAGTAAAGTGTTTTGCTTTATGCGTTCGCACGTAAACCCCATTCACTTTAAATTTATCTGAAATAGGATTTACCTCCAAATGAATTTGCATTCTGACAAGATTACGGTCTGTGTTATGAATTGAGACTGAAAGAATCAGGTGAACAGTACTACAAATACAGAAAATATCCAACAGGACATTAAGTTGAGGTTTGAGTTGGATCCTTTAAAATGAATTAGCACAATGCTAGTTTCATTGGCTGTGTTCATGCTGGATTAAATCAATAAATTGCTAAAGGTTGCGTTTTAGCCTAAACTACGTTTAGTTTAAAAATGATACAAAACAGTAAACTTTATATATGTAAAGTGCATATAGAAGACATAAAGTCTTATACACAGAACTTAAATGGTCGCTAATTTTTAACTTTAGACACTTCAGAAAGTTAGTTTAGAGAATATTATTTTACAAAGCAAAACTTTTTACTTAAACACCTTTGTGATTTAAAGCTGTTTTTGTTAGCTATTTATTTTAAGTTATGTCCATGAAATAATTTGTATTCATTACTTTTGGATGGATTGAAGTTTGTGACACAAAAACAGTCAACTTTATATATGTAAAGTGTATATAGAAGATATAAAGTCTTATACACAGAACTTAAATGGTCGCTAATTTTCAAACTTTAGACACTTCGGAAAGTTAGTTTAGAGAATATAATTTTACAAAGCAAAACTTTTTACTGAAACACCTATGTGATTTGAGGCTGTTTCTGTTAGCAATTTATTTTAAGTTATGTCCATGAAATAATTAGTATTCATTACTTTTGGATGGATTGAAGGTTGTGAATAGATTTGCACCGATACTACATTTCTCCACCGACATGATAACATAGAAAAAGTTATCAATACTTCTTAACTTTCAGAATTTTCTTAATTCATATAATGACTATTCTAATTGAAAATCAAACAGGTGCTGTGTCATTACATTTTTAATATACAGAGCACAAATTCATTGGATTTTCCTGTTCTCTTTTGATTGACAGGATATATCAGGCCTAATCATCGGCTGTTTTTAAACTATCGGCTTATACCATTTATTGGCCGATATATCGGTCCATTTCTATTTGTGACCACAAAGTCCACAGATTTCTTTGGTATTATAGTGGTTTTATTGATTTCCCCTAGCAAAAGGGTCATACAAAGAGCAAAGTGTGGTTGGTCGTTTCATATGTGACTCAAGCAGCCAGTACATGTCTAAGTGGGTGAATTTTGGCCAGATTGAAACGACAGTGTGGCTCAGAATTACAGCAGATATTTAGACCACCATCGCTCATGGCCTTCGTCCTGCTGGCTTATATGCTTGACTGACAGGGCACATGAATGAAAGACTGGCAGCATGAGATGATGAGTGTCAAACCTGACCTTTAATCCTTAGGGTTCCACAAGGATCCAGACATTTTTTTGTAAATCTGGCCATGTACCATTTTTCCCTGTTGAATCCAAATCTCATCTATAGTATCCACACAAAATTGGACACAATGCATTGCAGAGCATCACTACCTAATTTTAAATTCCACCAAAATTTTCAAAAATTACCATTGCTGCTTATTTACTATCTGAACTATTCCTTTAAGACCAATGAAAGCAACAGGAATTCCATAGAAATCATTGTTCCTCTTTTCAATTTCCCATCATAGAGAATCCCTCCCAATTCTGTCTGAAGCTTACGAAGAGAAACAGCGTTAAGCGACGTTATCACGACATGGAAATCAAACAGCGCTGAAAACAATATGCAGTAAAGGCTGTGCAAATGACACACACACACTTAATCATCTTCACGCCTGACACGAGGGCACGAGCTGATTCATCTTCCACTTAAACCCTCTCATATGAAAACACGAACATATGACTCTGTGAGCACATGAACGCTTTTGAGAGACGAAGCGGAAAAAAAACCTCCGCTCACATCCGTTCGTCTAATTTTCCATCTCATTTCACACCTCATGGAAAGAGACTCTATTCAGAAATCCACTGGAGCCTGCGAAAGGTGGGCTCTATTGTACCTCTGCATTTCCTTTACTGCCGGAAATCAATTCTTCCTCTTTTTAAATTTCATTCCCTTTATATAACATTGATTCAACACAGGCAGAAATCGGGCATTGAAATGCTTGGTTTAACATTACGGGCATGAAATCTGGTGCAAGGACTTTGATAAATAGAGCACATATTGGTGTCCAATTATATTTGTTAAATTATAATAAAACAATAGGGAAAAAACACCTAAGATTATTCAAACATTATAAAAATCAAACAGATGTTTTCAACTGTATTAATACTGATTGCAAATTTTGGTAACAGGGCTGCAAAAACTGTGAATTTCATATTAAATAAACAGAAAATAAAACAACATCTGGAGGATGTCTCACATTAACTGAAGGTTTTGCATGTCTTTTCAAATATAATATGTTAAAAAAGATATTCATTAAAGAGTTGTAGCCTATTTCTAGAAAGTGCCTCTACTGCCTCAACTGTGCAGAATCTTCACTCTTTTACGTTTCCTCCGCCGTTTCCTTATTTTTGCTCCGTCCTCTGCCCCATTTTTACCCCCACATCTCCTTTCCTCTGATGGTGAAGAATACTTGCCGGCACATAAGTGCCCCTCTGACTGTGGTTGCTCTCCAGGGTGGCTTTCGCCATTGACTGAGAGAGATCTTGACTGGAGAGTCAAGTATTTGGCTAAGGGCACTACAGAAGCCTGCAGGGGCCAGTCAGGATCAGCATGCCTTTTTAACACAACCTAACAACGTCATCATTTACTCAGGTTTTTCTTCGGCTTTGCCACTCTTTCAGGCTTATTACTTTGCTTCTTTATTGTCTCTCTATCTGAAAGTGGAGTGTATTCCAGGCATTTTGCCATTTACCACGGACAATAAAAAGCATTTAGCCATTTACCATAGACGATGAAATAAATCACACAGGCAAGTCTCCAGAAGTGGGACCAGACAGTGCATCAGTTAAAATGCACACATTGCATGAGTGTTACCAAAGTAAAGTTGCTGACTAAACTTGTCTGTGTAAAGTTGGATTTTATACTTAAATACCTGACCATGTAAAGCTGGAAGACTGGTTAGTTTCAATAACACACAAAAGGATAAAAAAGAGATGTGGTGTAACTATCATTAAGGATCTATTTTCATGGATGTCATCCACAGGGAATTATCCGAATAACCAGCAGATCTTCCACATAGAACAAATTAAGGACAATGAAAAGACAATTAGCAGAGTTTATTTCCAAAATGTGATGCCTCCGTTTTTATTTTTTTTACAAAAAACATGTTTTTTATTGTGCATCACAATTAATATCAATAAAACTGCAGTCGGTTTGTTTTGATTTGAGCCATAATAACTGAAAAAATACAGCTTACTAACATAATAAACCCTATATATACATGATAACATAAAAATAAATGTTTTTTGAAAAATCTCATCTCATTAGCATCTCATTTTGGAAACAAAAATTTTAATTTAGACAATTTTACACAGTTTTTTTAAATAGTGCAAGTTGTATGGACTTTTATCATTCTGTTGATGTGCTAAGGCATTACATTTTATTTCCAATTTCCTAGAAGTACTATCACTTTAGTACACGTGTTTCTGAATCACATTTCATTAAGTTCCTTGTGCCCTCTCTCTCTCAACCATAAAGTTCTCCTCTCATCTGCTCTTATCTCGCCTTTCTCACCGCAATTCAAGCTTCTTGTTCCCTTTCGCTGTCTCAGTCGTTCAGCTGTGTGTGCAGTGGTGTGAGAAGCTCCTGTGTGGAGAGCAGACGGGGGGTGATCAGCCTGTCTGATGCTCTTATTAGCATTACAGAGAGCTGCACTCACTTGTACAGCCAGATACTACTGGAGCTGCACCTGTACACACACATCCACACAAACCTTTCAACTGTTCTTAGATGGTCTACCTTTCCAGTAATGCAATCTGTGCATTTTGGACTATTACTATGTGGGGGTATTCACATGTTCCTTTAAAAAACTGCCCACCCACAAAAAAACCCCATCCTTAAGAGAAGTTGACAACAAAGTAAAAAATTGTGCAGCCTTTTAGAAATAACAAAAGTTCAGTGACCACAAGCAGAAAGTGGTTTCTTTGTAAGGCTAACGTTTTAGGCTAATTGACATTCATTCAACCTATGCCAACAAACACAACATTGAAAATATAAATTATACATAATACAATTATGTTCCCTATTTTTTTTTTAAATCTTGGGAACAAAATCTACTAATTTTGGTTCTTAAGATTTTAATTATTTTGATTAAGTAATTTTAATCTAATAAATTATTAAGTGAATCCAACTCGATTGTATTATGTTCAACCCATTTAGATTGGTAAAATGAAGATTACTTATTTATTTTAACTTACTAACTACTAGTTTAACTATTTAACTCTCTTAGCAGTAGGCTCTGTAGTTCCCAGCATGCTTTGCATCTGACTGCATTAGGAGAGTAATTTTCCAGGTTTACTGAAATTTTAAGTGTTTTTCAGCCAGTACAGACACCACCAGTTTCTTCTTACTTGACCATCTATTTTGTAAACAACAGTATATTTTAGTATCAAAGTAAGTGAACCGTTAAGATTGAGTTAGACATATTTTCTTCAACGTAATCTTGTTTTCCTTTAAATAATATTTGCATAATATTTTAACAAAAACTAAATCTATTTAATGATTAGAATTTACTTTATTCTGGTTAGTAAGTTGTCCTCGAATTACTGAAGCACATTTTACATTAAAAATATTTGTGCAAATTGTTACGAGGATTTGATTAAGTAAGTTCTTTTTTTCAGAGTAGCAAACACACACATTAAGTCACCAACAAATGCCAACAAACATACACTGTGATAAAAAACAAGCATAAATATATAACATGTTGCACACCATTAATGGTTTAAACCGTTATCTATTCAATAGTCATGACATTAACAAGTATACAGCAAAATATATTTACATTTACATTTGAGAATAAGTGGCCTACAAATTCGCTTTATATTCCTTCTGATAACATTGATGAGATAGGATTTTATATTTACATTAAAAGACAAGAAAAACTTCATATCATGCTTCTATACCTACACTCTGTCATCCACATGAACGGTTGAACCGAACACCATCCAATACTATCATTTGTTTAATTTCCTAGAAAAGTAACTGAGTGCTCTAGTTCACTATATTATTTATATTTATAGTTTTATATATTTATATATCTTTATTCCTCAATCCACAAATCTACAAATATCGACTACATATTGTGAAACAGTGACGCAAACAAGGGCTTCACACTGATCCCACATACAAGTTTGATTGTGTTTGTTGGATCATTGTAAATAAGCCTTTAATTTTATTCAAAGACAATATTTCCCTCTGGCTCCCATTTGAGTTCAGTAAAACAATTGGATTGACGCTACTACACACCAGGTGTGATGTCATTGTCACTATAGTTCTTGTGCATGTTGTTCGAATAGAGAAAGGATACCTGCAATAAAAAATATATATTTTTCATAAATAATCACATAAATGTTGGCCTTATTTTTAAACAAACTATTATAATGCTTCAGATGGATTGTGTGAATTGCTTTAATGGAACTATATTTTGGTCACTACAAACTAACATGGTATTGAATCACCAGAAATAAGATTCATAAAAATCTCTAGCTTCGTTTTACACATAAACAGTTACAGCATATGGGTTTGAAACAACAACACAATACTTAAATCCTGAGAGAATTCATATTTTGTCATCTACGGATTTTCTTCATGGATGAATGTTTTTTCTCTAAAGAGGCTTTGAAGACAAATGTTTTATCAGTTTGTGTGCTACGATGGGAATCAAACTTATGACCTGGGAGTTGCTAGTGCCATGCTTTCCCAATTGAGCAGCAGTGGCCTTGAAAAACAAACAGGGATGTGTATTTTTCTGCGAATCAATGGTCTGAAAATCTTAACATGGGCCAAACACATCACACATGATCAAAACTCATTACTGGTTCAGGTGATCAATTACTAAAGAGGCTCTTAAATGCAGGTCGACTCTGTCAGCGCAATGATCAAGAACTTCAATCCAGAGATGTGCAGAACAAATCAATGTCTAAAAACCTTTTATTTCTCTTTCCTCCTGTTTTTATATTCCAAATGGCAGAGCTGAAAATAGTGGACAAGGAAAAATAACACCTAGAGAGCGGCAGTGAGAAAGTAAGTGCATTGTTTTGTTTTTTTGATGAGCTGTCATAAGGGTCAGAATGTTCTTAAAAGCATCACGATTCGGGCCAAGAAACAAAGAGAATGTTCTTTTTATTTTTGGTCCAAGGACTCAGCAGTCCTACTATTTAAAGAGATAATTCGCCCAAAAAGGGACATTCTTGCATCATTTACGTACCCTCGTGTCATTCCAAATCTGTGTGACTTTCTTTCTTGGGCAGAACACAAAAGAAAATAACCGAAGATTTGAAGATAACCGAACAACATTGGTCCCCATTGACCACCATCGTATGAACACAAAACCTCCGAGACATTTCACAAAATATCTTCTTTAAATGACATTAGGGTCACTAAATGGAAAGAACATTTATATTTTTGGGTGAACTATCCCTTCAAGCACTATGGAAATCTGTCTCAATTCAACGTAATGCTTTCATAATACTTTAAGCCTTTCTGAAAGTAAGATGTGTAGATAAATGTGCAGCTAAATACATTACAGAGACATGTTCATTTACTGAACATATTTCAATGGGTCATATGCTACCATTTGTTTTCTAGGTCTTGTTTTCTATAACATCAGTCGACAAAAACAGCATAAAAGCTAACAACAGCCTGATAATACAGCACTCTACAAATGCTGAGTTATTTTCAACCCTGTGTTGGGTCAAAGAGGGACAAACCCAGCCGTCTGGTTGTAAATTAACCTAATCTGGGTTGTTTTAACCTCAAATGTTGGGTTGTTTTAACCCATTGTTGGATCAAATTTAAACAATTTAAGGATCTAAGGAGCCAATCAAAGCAAAGTGGAGGCGTTTCCTGTATTAAGTCATAATCCCTCACATTCACACCACACATTAAACTTGTTAGAGAACAGCGACGGTTCAACCCTCTGAAATTTGGTGATGTCAATGTTGGACAGTAATAAAAATAAGCAATTTACAGACTCCTTGATTTTATATATTAGTATATTTATTATGTTTGCCTTATTTTATTTTACATTATTCAAATCACATTGAGGCAGAACTTTCTCACATAATGAGCTCAAAGTTAGTTTAGTTTATAATTGGGCTGCGTAAACTGGCCGGGGAGCTTTGTGTTGTGGATGTACTTTTTATCAACAAAGTAGACTGAAATTCTATTTCAAATTATTAGGGAAAATACTATTTGCTGATATCACCTCTTTAACATTTTACCATTTTATTTTACTCTCAGAGGATGCTGATTCCATAAACCAAAATAAATTGCTCAAAATCATCCAGTGCAAATCAGAGACGGAAGAAGTGGTTCAAAGTCGGAAGCTGAATATAACTACTGACCTTTCCATCCTCTGAATCCCATATGAGAAAGAGAGAGAGAGATGAGAAATAAGAAAGCAGAATCAAAAGCATACATATATGTTAGGTTTAGAAGGCTAACAAAGTAGAGAAAATGTATAAGGATATAAGGACAAGTACCAAAAATCAGAGATGAGGGCAGTGTATAGTCGAGAGCTTGCTCGGTTTGCTAAAGAAAGCTTTAGAGACAGGGCGAGAGAGGGCAGACACGGTAAACAGTCCTTGCATTCAGAATTGCCCAGCTACGTGAGCTGAGAAACAAAACACAGACAAGGATCACTCACCTCATCCTTTACAATTCATAGATCCAGAGACCATTCCAGAAAATCAAAGTGAGGTACAGCAACTAAAATGCACCTTTATTACACAGTAGTAAAGCTGTAATTAAAGGTGATAACAATGTAATAATGCGTTAGATTCCTCAGATTTCACATATTCAATTTCTCCTTGATCTAATATTGCAACAAATGTAATGAATTCCATAAGCAATTCATCTACAGTATGTTATATAATAATAACACCAGGCGGTTATGCAACAGGGATTCGAGACATGTTTTAAATGGTCTGTGTTCGTAAATGTCACAGTGTCTAATGCAGCCCTACTGGCTATTTTTACAACGGGAAGCAAAAAAAATGTCCCAAACATGGGTTTGATAAAGCTAAAGGAGGGACGGATTTACAGAGGTGGAACTAGAGGTTGAACTTTGAATGAGGTATGACAGGAGCTCAGGGTGTAAAGGGAAAATTCTCTTAAAAGGATAGCTCAACCAAATATGTAGAGTGTCATCATTTACTCACGCTCATGTAATTGCATTCCTGTATGAACTTTCTTCCGACGAACACAAAGAAAGATATCTGGAAGAATGTTAGTAATTTTCAGCCTCGGGATATCATTGACTACCATAGTAGGAAGAATAAAATGGTAGTCAAAGATGTCAGAGAACTCTTTGTTTTCCTAAACTTTACAAAATATCTCAATATGTGTTCCACAGAAGAAAAATTATTAAATATTATTCTCCTACTATGGTAGTGGATAATGTCCCAAAACTGATAATTGTTCATTGGAACAAAGAAATGTATAAAGGTTTGAAACAAGCGTGTAAATAAAATAACCTTTTCACTTCTGTGGAGCACCAAAGTTACCATAAGATCAAATAATGGCCGAATTTGTACTTTTGGGTTAGCTTTTCCGCAAATATAGCAAAAACTTTATGCATGAACACATACCCAAATATATAAAGAGGGATGAGTGTTTGGTTGGTCCCCCATCAGAGCTGGTAACCTGCCCAGCTCATTTCTCTAAACACGAGTATGAACAAACAGCTGGTCTGTAGTTTGCTCCTGGGTCCTTTACCGAGAATATATCTGTACTACATAGATTAGCGCAAAATCACCACATAGTCCAAAGAGACCATGAGTGTGAAACTTCATCCTTCAATAATCAGCAATGCCACCGGCTGACATCATGTCCGTCTCCATGGTGATGCCTCTGCCGGTCGGAAATCCGCTAGGAGAAAGACTGCGGCAGCCGTGAGTGTCAGGAAACAACCGGCACGGAATACTAAGCATGTTGAGGTTAATGTGTGCACAATCGCAGATAGCCACTAACGCAACCACACACGGAGGTACAAACACATTTCTTTTGTCGAAAGATGTAGAAATGTCAAGGAAGCCCAAGACGGTTTTAAAATACGCCTTCAATGAAGATGTGTGAAAGCTGTGAGTGTGGGGATTTGAATTATTTATAAAGGTAGCAATGTAAAAAAAACTTGTCTAGACTTGTTGTTGGTCTAGATCTGGTACACTGGTCTCATCTTTTCATGATTGTCTAAACAAATACTGCCATTGGGTCCAGCTTCACTTCTCCAAGGCGTTTGAACTACTGAAGCATGCTTGTATTTTTAACTTCTTTTAACCCAATTTTGGTGAAGAAGTCAAACAGCTATTTATAGCCACGCAATAAAAGAGATTTGAACTCCTGTGAGTTCTGATTTCCCTCCAATATAATCCACTTTCAGGGGAGGTGCGCACTGCTGCAAACCAAATTAACAGTCACAAACACACGCGCACACACACACAAACACACACAGTCTATGAATTAGCAAGAATACATTTAAAAAGCTTCAGCACCTAAACTACAGCAGACACAGCGCGACACAATAAAATACAATAGAATGCATTAGAGCCCATTTTAATTTTATATTATGTCCACACAGGATGCGACACAACATAACAAGGGTTTGTTCTTAATGGGTTTCTAGCGCCCGGTGTAGACACTGTGTAGTAAGGTGTGGTTGCCCAGGTATTATCAGAGTTTGTTAGCATGTAAGCATGTAAAGTGGTTGATAATTGGTTGTTCAATCTCACATGAAAACAAAGGCTGTCTCACTATGAAGGGTGTGTCCTTCGGATGTCGCATTTGTTGGCTGCATACATCATCAAAGTTGTCTTGTTTCAAAAAACGTCATAAAATGTACTTTTTTTCTTTGTGAGACATAATCACTGTCAATGGGGGATGAGATCGGTTTGGCTACTGACATTTTTTTTGTCAAATACCTTTCTTCGTGTTAAGCAGAACAAAGAAACATATACAGGTTTGGAACAACCTGATGGTGAGTAAATTATGACAGAATTTTAATTTTTGGGTGAACTATCCCTTTAAGGCCCTTTAATAAGACTGTTGTTCAAGTTTTTTGCCCAGATTATCATACTGGATTTGTTGCAGTAAATCTGCGCTAGTCTGCAGATTTTATCACGTAGTGTGTGATGCCCTGTTTTTTACTGCAAACTTTCAAAAGTCTGCAAGTGTGTGATGTCTAATTTAAAAAAAATCTGTTCAAATTTGAAAAGCCTTGTGGTGTATTTCAGCCTTTACCTTGAAATTCTTACCTGGAAAAAAAGCTAAAAAATAATAATAAACCTTGATGAAGTGTGGAGGATGCAACCTTCAAAATGAGTCACAGCGATAGTGTAGTATACTTTAATCCTTACTGTAGTTAACATTAAAGTATACCACAGTATTCACTAAAGTTGATCATTCAGTATAGTTAAAGGTACAATATGTAAGATTTCTGCAATATTCAAATTTGAGACATAATTTATGTCTGCAACACAAACAGCATGAAATAATACATGTGGTTAGGGGCCTGTTCAAGTTCCCAACAGTACGATGCAAAATATTAATGCTGATTTGCTTTTACTTATTATAAGCACTAATGATTCTCACCTCTCTTCTTTTGAAGGCTCTCTATAAACCCTAATGTCCAGGTAAACGGTTACATCACCACTTTATTGCTTCTGCAACCCAGCAGAGTTCTTTGATTAGCAAAACAATATTGCTGGGCTCCCAAGGCTACGCTGGAGAGCCTGGTTCAGTAATCACACGTGAAAACACACACATGCACAGATGCTTAAGATGCGCGAGCCGGTGAGCTCAGAAAGGCCTTTAAATATTCCTCAAAGCACAAAGTCCACATCGCTGTACAAAGCCAAAGCCTGAATCACCTCAATCATTCTCTCTTGTTTGTTGTTCAGATATTGATCTCCATCCGTCTTCTCTTTTTCTGACTCTCTTCTCTTGCACCCAGTAAATCTTCAGCAGGCTTTAACGCTTTAATTGGAGGCTGAGGCTATTGTCTCATAATAAACTCATTTGTCAGATGCTTACAGCAGTAAAAAGAAAGTGGGTTGCCCGAGAAAAGTGAGGAAGGATGCGACCGATTAAGTTAAATAGGAAGTTAATAATTCACATGGTGATGGTGGCGTCATCAAAAAAGAGATGTTCGCTGCTCACCTGTAGAATTTTCAGGAGGAAATACCCTCAAGAATCGACTAGGAAATGAATCCAGGATCATTTTAAAACCTGCGTAAATCTTGGATTATCTTGTTTCAAACTGTTCATAATTAATTCTGGATATTCCACGATTTCACAATGTACATTTAAAAGCCCTTGGTTGATGCTTTTATTTGCATATTTAGGAGGTAAATAACATTAATTGGACAATACAGCTTGCTACGGGCACACCACCTGTTTTAGGTGAACTTTTCCATCTGTGAATTCCACTGTGGTTGTTTCAAGCCCCCTTATCAATATGATTTCTTCTAGATTCTGGTAAACATGTTTGCTATAAACCTTCAGCATTTTATATTTTCTCTTGTAAACAGTGCTTACCGCATTAAATATGAATGTTCTTTCGGAGTTAAGTTTAAGAGTCCACGTCAAAATAGTTAAGGCGGTCGAGAACAGTGACAGCTAATGCGTCAACTGGAGCACTAAAGAGAATATTATTTTTGCAGTAGGTTATGTAAGACAACCGGGGCAGATTTATTTGGTGACATTTCCAGTTGGACAAGTTTATATTGAATAGAGATAAAAGATAGAAGAGACTAATCATTACATTGAAGTATTTGTTGATGGTTATATAAGGTGTTTACTATATGTTACCTTACTCAGAAAATAAAGCTGTTATCTTCGAAAACAATGTCTGCAGAAGTCATTCTGTGTAAGCAGCTTCACAAACTATAGTTATATTAACATTAAGATTACATTTATAAATGTGCCAGACGCTTTTATCCAAAGCGACTTTCATGGCATTATCCTATACATTTATACATAGGTGTATGCAATCGCCTGGGATCGAGCCCACAACTTTCCACTGTGCTACAGGAAAGCTGTAGCCGAATAAAGTTAAGTGTCTTCTAGCAGGGGTAAAAATAACAACAGTGTCATATTGTTTGTTTCGTCATGAAATAGCGCTTTAATGTCATTACTTTTCAAAATGTGTGTTCGTTCACACGCAATGCTTTGATTACATGGTCCCTAACCCATTATTTTTCCAAATCCCAATATGCAAAACATAATTTAATTCATTTGGCAAATGATTTTATCCAAAGCAATTTACAGTACATTTAAGTGATACATTTTTAATCCGTACGTGTGTTCCCTGAGATTGAACCCATGATATTTGCACTTTTAATGCAACGGTCTGCCAGCTGAGATATAGGAACACCAGATTATCATAAGGATATAATCATATTGCATTGAGGAGAAAGTTAAATTAATGCGAAAGAAACATAGTTAAGGTTTCTAAGCACAATTTACCGCCTTATTCACAAGTGTAACCCTTAAAGTGGGCGTAACACACAGGTTTTCTGCCAATCTCATATTAATCTTGAGTACCTATAGAGTAGTATTGCATACTTCGTACCTTCGTAGAGTATTTAGTTTGATCACATTTATAAAAGATAGATACAGCTTTACGATTGTTTCCGAAAACATACCGTGCGTTCGGGGGGGGAGGGGTAGACTGAACCAAAGCACGTGCACACCCATTGTCAACAAAACACGGACATCAGTTTCACTCATCGCATGTCCGTCATCTTTAAGCGCTGGGACGGCTCCATATATCAGTTTCAAACGATCTCCAAATCCAGCATTATATCCACAGTTTATATAACATTCATCTCCCAAATGCAGAGAACAAACAAACAACTGAACTTCGCGAATGTATGCTCTCTCTCTCTCCTGCCCTACAAGTGAAAGTGACGTCTGCGCATGCTTCTTCTCCTGGCTGCTGTGTGGCCATGCCAAGAGCTTTTCCAAGAGAACACGCCCAACTCATTTTTTGACAAGTTGACCATGTTAAGCATGAGAAGACGGCACGTTTAACATTGTAAAGAAGCCAGAATGCATGAAACACCGTTGAACGGCCGCTTTAAAACTGATCTAAAGACCCCCTATCATACTCAAAAACACCAACTTAACTCCAATGGAAATGATTATCTTTACAAGTAACAAGATTAAACTATAACCAAATGAATTCTAAAATGTACATTAGCAAATTGGCACATCCCTATCTGTGATTGCTCAATCCCATCTTCACACTCCACAACGTATGTTTCTACTGAGTGAAGAGACTTACACATCATGTTCAAGTATTAGTCTTGAAACAAGCCGCCTCTAATTACATAAATCATCGTATCAAGTCTTCAATTAGGATTTGAGACCGGTGTCCATCAAAACTCTGATTTAGCAGCGCCTTATCAAGTGATGCTCGCTCCTCTTGTCTCTGGGGATACTTACACACGGTCCCATGCATTTTTAATGATCACACACTGTAGCTGTCTGATCATGAAAAGACCGCATGTAAATGTTCTTCAAGACACATTAAAGGTGAATGACGATAGTTTAAACCCGAGATGAGGGAGACTAATGTAAATGACAGATTGTCTGAGCAACATCTACTGTAATGCAGGACAAAAATGAAACATAAACATTGATTGTCATTAGGATCATGATGAAGGTAAAGTCATTCATAATATGAATAATAATTAATTATATCTATTTGAATTTATTATTTTTATAATTATTATTTGTTGTTCGTTTTATATATATATTTATATGTACTATACTATACGTTCAAATAAATATTTACACTGGTCAGTTTTGTTTACTGTTCATCGTGCTAGTAAAATAAGCTTACTGAAGAGGTTTTGAGCATCAGAGTATTTCAAATAATGTAATGCAAACCGCGATTACTGTAATGGAAGTAAACAGACAAACGTGCGGTGTGCATTTACGCTGCAAACACTAGCTCTCAATGGGAAAGGCCACAGATAATATATATTAACATGGTGGGCCACCTGCCATTACAATAAATTGGAAGAAATGCAACGCTAAATATCTGCCACTTTGGTACATAAAGCCACTAGGTACTGGTGCTAGTTGTTGTTATTATTACTATACTAAGAATTTAAAATAGCTGAATACTACGAGACTCAAATATTATTGAAAATTAAGAATAATGTGCCAAATGAGGCACCATTTAACAATTTCACTCATGGCATCACGGGGTGCCGCAAAAAAACCTAACTTGTCATTACCCAAAATGCGGCAAGTGAAACAGGTGTGGAAAAAAATCCCATTTTCAGAATTGTGTAATGAAATGCTCACACACAAACACATTCCGACTGATCAGGATCCATTTAGAGACCCTTATTATTATTTTCATTGCTCAGTCGTCAGAAGAGTGCAAACCCTCTGGACGAGTCAACCAAAAAAATAGTACCAGCCCATTAAATTGTTATAAAGCAAGGCAATGGTCTATTTCAAACAGCCCGATTGAAAATTTTGTTTAAACACCTGCAACTGGTCAACGCACAGTAGGTCTGAAATCTGACACAGCATCTGCAACTAGGCACAGTATGTATCACAAGTATACATACTAGACAACAGTATGTTGGGAAAATAGTCTACAGATTAGTCGCAGACCGAAAACATCAAAGAGAGCTTGAATAGGGAGATTTAAGCTGCATTAATGTTCATTCCTCACTCTGTTCTGACAGATTCCACACTGTGCTGCCCATTCATGCCCATTCAATGGCGTTAATGGGCCACAACATGAAAAACACGCGCACGCACACAGTTGTTCCTCAGTGGTACTCTTTCAACATTCTAAGTGGCCCAGTCTCAGCCAACAAGCCTCTTAAGCAAACCATCACACACTTTAATTTACTTATGCCACTATCCGCCGACAAATCTACTACTCCCACAAGCAAACCCTTTGCACTTAGCACAAGCCTATTCATTCTTTCCATTGATCCACAAACCCAAATCATACATGTCTTATCTGCTCTACTTACATACAGTACAAGAGTATAAAACTATAAGCACAGCTTGAGTTACGCAACTGCCTCGTCCATCTTATGCTAAAAAGAGAAGTATGAACGAGAACTTGAGAGACTGCAGTCTTGTGTAAAAATGCATAATTGAAGATTTAGCAACCAGTATAAATGCCATAGCAGCCTAACATGGATCTAATTATAAAAAAGCAAACATTCAGTCATTATAAACCTGTCCAAAAAGGATTTCTTATAGCCTATAGCAAAGTTCCTGGCATGAGCTAAATATCTTTCTCAGTTCAGATGTTCGATATCAAACTCCTGCTTCAGTCAAAATGTTCATTGTATCATCATGGTACCTTGTAAACATGACTTTTTTTACCCGGCAGGACCAATTAAAACTCGACTCGTGGAAGAAGCCAACCTTTCGATTGCAGACAGCTCCTGCCATTTCTGTTTTCAATATGCATCAGAGGTTCTTTGAACAGTCTGTGGGCAAAAGGATTAAAGATCCTGTTCTTATGCTGTTTAGGGTGTTTCCGTGCCTTACCATCATTCATATTCATCACAGGCCTGTCCTCTAAGTCTTAAAGTCACTGAGCTATCATTTAAGTGTCTCTATCATTCATTCAAAGACCGGGTCTCTCTTCGCCACATTTTTATCCTGAGTTTCCACAGAGCTTATGAATATCAACCCACCCTTCGGGTAGCTATAACACTTCAGCCATAATGGTTTGTCTGCGATATTCAATTATTGTGACATACAATTTTGTAATAGGCCACGAGTCACTCTTTCTCAGAAGATGACAGGCTTTCCAAGTAAAACCCTTTAAACATTGTTTATATTGTGCTTTTTTATTTTGAATGCAGGCACTGAATATCTGATGGTTTTCCTAAGACAACTGTTAGAGAATCAAATTAACAGTCGCACAAAGTTCTTACCAAGATTCAATCAGATACAAGATTCAAGTTCTGTATCATATTTTAAAGAAAACTACATTGCGAAAAGTAATAGCACTCCTCTTCACAACAAGCCTCTCAAATTGCAATATTATTCAAGCAATAACATTGGAGAACAAGTTACACACCAGAGTTTAAAGGAGCTATATGTACAATTCAGAAACCTTGTTGCTAAGTTTGAGAGACATAGCGTTTTTAAAATCAAACACGTTGTACACACTGGCGACACCATTCTAAGTCAAGCAACACTTCACTACAACTTTCAAATCATCAGTTATGTAAATGATGACTTCACCCAAGGCTTCAAGATACATTGATCTGTTTAGGAGGAACGGGGAACAATGCTGAAGATTATAGAGAAAAGGTCTTCAGTGGTTACTTAATTACACCATATAAATAGTTTGTAAGAAAAATCAAATTTAAAGCAACACTTTATAACTTTTACTTACGGGTTCCTCCATTTGGTTGATAAGTGCAATTGTTTGTTACCAGTGTTGTAAATAATGTTGTATAACTGTATAAGTTTCCCCGTGGGCAGCACAATAAGCATGAATTTGTTTACTAAGCTGATGGAACGGGCGAATGAAAGAAAATGCATCCTTTCGACTTACAAAGGAACCAGGTGTCATTGGATACTGATATGTTGTGCGGTATTGCATTTCCTGATATTGTAAGCAGCCATTTTCCAGAGTGTTTTGCCACTCAGGGGGGCGTGTTTTGGGGTGTTCACGTGCATACCCTCTATTCCAAAACATTGACTGAATGTGCTTTACCGACTTCATGATTCCATAATGACAGTGACAATATGGCCCCTTTAATTCTTACAAGCAGGTTACAAGCACCTTTCACTAAGCATGAGCAATAGTGATGACTATTCCAAATTCTTTTATTTTAACCTCAACTCATTTGGACTGTCCCAACAGCAACAAGCACACAAATTAAAAAGTATCGGATTGATCAAGATCAATGTCTTCATAAGTAGTATTGTAATGTTTCTTGGCTCCCGAGGCTAACTGTAGAGCCAGGTTCAGTGGTCACATGCATACCCACACTTACACAGATGTTTCTGAACCCACGTGTCAAAAAGTTCACACCACACCACAAATCCAAGGATAAGATAAACTGAATCACTTCAATCTTTTGCTCTTGTTCATAACCCAGATATCATTCTTAATCCTTCTCTTCCCCTCTCCAATCAAAGAAACATACATATCAAGGCCTCAGAGACTTCCAAAGATCCGATGAGTGTCTGTCTCATCCCGTCTCAGAGGAACATAGGTTCTCACAGGCAATCAAAGCCCTTCCTTCCACAATTCACCCGCTCAGCTGGCTTGCTGACGTCCTCCGTTGTCGTCCTACCATTTCTTTCTCGTAGGCGCAGCGTTGTGGTAATTACCCGCTAAGGCGGTATAGTAGCCGCACTCACTAAAGCCCCGGCAGCCTCTTGAGTTCTGACTCACGCTTTAATTAGACTAAAGATAGACTCAAGAGTCCACGTCCCATCGTTCCTTCTGACGCGTTTTCAAATCCAGGGCTGTGTCAGGTTTCCATTTTATTGTTCTGACTTCCCTCTTTAATTTCTCTTGAGTTCCTCTGGTTTCAAGTTCTGGCAGTGATGTCGATGGGTTTGGTAAAGTAATGCGGGGTAGTGCATTGATTTGAGGTTTGTTGCTCTAATGACTCATCAGCTCTGAGGCTGTGCGTGCATATCTACTTCGCTGAGGGCGATGGCTTAAAATGACCTTTGGGGACATGTAGTCATGGCTTAAAAGTCATTCGTAAATTAGAAAATTAGGTAAAAATCACATATTTCAGGATCTTCAAATACATCAAAACAGAACTAACAATGACTGGTCGGAGAAGATACTGTAGTAACAAGAGGACACGACATGTGAGTGAGAGAGTGACAAAGAGAGCGAGCAAGATTGAAGGTGTGCGATTACCTGCTTCAACCGTGAGAGGTCCACTGAGGCAATCGATAACTTTGTCATGGTATTGATTCAACAGTTGCTGTGGTGGAGTGATAAAAAAAGTAACGCATCCTGATGCTGTTCTGGTCCTGTATCAGCCTCCGGTCAAATCGGATTTGAGAACTAGACCTAACTATGGTATTATTATACATTACTTAAAACATTTAATTTTTTTTAAAGACAACAACATTTTTATCCTCCGAGTAAAATGAGCTATAATCTCCAGCAAATAAACATCTCATCATTAACAACTACTGACATCTTAAAGGGGTCATATGACACTGCTAAAACAAATATTTTTATTTTGTTATAGATGTAATGCAATGCGTATACACGATTTAAGGTTCAAAAACGTTATATTTTCCACATGTTTTTATCTCCTTTTTGCCCCGCCTCTCAGAAACGCTCAAATTTTTTACAAAGCTCATCGCTCTGAAAAGCGAGGTGTGCTAAGATTGGCCAGTTAACAAGTGCGTAGTGATTGGTCGAATACTGCAAGCGTGTGACGGAAATGTAACGCCCCTTACCATATTTGGAACATGAGGACAGGTACGCCCACCTTACTTGCAAATACATTTGGGAGGTCTTAGTCAAATCCTACCACAAACTGACTAGTTTTGTGGGGGTGTGGTTACACGAGTCGTTTCAGGCAGGTCTGGGTGAGCATTCGCTTTTAGTTAGAATGCATCCCTTGTTCCGAAACTTTATTTTTGCAATTTTACGTGTCTAATACTTTCATGGGCAAGTTATAAAACAACAAAGACACATAAAAACAATTATTCGCGCCAAATGACCCCTTTAATCTGTTTAAATCCAAGTCATACATTATTGCTGATGTGCAATGCTGCTTTTATATCCCAAATAAAGCTTTATCTACATTTTCGCAAATATTCCAGAGGAGACAAACACACTGTATGTGTGTGTTTACTCCAATTGTGTGAGTGCACAAGCACAGGTCCGATGTGTTTGAATAATGGATGGGGCTTGTGTTTGTTTGAGAGCGCACCATTTCTCCTTAGCTGAAATGCGTCCGTGTGCCATGGCGCTTCGCCGCATGAATATTAATGCCGTGGAGTGTCTTGTCCATCTACACAATACCATCCACAATCCCTTCAGGCCAGCTTTGGAGATCACTCTTAGATGCATTAAAGCCACTGCAAAAATACCCAGGTGCCACCCACCATGGGCTACACTCTAGACGATCCTTATCACAAATGCATCCTGACTGTACTGGACTATAAATACACAATACACTATTCTGGTACTCAATCATTCCTCTTCACAATCTTAGAATTCAAAAACAATAATTTCATTTTGAATCCTAACCTAAGACCTATTCTACATCCTAACTGGCTAACAAAGTATGTACTATAAAGGGAAATCACTTGCAAATGTTTTAAAATACACTGTTCTTCAGACACAACTTCAAAGTTAAGAGAAAAAGTTTTTTAAAAGGAGAAGGCCCACACATTATATCTTGACCGAGCAATTGCATGCAAATGTGAACCTTTCCGTAAAACAATAGTTTGTAGCAAAGGTTTTTCGCCACACTGATAGATCAGATGATATTTGGTTAATTAAATCCCATTTAAGGTCTCTCTTAAAGGCTTTAAAGCATTTATTACTTTTTTATGCATTTTATGCTCTGTTTTATGTGCTATAAAGAGCCATCCCTTCACCATTATTGCTTCTGGCTTGTGCATTTAAGTTCACAGAAAGTATGTTGTCTCTTAAAAACCTTTTTTTGTCACGTTCCTAACGCATGTTTATTTCCCTTATCTTATACAGAAAACTGATATTTTTTAGATGTCTGGACTCTATCAACAGGGGTTTAGAAAAATATGTACAGATGGTTCAAAATATTGTTATAAATAGACTGTCTGAGAGTGTCTTTTTCAAGTTTTGACTGAAAATGTCAGATCCATAACGCTGGAATTGCCCAAGGGCCAAAACAACAACCTACACGGAAAATAATGACCAGACTGCCAATGTTACATGAGTTTAATTACAGGGTCATTCACAAGTTTTACCCCAAAAAACCCTTGCCCAAAACACTTTCTCAAAGACGATTTTAAAAACCTGTGAATTCGTTTGAGAAATGTGTTGGATTTTAGACTTTTTAACTGGACCCACATAGATCTTTAAAACTCAAGCATGGGAAACATTGAGGGACGAGATGCTGTCAGCTGTGTCATTTGTATCCGCAAGCTAAATGGGGTATATGGACACAGAGCGTTGACCGCCAAAATCTCAGCCAACGGCGTTTTTCGCTGGCTCGCTTTAAAATGCACATGGGATTACGGTCAGTGACGTGAGTCTAATTATCCAAACACTACATCATACATCGACCACCAAAATGGAGAAGCGCTTCAGGTTATCCGCTTCAAGCTACATTCACAAATATGTAAAAGAGCTAAATAAACTTTTCGACTTACTCAAGGGATGATCACAAAGGCGTATAGCAATGTTTAGTCATAGTGTTGTCGATTTAAGTAAACACATCATTATCACTTGATGAAAAATGACCGAGAGCGGAAGTGGCTTAGCAGGCTGAGATTTTAGCGGAACTACATCATTGCCCCGTATGCAACTACCCCCTTACATCTGCATTTTGGCACAAAATTCTATTGGACTGACTTGATCTTATGACACATGGGACCCCATTTGTGTTGACTTTTGAAAGCAGAAAAGCTATTTACAGAACAATAGAATTTCTCACGTTGTGATTCTAGTACAAAAAAAAAAGAATAAATAACTGAATCCACTTTTCCAGCAGAATGTTACAGGTGTCCGAGATCACAAGACCTTAACCATCCCATGCGTCACATCGTACCAAATCTGGTGCTTCTAATTTACTTTAGTGAATAATCAACCGTGTACAATATACATCTGTTCTCCTTTGTGTTCTGTGTCCAACCAGCTTTGTTTTGAAAAACGTGGTGAGAACATTATCTTGTTAGCGATCATTGATTCACGACTAGCAGGTTTAAAGGGCACCGGCTCCAGCGCATCACAGGAGGAAAAGGTTGTGTTTATTTGTTTCCTTACTCTAAGCCTCTTAACATGAGCTTAGCAATAATTATACGGTAATAACCCGATAACACAAATATCCACAGAGTTTTATACGATGCTGAGCTACAGAGGGTAACAGAGTGTCAAACATACCACATTTTCTTGTCACTAAAGTTCTGTCTCAAATTAACGTTTACACTTTGGGGGAATTAAATGCTTATCACACAATGAAAACACTCAACGGAACAGCCTTAATATTTGTGTGGGGAATATTACTTATTGGAAATAAAAAGACCAAATGACAAATGGTGAGATGATCACATTCACATGATGAAAGTCTTTCGGGACCGACCAATGGGAGTAAAGCAATCCGGCTCTGAGCAATCCAAATCCAAGCATTCGACAGCACTAAACAGGTCAATAAAATGTCAAGACAATCCGCACACAAAATCTTAAATGCATCAGGTAGAATGAGAGTCTAATATACACTGTAAAATCTGAAACAGGCTTTTTCATCCCAAAAGTCATCCGTTCGTTCCAACGGATCATGGGAGATATGTCATGAAGTTAGGCTGAACGTGTATGTGTTTACTTTGGGATGCCCTGTGTTGTACTCCAGAGATAAGGAGATTATAATTGGATCAGCGAGTGTGGTTTGCATTTGAAACTGACTGCAGCTGTACCACACAGACTTCAGACACCCAGCGAGTCTCTCACAGTCACTTTCAGCAGATTGAACTTTATCCACAACATATAGTACTGTACGAGCATATTAAACAGTGTTCAAAAGATCTATGATGATGGCAAAGGCACACATATTCCTTTAAGCTTTGAGGCCAAAAAAATTAGCAGCATTTCTGGAGAAATGTACTGTACAAGTTTTTGTCCAAGAAAATGCTCAATACAATGAGAAAGCTCATCCTTCTAGCATCACCTGCCACGACATTCATGGATTTGTGGATGCTGCACCATCAAGCGTCTAAAGCAAACCTGTTGGTTTAAAAAAAATGCATACAGTTGATAAAACTGATAACCTTTTAAGTGACTGTCAATGGCATTTAGGATTTTAAGCGAAACTCTTTTCCAACCCGGAACGAGTAATGCAAGTATATTCGTCTGCTATGTTTATACATGTTTATTTGCGAATATAAACTTGTATTTCTGTGTCCAGGTAACTTGTTGTTCATAAACATACAAAAACGACATTGTAACAATACAAAGCAGCTTCAAAATTGCCAAAGTAACACTTAAATGTTCAGTGTATGAAATCTAGCAGCATCTAGCGTTGAGGTTGCGAATTACGGTGTCTGACACAGCACTAAGATGTCATCACGTTTTCGCTTCTTTGCCGAAGGAGATTATGTATTTACGAAACGCTCTCTGTAAAGCACAACATGAATTTCATGTTAGGGGACCCGATGTGTACGTGGATAGAAATAGCTCATTCTAAGGTAATAAAAACATAACGCTTCATTATTTCAGGTCTTTAAACACCTCTGAAAACACAATTGTGTGTATTATATTGCATTTCTGACCTCTAAAGCTGCAACAGAGGAATATAAATACAGGTGTTGTTTTGAAATGTATCCTCTATTTTTAAGGCTATTTAATATGTGGCCACTCTTCCTGTTCCCTCTCTTTCACACTCTTTTCCCCAGCCACAAATAACTCTTTCTCCTCTGGCTGCGTCAGTCTGTACATTAGAAGCATTAATGGAGCATGACGTCTTCCAAGACACTAAGCATTGAGTTACAATGGTAGAAATAGGGGTTCAATACTCAATCATATTTAAGGTAGAGTATAATATTTTAATAGTCATTTCATTAAAATTGTTTTCAAATTATTTATTATGTAAAGTATTTCTTAAAGTGAGTGTAAAGAGAATTCTGAGAATTGCTTCTAAACACATTATAAATGTTAGTAATCATAGTTAGAAATCACGTTTAAAAGACTATGAACTTAGTTTAAACAGTTTTTCACCAATTCTTTCAAGATTTTGATCTTATTTTATTTACCTGGCAGGTTTTTTATCAATCAAATTTGGTTGATTTGGTAAGTAACATTATTTTTCATGGTGTGACACACTTACTTATATTATTTATATAAACTATTTTGTGACCCACACTCTTAAGAAAAAGGTGCTTCAAAATGTTCCTGATGCCATAGAAGAACCTTTTGGTTCCATAAAGAACAAAGTCCTTTAACATCTGAAGAACCTTTCTGCTTCAAAAAAGGTTCTTTGTGGCGGAAAATGGTTCTACGGATTATAAAAAAGTAAGAAAGAGACAGTTCTTTAAAGATCTTTAAAGGAATGATTCTTCTATGGCATCGCTTTAAAGAACCTTTCAAGCACCCTTATTTTTTAAGAGTGCAGTCTGTGAAATCTAAGCTGAGATGAGCATCAAAGTTTCATTTGAGTAAGTTCACTATAATTTCAATCTTTGACATGGCATTACTCAATACAAGGTTGAATTTTCACAAAACGTGCTTTACATTATGTAGAATGATTAAATGTAGAAGACAATAAAACACAAAAAAAAGACTAGCCAGGTTTTCACAGACTGGGTCGATGTTCTTTTTAGACTTGAAAGGAACTAACAGTTTTTATATTGTGTAATATAAAATAAATAAATAAATAAATAAAACATATAAAAATGCATCTGTATCTGTAGAAGGCAATGATACAGCATTTCATTGGTGTGTGTGAGTGTGCATGTTCTCCTCGAATGCATCTCTATTCGAGTGTAAGCCATGTGGCATGAAAGGAACAACAGTAAAACACGAGAAAATGACCCCCTCAGGAGACCAAATCACACACACCCCACTTGTCTCTGGTCTCATTCCATTGCAAACTTCCTGTTTCCTCCCTGACCTCCTCTGCAGTTAAACACTTCTTCATCTCAAGCTGGGAGCTCTTTCGTCATCTGAATCTGACCCAGTCACATCCCCTTGTCCAATCAGAACACGCTATGCACGTGCAAACCGGCCAATTATAAGCCTGTTTCATAATAGTGCTCGACAACAGCAGCCCCCATTTCTTGAGTTCCTGTGTATTCATTCATTTCAGGGATGGAGGGATGGATGAAGGAATGAGGTGTGTGAGGGGGGTAGGGGGATTGGCGAGGCGTCACTGGTCTGACGCAGACTGCGGGGGGGATTGGGAGACGACAGTTACCATGGAAACCTAGTCAAAGCCTTCATCGGGGTGCTTAAGTACCATAGCTAAGAGAGAGAGACGTTGCAAAAGAGAGTAAAACAGACAGAATGAATGATGGAGAGACACAGAGATGATCATCTTTGCATAGTGTTATTTTTTCTCTTTTATTGCACTTATGATGTTGGTCAAGTTTTCTGACATCAATGCAATTTCCAATCATAATTATGAAAATATTATATATTAAAAATGTCCATTAAATATCTCTTTAAAAGACTACATTCATGACATCAGTGACCAAATGCGAAAAGGGTGTATTTTATTATCAAGCAAAATATTGCCAGACTACATAATCAATTATTTATTTAATACTATTAATCTTTCCTTTCATAATGTAATATTGAATTTCTCCAGAAATGCGAGTTGAAAAATAGGCTGTAGATGATGAATCTTATATCCATTTTTGATCACTGCAATGATGAAACCACTTCTAGACATCAAAGATTCAATTCAGGAGTCCTCAAAATGAGATTTTTGACTCTTGTGCTTCAAATCAAGTCTTCTTACTTTTATTTCAGGCCTGAGACTTTCCACATTCAAGTCTTGCTCGGTAACAAGGGAGTTATAGAGAAGTCTGGGTACCTTTATCTGCCAATTCAAGCTTGTTCAATTTTTCACATGTATAGTTTTTGCTCCAAATATGTGTCACGCTGTTCACGGATGGCAGGTGGTTTGGAAAAAGCCTCATCCACATCTCTGTGTTCTAAAGTGAAAATGAGACGTGCTTCAGACTGGTTACATGACTTCAAATGTTCTGCACCATGGGGGGGACAGCCACTGACAAAACCACTCTCTATAAAAAGAGTTCAATAATACAGTAGATCACAACATTAAAAATCCTCCCTTGCTTATTCACCCTTGTGTCGTTCCAAACCTGTTAGACTTTTAATGTGTCTCTTTGATAGCACACAAACTATATTTTGCATGTCTGCAATGTATTTTGCAGACATTCAACGTGTACAACCAACGTTAGGGGGTATGATGTTGGCAAGCACCAACAAAGATGAAGTAGTTTTACATGACTCCTGAAGAGGCTCATGATGCCATAAAACAGTGTCTCCCCTCCACTTTCTGGAGAGGTTCAATGTCAGCACTAACAACTTCTAATGTCACCCTGGCCTTTCACGTGTGTGTGTGTGGCAGGCGTATCCTGTCGTGGCACCCTAAGCCGTAACAGATCGGCTGCATAATTCATGGGGCATCTCTTTGATTATGAGCATTACTGTCATTACTCAGCAAGCATCCAATCAAACGAAAGCGAACACATCCTCAACATCCACTTTATAGACTGTAAAATACTTGTAGTTGCAGTTTTCCTTTTTGATTCTCACAATCAAAAGCTTAAAATGTTGCAGTAGCACTGTAAAATATTAGCTGTTCCTATACAGTCGGCAGACTTTTAAAGGGGTAGTTCACCCAAAAATAGAAATTATATCATTATTTGCTAACTCTCTTGTCATTTCAAACCTATATGATGTTCTCCCTTCTGCAAAACACAAAGAAGATATTTTAAAGAATGTTGCTAACTGAACAACGGCGGCACCCATTCACTTGCATTGGTTTTGTGTCCATACAATAGAAGTGAATGGATACCGCAGTTGTTTGGTTACCAACATTCTTCAAAATATCTTCATCTGTGTTCTGCAGAACAAAGAAATTTCAATTGAATGAATTATGACAGAAATATTTATTTAGGGGTTACTATCCTTTTAAGACAGTGTCCTATCCGAAATTGAACCTCAAAAGTAACTGATGCTTATGATGCTAAAGACAACAAAAATAAAATAGTTCATCCCAATTAACCAGCCAAAAAAGTAACCCAAGTTAATGCGCCATTCCAAAATGTATAGTCAACCTACTAAATAGTGCATAAATGTTGATTTAAGCAATTTTGTTATATATTGTTATGCAATCTATTATTTTTATATCATCTGACACAATGCATCCTATATACAGTGTAGGCATTGAACTAAAAAACTCAGATGACGTCACCTTTAATTATTTAAAGTGATATTTCACCCCGAAATAAAAATTCTGTCATCATTTGCTCACCCTCAAAAAAAACCTGTATGACTTAATTTCTTCCGCAGAACACAAAAGGAGATATTTGAATGTTGTTAACTGGCCCCAGTTCTGTTTGGTTACCAACTTTCTTCAAAATATCTTCTTTTGTGTTCTGCAGAAGGTTTGAAATTACAAGAGGGTGAGTAAATGATGACAGACTGTTTATTTTCGGGTGAAATATTACTTTAATATTGGTAAATATTCAACAATATGTCCTAAACCATCTTGGGGGAATTAACACTTTAAACCACATTCCTCTCACTGCTGTGCACATTCTTGAAATTCGCAATGCATTTCGAATAGATGCAATGTTGGCCAAAATATGATGTACAAAGGCATATGGTTGATGCTGAAACAGATTTTGCATATGGAGTGCATTGATTATACCTACAATGCTGTCTAGACAGGCAGCTCACTACATTTTGGACCCCCTCCTTTACCTCTCAATTCTGAAGCAATAACATTCTGCAAAATAAACTTGCGAAAATAAATCTGTATGCATTGAATTTCCAATTCCTCTTGCTCTCTCTCTCTCGACCTCATCCTCTCTCTACCTCAATCTCTCTTGCTGTCTCTTCTTTATTTAAAGCTATCAGTTTCCTTGTTTCTTCCTACTCTTGCCAACGTTCAACGGTTCCGACATCCGAGGTGTTTTATCTCGAGTCCTCATACCTCATTCTCGTTTCTTCATCGTAATCTCTGTCAGTCTCTCTCTGTCTCATCTGTATTCCCCGTCTCGCTCACTTTCTCTTGGGTACGGATCTCACGTGTCGTTCTCCAGTCTAATGGAATCACAGTTCAGTCTCTCAGCTGGACAGTAATCTCTCGCTCACTCACTCGCTCTCACACATAACACAAGGCCTTCGCTTGAGTAAAAGCTTCACTGAAATCCTTTCAGCCGACTGTAGAGACCAAAGACAGAGCTTACGCCGGCATATAATATCCTCAAACATTTTAGACTCTGGCTCAAAGTACACATTTACGCATATGAACTCAGCTTCATTATGACTACAAATAGTGGCAATGTGTGACACGGTGTCTGAACCAAAACAAGAAAGTCAAACCAGACTTTCCGTTCTATTTAGTTCCATCGATTTGCGTAGAAATGTCAGAGAACGGTTACACAAACAAACACTTTGACTTTTTATCTTTTGCATTAGTGCCAAACTTGATACTGATCTCAGTTAAAGGCACATTTGACAGCTTAGACCATATTTCAGAACAAAATATGGTAAAAACCTATATTGAATAACTCTCTTGATTTAGAAAAACTCGCAGGAACATAGAAACATGCAAAGAACAGATAAATACTTACAAAGACTTTACAACGACCAAGCTTTTACTACAGGAACCATTACTACCTTTGTAGTTTTAATATATATTTCTGATAACTGTGTTCATACATGTGTGTAAATATTCGTGAAAATTTACTGTAATTAAAAAAATGGAAGATAACACAGATGGAAGATGTGCATTTCTTGAAAAAATTATAGAAACCATATAGGAACCATTACAGAAATTCTAGTAGTTTCCATAAGAAAGACATCAGCTCTATCTATTTAAACCATTATAAAATTCCTTACTAGTCACCACTGAAAAAAAACGAAAGAAACCTAATAGAAACCATCACAGAAATTCTAATGGTTCCCATTGGAATACTATTGCACCCCAATAGCCTATTCCCCTAAAACCATAACAAAAATGTTTTTTGTAGTGTGTTTTGGCCATCATATCAGTGGGATTCAACATCCCACCAATAGAATCCATCACATACCGGTAGACACCATTATCATTTCCATTTAAAACCAATACAATTCCCATTATTACTATTAAGTCCATACAAGTTTCTATTTGTGTTTTACTGTTCACCTTCTGAAAAACAACAATAGAAACCATTAAAGTTGTTATGGCTGTAAAGGGGTTTGTATTGGTTTTAATGGAAACTGTAATGATGTCTACTGGTATGGATGGATTCTGGAATAATCCCCAAACCACTGCAAAATTATAGTTTGGATTAAATTAAATGGGTTAAGTGGTTTTAATTGAAAAAGCTATCGAGTTGTAATGGTATTTTAATGGAAACCAATCGAATTTCTGTGATGTTTTCTATGGTTTTACTCGTCAGGGTCTATTCTAATTCTTCTAATTAACTATGGTATTTACAATATACCGTAGTAAAACCATTGTAAACACTTATTTACCATTGTCTCAGTACAGTAACCATTGTTTTACCATATGATAACACAAATGGTTATCAATATACCAAATACCATGCCTACTACACCTACTACATGGTTAATTTTGCCTAAAGTGTAGCAATGACCTGGCAGTCATCCAGACAACTATCCTGGTAGTGAATCTTCAACTCGACTAACATTTTCTTCAGAAAAACATACAAATCAATAATAAAATATACTGTTTATTCAAATTCCAAATGTGGAGCAGGACACCATAACCTGTTGCCCATGTTCAAAAGGGTATTCCAAAAAATCAACTAAAACAATAACAGCATCTGCCAATGTGAAACAAAATAAACCAGGGCTTATTCACCAAAACAGCTAAATCACCCGTAAACTATCGTCCGCGACTCCTGGGTCAACCCTGAGTGGGCGGCGGTGTTGAAGGTTAACGAAATGAGGGTCGGGAATTACTCACAGGGTACGGTGCGAAGATAAAGGTTGTCCCGGATGATTTGTTGTAGCTCGTGGTCCAAAGAGCCTTTCTGGAAACGGAGGTTGAGATACTGCCTGAGATCTTTATCCACAACACCTCCTGTAACACAAACACACACATAGAGCTTGAGAAGATCTTCCACGGCGATAAAGTGTCGAGCGATAACAGACTCCATTCGTTAACTGCACAGCCGCTATAAACGCGGCGGAGAAACGCCTTTGTTTGCAGTTTTTCCGAGGGAATAATAGACTCCATTACGTGAATGTGCATGTAGCCGTTCTTTTTTCTGAGGAAAGGCCTGACAACACTGCAGTAAAGCACAATTCAGTCACTTGACACGAAACCTCAAATGCGCTCAGCTGAAGAGCAGCAAAAATGTGTCTCTGTGATAGTTTTCGCTTTGTTCTGAGGTAAAATAGCTTTGTCAGGTTTCTAAGTGGGGGTTTTACTCGCTTTAAAGTCTGACTTGCATCGATCCCCGGGGGGGGGCTTTCCAATGACACAAAGAAACATCATCATCATTACACCTGGTGATGAAATGGCGAAGGGGTTCTCCTCAGAAAATGTGTCTAAGAAGCACGTGGTTGGGAGAGAAATAGAGAGGAAGAAGACATATCTCTAAATGCCTCAGCAAACTGTTTCGATAAGTTCACATAAAACAGACTCTTAAAGGGACAGTTCACTCAAGAATGAAAATTCTGTTCCAAGTCTGGATACATTTAGTTGTTCTGGTGAACACAGAGAAAGATATTTGGAATAATGCTTGTAACCAAACAGTTCTTGGCCACCATATTTTGAAGAATGTAGGAAAGCAAAAATTACTGGGGCACTTTTGACGACCATCGTAATATGTCCTACTTTAGTAGTGAATGGTGACATGAGAAAAAAGAACAACTCGAGGTTGAGTTAGTGATGAAATAATTTTTATTTGGGGGCGAATTGTCCCTTTAAAGGCCCAGCTCGTCAAATATTAAAATTACAAGCAAAACCAACGGCATGTCGTGTCATTTTTTAATAAAGATGAATAAAAATGAGATTTCAGTGCGGTGGGGAACTATCCTCACAGAAAGTTCACATACGGCATCAGTGGACATATATAGCTAACAAAGTTTTAAGACTACTTTATGCTACTATACCACTAACGCTTTTAGAGTCCATTTTAGAGTTTGACACTCCAGTCCCCATTCACTTCATTGAATGGAAAAGAGCAGCGCACATATTCTTTTAAATATCTACTTATGTATTTCTTTTTCATAATTATAGATAAAATGCAAGATATAATGTGCTAAGTCACAAGTCATCAACGTGAAGCGTAAAAAGTGTTTTAAAACGTTGTGTGTACGCTCTCTTAGGCTTCATCTTACAGTTTCCACCAAAAAATGAAAATTGGTCAATCATTTACTCGCACTCATTTCATTCCAAACCTTAATTACATTCTTCTGCAGAACAATAAAGAAGATATTTTGAAGATCGTTGGTAACCAAACCACATTGGCCCCTTTTGACTTCCATGGTATGGACACAAACCCCCAAGGCATTTCTCAAAATATCTTCCATCGTGTTCTACAGAAGAAAGAGTCATATACATCTTTTAAACGAATGAGAGCGAATAAATGATGACAGAATTTAATTTCTGGGTGAACTATCTCTTTAACATGCTTCAAACGCGCATCTAACGCAGAAGTCTCTTATATACACTTTGACGCACGCATCAGAAGTCAAGCATGCAAACCGGCATAGACCTCTACACAGATCAAACCAAATGCTCCCAGAATGAGCTGCTTCAGAGAAACTGCTAAACTCGACATGTCAATCTTGCTATTCATTCATACACACACATTTAAAGCAAAGCTCTAGTTAACATTATACCAATGTTAAAATATACCAAAGACATCACTGACACAATACAGAAAATGAAAACACAAATGAATGAATATCCTCATACACACTCACACACACACACAGAGATCCTTGGAGAGGAATAAATCCCGACTGCAGCCTCGTACAAATCTCACATACACGCACGTACGCATGCACACACACGATTGGTAAGTTGACTCACAGAACGCAGTGGCACCTCTCCTGCGCGCCTCAACCAGATGTTGCAAAAGACGAAAGTGTTTGTGATGTGTGCGTGTGTGTGTTTTTGTGTGCACTCCGGGTCTTCACAGGTCTGCGGCCACAGTGTGCAGGTTTCCCAGCAGCGTGAGATGGGGTTTAGCGCTACAGGCTGTCTCTCTGCCCGCTGCCGTAACAGAGACTGCCGCTCTGCAGTGACCGGAGAGAGAGAGACAGACAGTCAGAGAGAGAGCTTGAATACTGGGACGCTGCAGAAGAAACGTGCTCCGACAGTGGGAACCTATCACAAAGCTCTCTCTCCCCTGTGTATGAGGAGAATGATGAGGAAGGGATTCGTCGCCCCCTATGGGTGGACCGGAGACGTGCAGCATTGGTGAACTAGATGTTTTTAGTTCTGTACAAAAATGTGAGCCCTTCTTCTCCTGTGTTTTGCTTGCCTGTGCAAAACTCGCTGTCATGATGATGGGTTGTTGTGGGAGGTTGCCAGGGCATTGCTATGCTTTTGCTACAAGCTCTGCTGGGGGAAATTAATTGTGTCGGCTGGTGATTGCTATGCCCCTGTATGCAGCATGACTGTGGTGATGCAAATATATGTAAATCTACATTCAATACTGATTTAAGGTATCATCAGTATTTAAGTGGTCTAAACACACAGTTCAGGATGAGTTAAGTGCCAAAGTTGCCTTCCACTTCAACCACCAATTCATTCTCTGCCATTTTTAATTACGATAAAATAATTTTATTTTATTTATTTTTATATTATATTAATTTTATAGAGAATTTATTTAAAACGATGCCCAAAAAATGTGTTTAGAGCTGTGTCAGTTGTGATGGGTGTTAAAACACACTTTCCTGGAACCAAACATCTTAAAAATCCCTGATAGTTTTAGAATTTCTATAGAATAGTGACATACTCACCTTAGCAAATAAAGGGACAGTTCAGACAAAATGTTAAATTATTTCATAATTTAGGTGTGTTATGATTGGCCAGTTAATGAGTGCGTAGTGATTGGTCGAATACTGTTAGCATGTGACAGAAATGTAACGCCTCTTACCAAGCAAGTGTACTAAGAGGTATGCCCACCTTAATTGCATATACATTTTGGCGGTCTTAGTCAAGTCATACCACAAACTGACGTAGATTTGTAGGGGTGTGGTTACACGAGTCGTTTCAGGCAGGTCGGCTGAGCATTTGCTTTCAGATAGAATGCATCTTTTGTTCCGACACTTGAATTTTTGCAATTTTGTCTAATACATGCATGGGAAACTTTTAACAAACCAAAGACGCAGATTATTGCTTTATTAAACAAGGTTGTTGAGATTATGACAGGAAATCATACTGGAGGGGTTTACAGAAGTTGGTAAAGGACCACAAGCCTGGACTTAAACTTAGGTTGCCCAAAGGTTCCAGACAATCCCAAAAGT
This sequence comes from Triplophysa tibetana, assembly GCA_008369825.1. Classification (NCBI taxonomy): domain Eukaryota; kingdom Metazoa; phylum Chordata; class Actinopteri; order Cypriniformes; family Nemacheilidae; genus Triplophysa; species Triplophysa tibetana. The sequence goes on along the minus strand of CM017897.1, from coordinate 10,969,143 downwards.
CAGTTACTTGGCAGGCATCATGGCAACACCCCAGGCATCTATCGCATTTAACAAGCTGATCTCTAGGGCGCCCTGAGCGAATACAACCGAAACTTCTGGAACTTTAGGTGCAAAATATTGCAAGCTTTACAAAACAAAAGTACAGTGCACGAACGCAATGGAAGCTTAATGTGATCGTTCCAAGAAAACCATAATTTATTTGCCCACACGTTGCTTAAAACCTGTAACCTATGTCACTCTTTCACCTGTGGAACACAAAAGAAGATATTTTGAGAAATGTCTCCATACAATGGAGTCTATGAGAGCCAATGTTGTCTGGTATCCAGCATTCGTCAAATTACCTTCTTTTGTGTTCCACAGAAAGTAAAACAGGATTAAAATGACATGAGGGTGAGTAAATGATGAAATAATTTCCATTTTTGGGCAAACTATCCCTTTTATAACATTAAAGTTACTCTTGTGTTTATCACAGTTGTTGACCATTGACAGCGCAAGCATCTTTACAGCCACTTGAATTTGAATCCAGCCGCTTTAAGAAACCAATACAAGACCTCGACAAAGCCTTAACTTGTTAGAATGACTGAAAGAATATGGCTCAAACGGCAGCAGAATGACGGAATTCGAAACACAGACTAGTGTAGAGGTCAAGGAAAAACTTGAAAGAATTTTACAGTCAGCAGCTCAACTGAGCTTGCCAAGTTGTTTCATAACAAATGCATTTTATAACAAACCCACACAAAATGAGTAAGTGAAGTGTACAGGGCAATGTGTCCTTGAGAGAGTACAAAGCACACGATGAAGAACAGGTGCCATTAGAACCCCCGGAGAGGAGGAACAGAAGTTCTTATAAAGTCCCACAGCTGCTACCTCCAGGCCTTCAATGCCAGAAGGAACATCTTTAACTTTCTTTTATCAGGAAAGAGCAAGTGCACATCCACACACTACAGGCATCTGTGTACCCAATCTTATTTCAAATACAAAACAGCCAGAACCTCGCCATACTCCACTATAAAATATCGATACTCGATACCATTTTCGATACCACAGAGAAAAAAACTGCCACAACATTAAGGGGGTAATTTTTTTTTATTATTATTTAAAGATAAATATAACATATATAATGTATTATAAAGAGTTATTAAAGGGTAAAATGCATTACAATTCTTCATAATGTGTGTTGTAACGCATTATGTACTGTTGCAGTTCGAGTCTCATCTTCTTTCTGGTGCTACAAGAGAATGCCAAACTTTAATAAACATATATTTTTTTTTGACCGCACTTTTAAAATGAACTGAACTTTGTAACTAATCTCAGAACTTAAGTAATTGGTTATAGATATTTGTCAACATAAATAAACAATGAAAAATACTTCCAAAACATGTATTAATCTTAGTTAAAAGTTAATTTAAACTAACATTTACTAATACATGTACTAATTAAAATCCAAATCTGTTAATATTTTTTTTCATTGGACCAGAGCAAACATGATCCGTTGTATTTTATTACATACTGTCATCAAAGATTAAAATATACTGTAGCAAATGCATTGCTCATCGTTCATAAATGCTGGTCAATACATAACATTATTTGATGAACATATTTAAATGCCGGATTCACATATCACCGATCCACACACGTAATCATTTTTTGAATTAAGTTAATTAAGCACAAGTTAATTTACATTTGACCACAGTTAAAGTCTTTAAAGATTCACACTTAAAGATTCCTCAGTCGGATTATATTAACTTTAAGAACTACGCTGAAAAAACAAGACAACACTCATATCTCTATATTAGAGGTGTTAGCGCCTTTTGTTAGCACTGCTCTGTAGCAACTCTTGCATATTGGCTTGTTTATGTCCTTCGGCTTTCCATGTTCATTTGCTTCATATCCAAAATATTTCCAGATAGCACTCCTGCTGTGTTCTTTATCAACCAAAGCCGGTTGCGGAGGCGCCGCACACGCCATATTTATATTCACTTCACTTTTGCTATTTAACCAGAGCGAACGAGACGAGACACGTGACAGGCACTGCGGTCACGTGTGGTGTTTGTCAACTCGCCTTCGGAGATACGTGAAGTGACAGCTCGGCTAGGATCGGAGTATCGATACTTCGGGAAATTAGTATTGGTACGGTTCAGATATTTCAGTATCGATACTTATCGAAATATCAATATTTTTGACAACACTACTTTACAGTAACAATTTACATTGATGTATGATTTATCTATGTGTTGCATGTCATCATTGCAATGTGCCTGGTTCAAATATAACCATAGAGACTACATTAACAACTGTTTCTTTAAGACTTTTATAGGTAAATGATTTCTGTTATGATCATCTAAATCCAATAATGTTATACCCCAGATGAGCATTAACTTTTGTCATTTTAATGTTCTTAACTTAATAATAACCTCTTAAAACATGGATAAATGTGCACTCTTACAAAAATACTGTCTCGTTTTTAACCCACGGTTGGGTAAAATATGGACTAAACCAATTGTTGGGTTTTCCCGCGTAGCCAGAAGGGCTGGAAACTATTGCCACTTTGAATTGCCAAGGACCGCCCAAGAAGCCATACAGTACCAACCAATCACATTTCATTTTGTGCCACGCCATATTTAGGGACATGGAAATCTCCCAACAGTAACAGACAGGTGTGCATTCATTAACATATACATTTTTTTACAAGAATGTTAAGGAATTTGTGCAGTGAACCTTGCATACTTTTTAGAACTAAGCGTTTAGTTGATCATGTTGTGTTCAGGCGGACCAATAAAGAACGTCTCCATGTAATCCTGTAGAATTCAATTAATCGGACGATATTGAAAATGAAGTGTTTCCATTTACATTTACATTTAGTCATTTAGCAGACGCTTTTATCCAAAGCGACTTACAAGTGGGGTAGGTAATGGAAGCAATTAGGACAGCATAAGTACAACAAGAGCATAAGTGCAATCAAAAAGATGACTGGTTTCATGTAGCCTAACACAGTATACAGAAACATTCATTCATACATTTTTTGTTTTTTTGTTTTTAGAGTAGAGAAGAAACGAGTAGAGAAGAAAAGAGTAGAGAAGAAACTTGAGTCAGAACAGAACAGTAAGATGTTGGCGGAAGAGATGGGTTTTCAGGCGTTTCTTAAAGATGGCTACAGAATCTGCAGATCTTGTAGCAGCAGGCAGATCATTCCACATAGGTGGAACAGATCCGGAGAAGGTGCGCGAGAGAGATTTTCTACCTTTATGGGATGGCACCACTAGACGCCGTTCGTTTGCAGAGCGTAGGGTTCTGGCGGGTACATATGTCTGCATTAGTGAGTGAAAATAAGGTGGTGCCAAACCAGTGGTGGTCTTGTAGGCCAGGAGCAGAGTCTTGAATTTCATGCGAGCGACTATAGGGAGCCAATGTAGCTTAATGAGTAGAGGAGTGACGTGTGCTCTCTTCGGTTCATTAAAGATAACTCTTGCCGCAGCATTCTGGATCATCGGTAGAGGTTTGGTTTTACAAGCTGGAAGTCCTCCCAGTAGTGCATTGCAGTAGTCCAGTCTGGACAGGACTAGAGCCTGTACTAGGACTTGCGTAGCATGCTCTGATAGGAAGGGTCTAATTTTCCTGATATTGTAGAGGATGAATCTACAGGACCGGGCGGTGCTGGCAACTTGATCTGTGAAGTTGAGCTGATCATCGATCACCACTCCCAGGTTTCTTGCCTTTCTGGAAGGTGTGATGGTTGATGAGCCCAGTTGAATGGAAAGATTGTGATAAGTCTTTATACCAGCCGGGATTACAAGCAGTTCTGTTTTTGAAAGGTTCAGGTGCAGGTGATGGCCGTTCATCCAGAGTGTGATGTCGGCTAGGCAAGCAGAGATGCGTGCAGAGACAGTCGGATCGTCAGGGCGAAAAGACAGTTAGAGTTGTGTATCATCAGCATAGCAGTGATAGGAAAAGCCATGTTTCCTAATGACAGAGCCAAGGGATGTCATGTATACAGAGAATAGCAACGGACCAAGCACTGAGCCCTGAGGCACACCTGTGTCGAGATGTTGGGACTCAGACACCTCACCCCTCTAAGATACTCTAAATGACCTACCTGAGAGGTAAGACCTGAACCATTGTAGCATCATTCCGGAGACCCCCATAGCCTTGAGAGTGGACAGGAGGATGTGATGGTTAACAGTGTCAAAGGCGGCAGATAGATCCAGTAGGATGAGAACAGATGAGTTAGAGGAAGCTCTTTCCAGTCTCAGGGCTTCGATAACAGAGAGCAGCGCAGTCTCAGTGGAATGACCGCTCTTGAATCCAGACTGGTTGCTGTCCAGGAGGTTGTTCTGGATGAGGAAGGATGAGAGCTGGTTACATACAACACATTCTAGAGTTTTAGCAGCGAAGGGGAGTAGGGATACCGGTCTGTAGTTTTCTAACAGTGCAGGATTAAGAGTAGGCTTCTTTAGTAGTGGGGTAATACTGGCCTCTTTGAAGAGAGTAGGAAATGTGCCAGTGGTGAGGGACGAGTTGATAATATGAGTCAGAGAGGGTACAACTGATGGAGAGATGGCCTGGAGGAGATGGGTGGGGATGGGATCTAGAGGGCAGGTAGTCGGGTGGTTAGAAGAAATTGCCTTGGAAACTTCCTCTTCAGATATGAGAGAGAATGAGGGGAACGAGCATGTGTCTGGGGATTGACTGTGGTCAAGAGGTGGTGGCGCAGAGAATTGATTGCTGATGGTGTTCGTTTTCTTTACAAAGAACGATGCAAAATCGTCAGCTGTTAAGTCTGAAGGAGGTGAGGGGGTAGGCGGGCTAAAGGAGAGCAGAAAAGGTTTTAAAGAGAGTACGAGGGTCAGGAGAGTTGTTGATTTTAGTGTGGTAGTATTGGTGTTTCGCAGAGGAGACATCCGCAGAGAAGGAAGAGAGAATAGACTGGTAGAGAGAGGTCAGTGGGTTCTTTTGATTTGCGCCACTTTCTCTCAGCAGACCTGAGAGAGGCGCGATGCTCACGGAGAACATCAGATAACCAGGGGGCAGAAGGAGATGCACGAGATGGCCTAGATCTCAGAGGGCATAAGATGTCTAAGCAGGAGGTTAGAGTGTAGCAAAGGGTGTAGGTGGTGGTGTTAGTATCAAGGAGAGAGAACTGTTTAGGGGGTGGGAGAGTAGCAGAGACTGCAGAGGATAGGCGGGAGGGAGAGAGTGATCGTAGGTTGCGTCGGAATGTGACCAGTGGGGAGGCATGTGTAGTGTCTGGAGAAGTTAAGTCGAGATCAAGAGTGATGAGGAATTGATCCGACGTGTGCAGTGGGGTGACCTGGGAGTGATGGGTGGAGCAATAGAGTGTGTAGATGAGATCAAGTTGATTACCAGATTTATGGGTTGCTGAAGTGGGACCTCGCTTTAGGTCAAACGACGCAGTCAGGTTGTTGAAGTCAACAGCCTATGGTTTTTCCAGGTGGATGTTGAAGTCTCCAAGTACCACCAGAGGAGTACCATCCTCGGGGAATGATGACAGAAGTGTATCCAATTTCTCCAAGAGGAGTCCAAGGTGCCCTGGGGGGCGATAGAGAACTACAACATGCATTACAACAGGGTGGATGACAGTGACAGCATGAAACTCAAAGGCGGTGTTGTTGCATGAGGGTGCCAGCTGTTTAAATTTCCAGTCGTTAGGAATAAGTAGACCGGTTCCTCCGGCCCTCCCTGATATGCGTGGGCTGTGGGAGAAAGTGTAATTATTAGAGGGGGCAGCCGGTGTGGCAGTGTCCTCTGGTTTGATCCAGGTTTCAGTAAGTGCTAAAAGAGAAAGACCAGAATGTTTTGCAATAGCTGTGATGAAATCTGCCTTGTTTACAGCGGATTGGCAGTTCCATAAACCAATTGGAATGGTAATAGAGGTAGTGTTGGATGCTGAAAGAGTACGCAGGTTGTTAGCATTAGCCATGCGTGGCCTTCTGCGAGTTACCGTTGGTTTACGAGATGTAATGACAGTGTGGATTTGAAAACACAGTGAAAAAATGAAGGAATGTACAAGACGAATAAAGAAAATTGAATAAAGATAATAGATAAAGTGCAATAGTCGAAATGCAAACAGTAATACTCAAGTGCCTTGTCTGTGTCGTTGCTCGGTGGGTTCGTACAGATAGAGTCGATGGTCTTTACTCTCTTCGGTCTTCACGCGATGAGGGCTGCACGCGACCGCAGCACGCGGTGGTCAACCCCATTTAAATACCCCTATTCAATCACGCAATTGAATTCAGTAGGACACGCCTTCCAAATCTCCCAATATTAACACGCAAACAAATGCAAACTAACAGCGCGTGACTCAGCGGACGCAAACAAAGGAAACGAAACTGCATTAGACTCAATAAAACACTAATGATCGATTTCACTTACGAGTACCAGTTGATTCTTAGGCTGCAACAAAACTGCTTCTCCAGTGCATCATACATTGCCAATGGACTGTGGGTGTGACATCTGAGACTAATCACTGGGGTTAAAATGATCACATGCAGGATGGTTTCAAAGGAAAATGTTGGGTTGTTTTAACTAGTAATGCATTGAAATCAAGATTCCAAAATTTGATATTGAACATCTAGTAGGCAGATGCCCAAAAAGCAAAAATGAAAAAACTAATAAAGAAAACTTTTTTTATATATATACACATCTGTAAACACTAAATACATTATTATTTATTCAGTTGTAGGCTACAGAATCGAATTTGTATTTTTGTATAAGTCGAGTTCTAGAAAACGTATGATATGCCTAAAACAAGTCAAGATACAAATTCAGCAGCACTTGCTAAAGAAAGTTATAAATGCTACGCAAAAATTGCAATGAAAACCGATATATACCTATGTATATTCAGTTAATGTAAACGGCAGATATTTTCAGCCAATTCCATTTTCCGCCGGCGGCCAACATTTTGATACATCCTCACTTTCAACCCATTGTAATGTAATAACAATAAAACAAAGGTTTTTAACAACCCAGTGGTTGGTAGTTTTAATGTAAATAAATACAATTAATATAAAATAATATATATATATCAATAAAACAGTTATATTATAACCAAACACAGACCAGAAGTTAACAGGCGTGTGTGAACTAGTTCAAACCCAAACCATAATAAAAAAGCAATTCCAAACTGTAACACGCTCAACAAAACTGCAACTATGTCAAAGCTGTGCAGCTGTATTGTTTATTCGCAATAAACAATCCCTTTAACTCCCTGAAAGAATTACCTACAGGTACACTGCAAATATCTGTGTCGACACACACACACTAAAAAACCAACCTCACAAAAAAGTCAGCAACATCTGGCGAGTTAACATGTTTCCCGCTCACGCTGCGTTAAATCGTAAAATCATTATGTGCTATACACCTTTCAGCCCAGCAGGCAGATGAAGCACTTTATTACAGTTTAATGTCTCTGTAATGACTGTGTACACGTGTGAGTGTGTGTGTACATGTACATGTGCTTCCATATTTGGAGTGGGCACCAAGAAGACAGCTGTTCGGATAATAAACCTCTAATTAGCAGAGAGGGGTTGAGCTTAAACTCCATGTCCATACGAGACACTCATTTAGCAAGTGGCACAGCCCACCGACGACTCATACGAGACGTGTCAATCCTATTCTTAACATACAGGGATCTCCAAGAGTCTGGTGGAGTGTTTATCTTACGTGCGTGTAACACAAATGCACACTCACTCATCTCTCAGACTACGAATGGCGTTAGAGCGACTAATAGAAAATGTCCATCATCTTCACTATTGCAAAATGAGCTGCAACCTCCATCGCACACACACACACTGTATCTCAGATCATTTTACAGATATAACACAATGACAAGTTTATAAAAAATGGTGGCGAAATAAAAATCTCCAGTGCAGCGTAACAACTCTCAATATGTTGGAAGATTACAGGGCAGAAATGAGTCACGTTTTGAATTTGGTCTTATTATGGACACATTCCCTTCACTACTTCAGAGCTCTTTATATGACTGCATACATACACTCTGCATAAACAGTTCAAAAAATGCATTTCTTTTCAAAAATAAATCCAACTTCAAAAGCCGCCTGACATTTTGTATTCTCTGTTTACACTTTATATTCTTTCCCTTTAGGCTACTTCTTTATCACACATAGAGTTGAATTACTGTGTATTTTATGTGGCGTTTACTCGGTATACTATATACTGTAACTCTTCCCTCTATTGATTCAGCTCAGTTCAACTAGATCTGAAACAGTTCAGTTCAGTTTAGAACAGTTCAGTTCAGGGTCAACCATGCAGTGAAAAAAACTGAAATGTTTTCACCATACTGTGCTGAAATATCTCAAATGCCAATATTTGGTGGTTTAAATACCCACGTGAGGTCTCTTTTAAAGTGATAGTTCACCAAAAATGAACATTCTGTCATTAATTATTCTCCCTCTTGTCATTTCAAACCTGTACGGCTTTCCTCCGCAGAACACAAAAGAAGATATTTTTAAAACGATGTTCGCTGGCCCCCATTCAGTTGCATTGGTTTTGTGTCCATAGAAAAGAAGTGAATGGGGTCCAGTGCTGTTTGGTTACCAACTTTCTTCAAAATATCTTCTTTTGTGTTCTGCAGAAGAACGGAAGTCAAAGAGGTTTGTAATAACAAGAGGGAGAATAAATAATGACAGAATGTTGTTGCTTCTGGTTTGCGCATTTTTAGAAATCCTACAAAATATGTGGCCTCAAAAACGATGTCCTTTTTTTTCAAATGCATAACACATATATTTCCCTAATCTTAAATGGAACATGTGTATATTTTCTGATGTTCAGACTCATCAGGGTTAAGCAGGATATGAAGAAGAAGAGTTAAATGTATTAGTAATAAATACATTCTCTGAGAGTTTACAGTATATTTCAAGTTTTGACTGCAAATGTCTCATCCATAACGCTGGAATTGCCCTTCGGCACACCAGGCTTAGTTCAACTTCGTATTAGCATACGATGCAATGCATTTCAAAATGATTTACACAAAATAAGCACAATGTTTTATTTTATTCCTGCCAAAACAGCTTTCACGAGTCTCATCTCTTTTCTGCGAGATGTTTGATTGTAATAGAGTGTAGTGGAGTGGAGTCCATTACCGTGTGCCATCTGTAGCTGCCAGAACATCTTTCCTGTATGAAAGTCATCATGAAGCATGAGACACCTGGCTAGCGTGCCTTCCTTCCATCTTTATGAGTCAGAGTTATGAGCGTCATTTTCAGTCGCATCACCTTTACCATGCTGAAACCCGTGAGTTTTGGAAACACAGAGGTTTCTGAAGAGAGTGTGTGAGCTGGCGGATCAAAGACGGTGTTTATGTATGTGGAACAGAGTGGTGAAGCTGCAGACATAGATATCAAAGAGCTGCCTCACCACATGACACGTGTCGAATAGCAGACTCTTATCAAATCATACGGAGAAGAGCGGAACACAGACACTATTTACAAACACGGGTACATTGAATTTCATAATGAAAATCAGAACAACTCCGTTTCAAATTCTAGCGAGCCAGTCTGTCTACATAAGCATATCAACATCTCCTACATCTGTAACTACATCAGTTCTTGAGCATCCACATAACAAATATGTCTTCTTAGAATCACAACAGTGAGCTTATAATGATGCATGAGTTGACCTGTCTGGTACAATTTTGCAGGAAATGTTTATTTAATGTCTTTTGACTTCAACACAAGAGGAATGTAAAGTAACCTGCAATTATATGTTTCAAACAGAGATGGCGATATAGAGAGTCAAAAAGTACTGTATGGCACCTTTATTGTTACATTATAAATACATAAAGTAACAAGATTTTGCTTAACAAAGGCTTGGTCAATGAGGTTTGGTTATTTTAAAATCGTAGTTATTTAAAATCAAATGACTTTGTGATCAATTTTTTTTAGAACAACTTAAAATATTCAACTTAACAACATGAACTTGCAATCCTTCAATGCATTCTGGAGTACTGGCTCACTGTGGCTGAGTCTCTTACACAGACAAGTATACAGTATACGTCATAAAAAATATTACAGCAAAAATATGCTTGCAGGAATCCCATAAAAGACTCATTACAAAACTATCTCACTCAGGGCCACACACACACACTTACACAGAGAGAGAGAGTTTGCTGCTCTAAAAATTAACTCATAAAGGTATGCAGTCATTTGCATAGTAAAGAACTTGGTATTAAATACACCTTTAGCTCGAATCCTCAGCTTGGATATAGCAACAGATAGACCGAAACTCAATAAGCTAAGCAGCAAGCAGCAAGTTTTTTAATAAAGGTACGATAATGCAGTCCTGAAAATAATCAGGAACTTATTTCTGTGTTTAAACCACATCTTCTTCCCAGAAAGAAATGTTTGCATTGCGAAGTCTACAAAGTTGCAAAGTTTAAAGGCTGGGATATGGACTTTAAAAAAGCCCCTCATGATGCCATAGAACAACCATTTTTGGCTTCATTGTTACATAAAGAACCTTTAATATCCAATGGACATCACACAAAAGGTTCTTTGTACTAGACAGTAATGGACTGGATAAAAGAATCAGCTAAAGAAACATCTCTTTCGTCAACAACTATTTTTCATTTCTTTACTCTTCCATCTTTTCTATTCCTTAAAAAAATTGATATGTGTATACGTGTGTTGTGTCTATAGGTGTTGTCTATATGTGTGTGTTTATAAAGCTTCGTGCATTGTGTTGTCCTAACTGAGACCAGTTATGGTCTGCTTATGCACTGCTGCCCTTTTGTTGCACGTACTGTATGCCTCATTTGTAAGGCGCTTTGGATAAAACGTAGTTGTAAATGTGAAAAAAAAATTGGTTACTGGTGAGAAAGAAATTGCTGTTATAAAAACGTTTGAGAAAATTGTTCTTTGGGGAACCATAAATGGTTCTTCTATGTGAAGGACCTTTTGTAGAATTGTGTTATTAAATGTCTGCCACTTGCTCCTGAGGATGAACAAATGTGGTATTCTTATTCCAATGCTCATGTTGAGTTTCATATATTTTTTATTTTTTAAATATTAATAAACATATCCTCTTTTAAACCATGTGTAGTATGAAGGCACTGTATAAACAAGTTTCAAACAATTATCAAAAAAGGGTTTCTATAGCTCAACAACCTGTACAGCATGATACTACTATAGCAATGCCAAGGTCATGGTCTGATATTCAGGGAGCACACAAACTTATAAAACATGATTCCCTCAGAATTGTCTTAAATATGCATAGCTGCGATATAAAATATAAGATTTGCTGATTGCATTACAAAGATGTCAAATTTCAGCAATGCTATCCCACATATTTTACAATGAAAACTGCACAGGTTTTCATTCCTCACTAGGAGACATCGGCATTACACAAGAAAGCCACAGTTTAATACCTTTGTCAGCAAGAACTACTCCTTTACATTAAATAAACACATTCCTTAGCAAACCACTTGCGTTGTCATATTAAATATTTAAAGACGAGCATAATTCACCCAAGAACAAGGATTTGCTGACAAATGCACGATGTGTTCTGGGAAGAATTCCTCCTCTAGTTCTAAATTCATAGTAAAAGTATATCTGTAACTGGTGTAACTGGTGGAGAGAGAGGAAAGCTAGATATGGTATAAGAAAGGAAAACAGATGAGCGAATCAATAAAATGTCTCTTAATTAGTCTTTCATTTAAAAAAGAGTTCTGTCGCAGTGCACCCCGACTAAAAGCCATTTAGGTAGAAATCTATACAGGTAGTAAGTAAAACGCGTTCTCTAATGTTTGACGACCATGCATTGATTGCAAGAGTTCTGAGAGATCCTAGAGCTTTCACTTTCTGAAAATATCAAAGTGAGGAACTTATTAAAGAAGTCTGAGGCTCAGATGATAAGCTAATGGAACATTCATCATGGAAGTAAACTGTTCTTGATCAAAATAAGCTGTGAAGTAGATCGGAACTTATCCCCAGATCAACAATACTGGCTTTGCAAGACAGCTTTAAGGTAGACTGCAAGTACCACATTTTTAAACGTACCCCCCCTGAAAAAACGTGCGTATATTTTGGGTAAAGCGCATGGAACCAATAAGAGCAAAGCCACTACGGCCCATGTCTTGTCTTGTGATTTAATATCCTGCTGACCAACATAATAAAAACACAGCGAGCACAGGATGTGGCACATAGCCTGTAAAATGAGTCACATTATCTCTGCCCTGCCACACACAAGAAGGAAAAATAATTGACCCTATTTATTTTCTTAATACAAGTTGCTGATCTTATTTCACGTGATGCATCACTGCATGTTATTACCAAGACAAATAAGGGTATTCATGGTCTTTCATCAAAATGTAATAAGTCGCTTCACCTCTAATAAATACGTTCCTTTCAGGATGACGACAGCGTGGCCACAAGGGTAATGTTAACCTTACCCAACAATGTAAATGTTAGGTAATGTTAACCAGTACTCATACTGCTGTATAGTCATTGTTTTATGTTTCTAGGCTACTTCTGTTGTTAATGCAATAATTTATTGAAGGTTAGTTTAAACCGGAGGTAACACATCTCATATTACTCTTGACGACAAGACATGGGCAATAGTGGTTTGCTCTCATTGGGTCCATGCGCTTTACCCAAAATATATGCTAAGTAGGAAAGTATTGAGTAGTATGGCATACTTGATTTCTTCAAAGAGTACATAAGACACATGCAGCAGTACGATTATTTCCGAAAACAGTCGACTCTTCTGAAGGTGTGCAGTGGGTGGAACTAAAGCACGAGCACACAGTAAATCATCAAATTATCCCTGCATAAGTGTTGATTTACTAGGGCTGTGTGTTGGCAAATACCTCCCGATACGATACACATCACGATAGATGGGTCACGATACAATATATTGCTATGTATTTCGATAAGATACACATTTGCGATATATTGCAATACTTTAAATACAAAATGTAAAAATTGGAGTTAGAAATACAACATGTTGTGCACCACGTGGGGTTTACTGTAAGGATAAGTGTAAAAACATTCCTTACCTCTGCAGGGTGGCCATGACGTGCGATGCATGGACCTTTATATCAGAGGTTTGGGTTCCCAAGCTGTGGATTGCTACCCTCAAGTTGGTATCAAAGGGGAATAAGGTGGGTCACTTGGCTGTTGTGGTGCATTACAGTAAAACAATGACCATGGGGCAGTATAAAACTCATGGTTCATTCATACTGTAAATGCGCTGGTAGTTTTATTTAACACATAACTCCATGATAGTCTTAACATTCTATTGATTTGTGCTTATTGGTAAAATAGATCATTTTAATGAAATATAAAAACAAATTTCTTAAACAAAAACTTGCCGAACAATAACAATCGCCGTGATCATTTTTGGCAAAGTACCCATTTTAACTATTATACAGCATGACGAAAATGTGACTAAGTTTGACTAAAACGAAAATGCATAGACATTTAGTCGACTTAACTGTAACTAAACAAAAACAGGAGAAGTATGACCAAATATGATAAAAACTAACACCAAATTAAATATAGCTGAAATTAACACTATTCCACGACTTATTTTCAAAACCAAAGGACACCCACACATCATCTCTGAGAGCTCGAACCCGTTTTATATTTCTCACCATGCTCGCTTCCACTTACTTTCGGCCGTCTGTATATGACATGATTTAAAAAAAAGTATTGATAGTAGTGGTGTCAATATTTATACACTATCGGAAAAAAAAGTATTGCAATAGTTTCATCAATATTTTTGCACAGCCCTATGATTTACTGTAAGTTTGTGTTGATTAAATTTTGCACGTACACGCCGATTACATAATTTGCGACTTTACGCAAAAAAACATCTGATTGTCGTGTGTCTGCAGTAACAAACCAGCAGCCTAAAATGCGTTCAGTTCGTAACACAGATCATTCGGTTTCAAGTCTAAAAACACAGCACATGTTCACTTTATTTCCCCCTCACATCATGAAAATGTGAATGTGAATAGCCTGATTTCTTCCTGAATGAAGAAATTCATCCCAGAGCTATGGGAAACCTTCTTAGGTGAATCACAGTATTGAATTTTCAAAATTCCATTACGAGATGTTAAACGGTGTGCTGCATTTGGAATGAAATCAAACTATTCTGCTTTGTGTTTTCAGAAGCCTCGTAGAATTCTGCATTTTTGGGCTAAAAGTACAGGTGTCCACTCTTCAGGAACTGTATGGCCATTAGCTTTCTTTAAAGCTGCACAGTTGCAAAAATCTCATTAATTGAGACATAAAGTGACTTGCATCGATTGGAGGTGGTGGGTCAGAGAAGGCTAATTGTAAATTCAGCCAGAGTCAGCACAAATCCATTTGTCTATAGGTAATTATGCCAACCAACTTTCTACATTCAGAGACTGTTTGAGGCAGGTACCCTGACGGAATATTAAAACCACAGCCATCGGGATTATCAGGCGAGGAACCTTTTTATGAGGCAATAAACTTATTAAGAAAATAATAGGTCTCGAAACCAAAAAGGTAGAAGGGTAAATCTGAAATACTCTATGTCGTATTTGGGATTTGTTTCATCTACATCTACATCATACTGCTCTACAGTATGTGAGAAGTCTTTTTCCCAGAGGAAACATCGGAGATCCAGAAGACTGATTTGCTCTCTGAGATAAATATACAGTGAGGAAAATAAGTATTTCAACACCCTGCTATTTTGCATGTTCTCCCACTTAGAAATCATGGAGGGGTCTGAAATTGTCATCGTAGGTGCATGTCCACTGTGAGAGACATAATCTAAAAAAAATCCAGAAATCACAATGTATGATTTTTTTTAACTATTTATTCGTATGATACAGCTGTAAATAAGTATTTGAACACCTGAGAAAATCAATATTAATATTTGGTACAGTAGCCTTTGTTTGCAATTACAGAGGTCAAACGTTTCCTGTAGTTTTTCAGCAGGTTTGCACACACTGCAGGAGGGATTTTGGCCCACTCCTCCACACAGATCTTCTCTAGATCAGTCAGGTTTCCGGCCTGTTGCTGAGAAACACGGAGTTTGAGCTCCCTCCAAAGATTCTCTATTGGGTTTAGGTCTGGAGACTAGCTAGGCCACGCCAGAACCTTGATATGCTTCTTACAGAGCCACTCCTTGGTTATCCTGGCTGTGTGCTTCGGGTCATTGTCATGTTGGAAGACCCAGCCTCGACCCATCTTCAATGCTCTAACTGAGGGAAGGAGGTTGTTCCCCAAAATCTCGCAATACATGGCCCCGGTCATCCTCTCCTTAATAGAGTGCAGTCGCCCTGTCCCATGTGCAGAAAAACACCCCCAAAGCATGATGCTACCACCCCCATGCTTCACAGTAGGGATGGTGTTCTTGGGATGGTCCTCATCATTCTTCTTCCCCCAAACACGTTTAGTGGAATTATGACCTAAAAGTTCTATTTTGGTCTCATCTGACCACATGACATTCTCCCATGACTCCTCTGGATCATCCAAATGGTCATTGGCAAACTTAAGACGGGCCTGGACATGTGCTGGTTTAAGCAGGGGAACCTTCCGTGCCATGCGTGATTTCAAACCATGACGTCTTAGTGTATTACCAACAGTAACCTTGGAAACGGTGGTCCCAGCTCTTTTCAGGTCATTGACCAGCTCCTCCAATGTAGTTCTGGGCTGATTTCTCACCTTTCTTAAGATCATTGAGACCCCACGAGGTGAGATCTTGCATGGAGCCCCAGTCCGAGGGAGATTGACAGTCATGTTTAGCTTCTTCCATTTTCTAATGATTGCTCCAACAGTGGACCTTTTTTCACCAAACTGTTTGGCAATTTCCCCGTAGCCCTTTCCAGCCTTGTGAAGGTGTACAATTTTGTCTCTAGTGTCTTTGGACAGCTCTTTGGTCTTGGCCATGTTAGTAGTTGGATTCTTACTGATTGTATGGGGTGGACAGGTGTCTTTATGCAGCTAACGACCTCAAACAGATGCAACTAATTTAGGATAATAAATGGAGCGGAGGTGGACATTTCAAAGACAGACTAACAGGTCTTTGAGGGTCAGAATTCTAGCTGATAGACAGGTGTTCAAATACTTATTTGCAGCTGTATCATACAAATAAATAGTTAAAAAATCATACATTGTGATTTCTGGATTTTTTTTAGATTATGTCTCTCACAGTGGATATGCACCTACCATGACAATTTCAGACCCCTCCATGATTTCTTAGTGGGAGAACATGCAAAATAGCAGGATGTTCAAATACTCATTTTCCTCACTGTATATAAAAATGTATTTCAATAGTGTTCAAAATTTAACATTTTTTGAAAAGCAGCTTTACAAAATAAAGCAATAAGCCTCAAGAAGCCATGGTTCACAGTGTTTTTATAACAGCTAGGGGGCGTTGTTAGGTACAACGCTGTTTTAAAATCCCTGTAAACCTCAACAGGGCTAGTTATTCCATAGCAAGATTTCATAAAATTTAAACACAGCAAACAAATGAAATGATATTAAAAAATATATATTACTGCTCCGGCAAACAATTGCTGGGTCCCAATCTGCTAGTATTTATATAGTAAAAAATAGAATTAGTATGTTCCAAAAATCAGCATGCTGAAATGAGTAGTCATAAAGTACTCGGATGGTCTACTGTTTCTGGTCAAAATTCGAAATGTGAATCCATGGACACTTAACGGCTGATATTACGCGAGAGGGCGGAGTTAAGTGATGCTACACTACATTAATAAAATTAAATAAAAGATGCTTCACTAAATTAATACATTTAAGTATACAGTTAACATTAGATGCAAATTAATAAATACTGCAATAAATGCAAGTAAGAGCTGTATTTTGATGTTCATCACAGTGTTGTCTAGGCAAAAATGGCAACTTCCGTTTCTTGTTTGTATGTCCCAGTGCTCGCATACAGCTTTGCTACACACTAAAATGTATATAAATTTCCGTAACAAAAACAGTACAAACTTTAAGGGCATAGTATAAGTAGGCAAATTGGGATGCAGCAAATGTAGTTTCTCACAAACAGAAATAAAAAAGTGGTTTCCAAGTTACACAGACACAGCAAAATAAAGTGGCACAGTGACACTTATCTAATGCAGTTAGATGTATGTTTTGGGGAATTTTACTAGACTGTTATTAATATATATTGTAAAATTGCACATTTTCACCTTAGGATAACTAAGCATAACTAAACAAAAATGGCTATAGGAATGTAATCGAACCATAGTTGTAGCAAAATTATAAAAGTCCCTGTGAACCGGAAATTGCTTTCGCTTTTCTGACACATATCCGAGTGAAAAAGAATTTCAAATTAGTGGGCGTGGCATACATTTTTCAACGCAAATTGATTGGATGTGTTAAAACAGCAGTTGCATTTTGAAATGAAACTGGCAGGAGACTGACTGTTGAAGGGGAGGAGTTAACGGATGCTCCGCCCAAGCCGTCTAATTAACATCATTTAAGTTGGATAGTCATTTCAGGGTGGAAGTCCATTTTCAGATTTTAACCGAAAATTATGAGGGCACATGAATTTTAAAAAGAAAATGACCCACATCTATAATATGCTTTCCTGTAGCTCAATAAGAATTGTCATTTTTAATTTCACAGGGACATTAACCTCTTTTCGTTCTTTTGTGACCGTACCTAATTAAAAAATATATCAAACGGTACTAAATTCCTTAACCTGTCAATGTATCAACAGTAGAAGTACAGTGAGAGTTTAAAAGAAAGCAGAAGGAATATAGAAAAAACTTCTATGAAGAGGACTGATGTGTACAGCAGCTGTCTCTTTCATTGAGAGTTGATGTAAGTGTCATACAGTGTGTAACGGCCTGTCATATCATGGCTGGTTCCAATCTGATGCTAAGACGTGATGTGTTATGGATCCTAGATGGAGGAATCAATAGATACACATTTCGAAATAAATGAAAAGTACCTCCCACAGATGGAATTTATGGCACAAGCGCATACATTAATATATAGTCAAAGAGCTTCAGATTGATCTGGATGAAATCTAGACATGTCTCTCCGAGTTCATCGAACAAACATACACACTACCTGAAAGGCATATTAAAGTGTGTGTGGTCTCATCAGAAGAAAGAGGGTGTAAATCACCTATCATTTATATGCAGATGAAATCAATTCACATTCTGCACCCTGTCTCCGCTGAGCATCATCTAATTGATGTTCACACCCCTGTTAAACCCGCATGACACCGCTATTCGCTCTTTGCGCCCTTACGAGCGCTCATGCAAATGCAAACATTTGAACAACGTAAACACAGTCAAATGCAGACGAATGCAAGTTCCCCGAATGAGTGAAATAATTAAAAGCGTTCAGAAAGCTGATTATTTGTGACATACGCTTTCCAAAACTCACACACAGACACATGCTGGTGGATTAATGAGCTGCTTTGTATGACAGATGTCGCAATGATGTTTGTTTTAGTACGATAAACGCAATGTTATTCAATTATTAAGCTACTTGACAAACAGTTGTGGCTTTTGCCATTTTCCTCAAACGTACTAAAACACACCATGCACATAAATGAACACATAATGTTAAAAAAATTGTGCATAAATGTATAAAGCATGTCATCATTTGTGCCACTTGTGTCTCGACACAGAACTGAAAGATAATTTTACATTTCTAGATATGGGCTATGAGATTTTCTTATCATATTTGACTACCCAACAGGTGTGAATTTTACCTCAAATCACATTTCAGTTTGATTTTATGATTCACATTTATAGCAAACACATACTTTAATACTTCAGGTTAGAGGTTTTGACACAAATGCACATTCAAGATTTACCATAAAAATTACACAAGTCTATATCCAACTAATGCTTGGTTGGTGTGAATCAGATGTGCACAGGATTCTGTCACTCACACTGCTGATAGAGTCACGACCCATGTGGACTTAAAGGGGCAGTTAATCTCCCCTTCATTAGCAGGAAACAGACACACATTAGCCTCTCTTCAAATGACGCCTTTGTTTGATTAATACACACGACTCAAAAATAAAACCAGGGATTTGTGGCGAGACTGGAATCAATGGAGAATATATTGACAGAATTGCAATATGATATACATAATTATGTCTTCAGAGGTGTATTAAGAGCTTACTTAATAAAGCGTTAAGTTTTGATTAAGTGTTGATTATCTTAGAATGAGCTATATCTATCTACATACACCGTGCGTCCCCTTGCACGGAATTCGCCATGATGTTTCTACAGTGGCCCTAAACGGACAAACTGCTCTACAGAGCGTGTTTCGTAGATATGTTATCTCCTTCAGCGAAGAAGCAAAAACGCAACTACATCTTAATCTTATGTCAGTCGTAGTGCTTCGAAAGAGAGGGGTGTAGTGAGCCGTTGGTTACAATTTGAAACCTCACCACTAGATGCCGCTAAATTTCATACACTGGACCTTTAAAGCTATATCTGGTTGAGGATACATACGCCATGGAAATATCATGTGAATCTTTCCCGAAAACTTTCAGCTTTTTTATGTTCTAACTATAAATTAATTTAGGACAAGTTTTTTTCAGAAAGTCTGAAAATAGAATATGGAGGAATAAATATTTTGTCCTAAGAATGAAGTGATCAAATCAATACATCTCTTACTGTAAAAAAGAATGTGACTTATATGAGTACAGGTGTTTGTTTATGAAAAAATATTTTAAAAAAAATTCTTTATTGCACTTTTATTGCATTACAAAGTTCCAGATGTTTGGTAGCGCACGCTACTTTCCTAAACAGACCTACTGCTGTTTCACAGATCTTATTGTTATTTTCTAAACAACATGAGTCAGTATCTTTTCATCCATTTGTTGTGTTCTTTAAAGTTCTTTGATCTTACACTTCTTCTGTTATCTCTGTTTAATATGCAAAATATATATGATTTGCAACGTATTGCAAATAACACATGGTTGTGATATTAAATATTGATGCATTTTATTTTTTCAATGTTCCCTTTTTTATCTCCAACTGTAAATTCAACGAGTCAAACACAAAGATTTGCCCCACCAATGGCACACAGGGAGCATTTGTTAAACTTGCTTTAAAATAAAGTTTTATGTAAGTGATACATACATTATATGTAAAATATTATACAATATTTGTATTCTCCATCACAAAAACCTGTATGTCTAGTTATTTTTGTATGCAATAGAGCTTCAGTATAAAAGCCATTCCATCTGGATACAGGCACAGATGAGTTCTTTGTGAATAGTTCAATAACTGAGATGAAAGATTCATGAAGCAGCATATATTGGCATCACCACATATGCTCTTCATCTCTCTACTTCCATATCCCTCTCTCTCTTTCTCTCTCTCTCTCTCTCTCGGTCTCTCCATCTCTGTACCATCTTCTCATCATTCTCTCTCTTTCCCTCACTCTAATTAAAACTCTGCCCATGTTCACTTACCCGCAGCCTCTTTCCCTCCATTTCACATTTCCTCTCCTCTAACAGAGTCTTTTTATGAAGATGAAGCTGCACTACTCTTTGCTCGATTGTGACTCAGTACTGCCTCCTACTTGAAAAACACACACACTGCACTAAGGAACACACACTGCCCTGAGGTAAGATGGTTACAGCTGACAGAAAAGCATTGAGACTACATAAAGTAAATGCTGAATTAACATGACCTAAGATGAATAAATACTGTTAAAAAATGTATATTGTTAGTTTATGTTAGCTCATGCATTAACTCATGTCAACAAATACAACCTTATTTTAAAGTTTCACCGTAAAAAGATGTAAATCTTCAAATTGTCCTTTGCTCATTCCACTCGGAGCACTAAGCCAACAGCGACGTGACAGAAGTGTTTAGACCACACCGCACATACGAAGACCGACATCGCATCCTTCACCCAACAAATTCTGTATAATGTTTTCATAAACTGCACGTCGTGATGGATTAAATAGAACCAGGTGCTGCCCATGATTTCATTATGAGGTATCATAATCATCTTTCACAGCACAAACCAGCTGTCCTCTGAAGTTCCTTTAAAAAGGCGAATCATCCATTGAGTTATTCAAATAAAGGTTAGATTCTGACTAATACAAATGGCATCATAAAAACTCATATGCACGTAGAAGGTCTCTGCATGCCTAATTTAATATGTTCAGCTAGCGGACTCCAAGATTATACTGCCAGTATGAAACGTTTCCCATTAGACTTCAAGGGTCATTCGGTAAAATGACGGCTATGCAGAAGAACAGCTCAGCTGCAAGCGTAATACTGTTTTTTAACGCGATGTTGACAGTAAGTAACTAATATTTTAGACACAACACGTCTTTTTGAAATCCCATGCTTTCATTGTTTATTTAGTTTATTTTCCATTTTTGCCATATGCCTGTACTTTCTGTTTAATCTTATTATGCTGTGACATTTGCCTCCATTTCCCTGCCTTAAAATAATGATGCGATAGTAATATTAGGGATATTGTTTACTGACATCATGTTTTGAGACAGAGGCGATTATTTTATTCATGTTTAATTTTAATGAGCTTATCAATCTTAAAATATCCATCATTATTGTATGTTTTTACAAAATCTTTTATAAAATGTTAAATATTCAATATGAACTGATATTTCGAATCAAATTCTTCTGGGAAATGGTTTCCATGCTAATTTTATAGCTATGTCTTACTGTATGTGTCAGAGACGGTGGACGGAACCCAAGTGCAGACACATGAAGGGTTAAACAACAGAGACTTTAATATTAAACAAGAAAACAAAGGGGGAAAAGCACGATAAATAATACAAGATTTCAGACTAAAACTATTCACAAGAAGGATAAGATAGACACGACGAATGATCCAAAATAATAAGTCCAATAAGAGTAAGAGAGTCCATAGAAACACGTAATCACAATGACACGATTGGGAAGCACAGAGGAATGTAACATGTTCATATGTGAAATGAACCAACAAGGATTGGGGAAAGAACAGGATTAGATAAAGGGAATAACTGATGAGCGACAATAACACTCGGACGGTGAAGGACAGGTGACAAGACTTAACATTAAGGGAGACTGGCTGAAAGAAGAATGGACAGGTGAGGGAGATGAAACACTGATGGGACACTAACGGAGAAACAAGGGGGCGGAGCTAAACGAAAGACAGGAGGACAAACCGCCACGTGTCTCCACACAAGACGAAACACACACATAAGGCATGGTATTGTCACCATGGCACGAAATCTCAAGACAGGAAGGACAGGACCCTGATTGTATGTCAACATTTGTATCAAATTTAACTCTTCGAAAAACTTTTAGAACAAAACAAGTCAGAGGCGTAGGTTTTTTATTTTCAAGTAACATTTTTCAAAGGTAAGGTTTTCTTACTGTCTCTGTTTTTCCGTATTATGCTTAATGCTATCAGCCTTGTCAATCTTACAGTTTAATTACGGAAAATAAATTGGTGTGATAAAATAACATTCGATGGCTAAGGCAATAATTAGCTGTGTTTGCTCTGCGGATTGACCCGTAATGGTCTACCCAAAAACATTGAAAACATAACTTGGTCAGCACAAAACATGTTTAACAAGAACAATGTCATGGGTTTATAATAATATTAATAATGTGATTTAAGGCACAGTAAAACTGAGTAACAATATCATCACGGTCCTGATACTTCAGAAATGAAGTGAGAAACGATATCTTGAACATTGGACATTATTAAATTAACTGAAATAAACAAAATTTATTCTCATACAATCAGACCGTCATACATACTTTTCGAAGAAAAACAACACATCATAAAAAGCAAACCCTGCAGACTCATTTTTAGTTGTCAATCATTTTTAATTATCATTTATATATCCCAGAGTTTGAAGAAAAGAATGTTATTTTATTCCCTAGTATAAAGTTAGATATCTCACAAAGCCCTCTCATATGGATTATGAGTACAGTTACAGGCAGAAAGGGCTTAGATTTGTGGCTTAAATATTTACCTGAACAGACATTTAAATGTGTTAAAAACTGACTAATACATTTAGAGATATATGTCTTCTACGTGGGCTTTTTTACTAATTGTAGAATAAAAAAAGATGCAAAAAAGACGAGAAGAGTCATTATTTACACATTGTTGTTTCGAATGACCGCGTGTCTAAACTGGACGCGGACACGAGACTGAAGAACGAATAAGAAAACATTATAATTTAAAATTTTGTCCACACTGGACACACTGGTCGCGTGGTGTGAGGTGACTATCCCAGTTGAATAAGCAAGGCTGTGTCCGAAATCGCCCCCTTTACCCCCATTCCCTATTCAGAAAAATTGCACTATAAATAAATATTGACTCACAGCTCATGATCAGGACTTGGAATATAATGCATTAATCATGGACTGTTTCTATGGTATGCTTTTGTTTTATAAAAAATAATGTAATACAGGTTTGGGAAACCCTGATGCATAGAGTAATAGTAATTTTAGGTGTACCGTCCCTTTAAAAATGAAGATCAACTGGAAACCCAAATGTCTTTTTCTTTCCATTCTGTCAGTCTCACAAAAAATTTCGGCAACAGACCCCCCAATTCTGAAACATGGGTTGAGCTATGCTCTCAAACAAGTGAGGAAAAAAATGTCAGTCTGTGCCAAAATAAAACTTCCGGAATTTGGCCTTTCGACAGCCAAAATCTCCCACTCACTTAAACTGTCACTTCCTTGCTCACTTTCATCCCTCTTTACATTAGTCATCATGATCTCCAGCACCTCACAGAAGCCGACAACCCCCTGCTGAAACATACCAGAATCGCTTTTAGAAGAAGGTTTGGAAGAAATGAATCAACTTAACTTTTTTCCACTTTTGAAGATGAACTTTTGAGCTTATAAAAGCTATATAAGCATAAACAGAAAACTGAGAAGGATATACTGTAAAGATTTTTAAGCCTTTCATTGGCATAGTCTAAAGAGGTTGCCAGAATAACTTTTCTCTACAGGTTGTACAGCATATATATATAAATGTGTATGAAACAAATGCATCTTGACTAAACCTCTAAATCAACAGATCTTTGTATTCAATCTATGATAACTAAAGAACATCTAAGGCTGTGTTCACATTTGACATATTTTTGACAAGAAAAAGTTGGCAAGGGCGCATTTGTGCACGAAGGCAGCCCAAAGAAACACATCCGGACAGGCTTCATAAGCAGAATTACTGAATTCTATTTAATTATAAACAGAGAGCGTCTTTGCAATAAACAATCACATTTTTAAAAACTACAATACTCATTTCTCGCTAGAAATGCAATCAAATGTCATTGAAGTGAGAATATAACTTTAATTTATACGAAACTATACTTCAACGGGCGTTTCGGACAAACATCGTTTTTCAACTTGAAAAGACCCTCACTAGTACTGGCTTTTATAAAAACGCTCAGGACCTTTTTGAAAACATGGGTTACTCCATAGGATTATAATGTAAAACGAACGCTAGCAGCTTCAAGTAAAGAAGTGAAGTGTGAAGAAAGCCTTACACACTCTCAAACGCAAATGTATCTAGGCTTCTGATAACCTTGCAGCTTCTTTTAATCAAAGCGTGACCATTGTTGAACTTCTGGATATGTTAATACAGAATCTGGCAGGAGATCTGCTTTGAGAGTTCTTTTATTGAACGCACCCAGCAGTTCCACTGGAACGATACTATTTTCGTGGATTCTAGTGCCATGTAGGGTGAGAAGGTTGGCACAATGAGAAAACAATACAACCTCATACACAGAAACACACCCACACAGAAAATAACAGGACTCATATAAAGCGACTGGCATAAATTATAACATTCAGAGCTAGCGGAGTTTACCAAGTTATATAAATATATATATACACCCTGTTAGGCATCACCATGGCAACTTCAAAGGTATACTGTATTTGGAGAATATATTTTAGGTCAAGAAAAAAATGTTAGGGAAATCAATAAGATCTGAGAAATAAGCACACGTAGTTGAGAAAGTCAAACCAAACACGCACTATTTCAAAGTGACACATGATGTTCAGAGACGACGAGACATTATTATAATCTTGATGTTTTTAGCACATTGATATGAATATTTCTGTTATAAAACAGACAATATTTCATAGTGTCTGATGATTTTCTGTCTAATCTTAGCATTTTATGAGTCCTGCCCCGCTTGGAAAAAGAACAAGCTATTAATATTTCTGCAAAATAATTATCTGCATGGCTGAGACGGCCCTGAATCAAAGTGCGCGTGTGTGAATCTGTGTATGGACTTAGTTTTTATATGTTAGGGGGGACCTACACCTGAATGCACATCAACTCATGGGGACCAATGTCACTGTGGGGACACAGTGTCACTTGAGTTCCCCATGGGCACAAAAGCTTATAAATTGCACAGAACGATAACCTCTGAAAATCTAAAAATGCAAAACGTTTTCTACGATCTCTAGGTTTAGGGGATAAAATATATAGTTTGTACAGTATACAACTTGTTACGCTTATGGACTGTCCCCACGGAGATAATACAACATACGTGTGTGTGCGTGTGTGAACTTGGTTTTTATATATAAGCGAGAACCTAAACCTGAATGCTCACCAACTTATTGGGGCCCAAGTCACTGTGGGGACCAAAATTGAGGTCCACACTGGCACAAAAATGTATAAATTGTACAGAACGATAATTTTTTTAATCTAAAAATGCAAAACGTTTTCTATGATCTTTAGGTTCAGGGGTTGGGTTAGCGGTAGGGGTTAAAATGCACAGTTTGTGCAGTAAACAACTCATTACGCCTAATTATTACTGTCCCCACGGAGATAATAAAGCATACATGTGTGTGTGTGTGTGTGTGTGTGTGAGAGAACAGATAATTGTTTAAGGTCTCTGTGTGTTTGGTAATATCAAAATAATAATAACATTTCTTAAATAAAGGGAGACTAAGTACCTACATAGGAAGTATTTTAAGGTCTCACAAATAATGCCATCTCAGAATGCACTGTAGCGAGCTTCGGGAACTAGCTATATATGCAAAGAGAAAAAATATATATAGTAAATTCAAAACAGGATTCTCAATAAAAAAAAATAAACGGTTGTACATGGAATCAGTTTGGGGTTCAACTCTTATAAGTGGACTAAAAGTCACTTTTGAAACAAAATCTATGTAGACGAGATAAATCACTTCAGAGTAAGCAAAAAAATATGCAGCACACAAAAGAAAACATTATCGAATAGGTTTTCAGTCTAAGCATTACATATCTCTTCAGGCCGCCTCTATTATAAATCTCTCTGTTTGACATTATTGTTGTGTGACTCCTGGTGCTGCTTCAAAATCCACAGAATCATTTATGGGTTTAGCTTTATGCCAGTTTTACTCAGCACCATGACAACCAGACTCAGCAAGCGTGTGTTAGGTCATATTTACTTGGGTCTTGCATTCAACTTTAAATCGACTTTTAAGCCGAGTCCAATTAGGTGTCTGATAATATGCTGCTTAAGTCTACCATTACCATAGCAACCAAAGACACATGAGCATAGTCTTTAGACACTAACAATGGGAACAATATTGCATGTTTTTGGGACATCACTTCTGTCCTTCTGTACCTTCATATTTCCATATTTGATGTTTGTCACTGGGTTTTGCAAATAGAGTATCTAACCAATGAAAAGGTATTTAAAAAGGGCTTGTCATCTTCGGAAACATAGTATTTAATCGTTTAAAAAGGATGTGTTTTTTTCTATTAACTGAAAAGCAGTGAGTTTGGATATCTTAGGTTTCAAAAAGACAGCGATGACATGAAACAATGAAGATACCGTGTTTTTGGACGTGTAGCGTGGCATTCTTAAAAATACGTTTTTCTCTTGAAGTATCACGTATATACCATGACATATCAATCATACATGGGAATTAAATGTTTCTGGCAAAAGTATGTATTTTACTTCTATTTTAAACCTTTACTAAGCAATAAATAAAACAGCCAAGGATACAAATGACTTAATACAACAATTTCATAGAGTTGGCTTTTAAATATCTGTGTGATTCCTCAATGGTTGACTGGAATTCAAATAAAAAACAACAATAATTTAAATTATGTGTTTCCCCCGAAAAGCCTAGATTAAGAAACACATTTGACATTAAATATTATTTTTTATATAACGATAATAGGATTGTAATATTATACAGTAATCATTTTATTAACAGTAATATTATGCAGTAATATTTATTATTTTATTTATAAAATATTTATAACATTTACAAAATATTATAAAATATCATACAATATTTACAAATCTACTATTAACAAATTTATAAACTAATATATTTATTGAAATTTCTCTTTTTATTAACTAGAAGACAGCAGGCAGGAAATCATTTCTTCGTTTTCAAACCCCAAATGAGCACAAGAAATTAAATCTATTATGTGTGTGGGTTTAATTGTTTAAACCCAGAAAAGAAACAGAGAATGCAATTTAACACACAGCATGCTGTAGTCTGCTTAAAAAAAATGCAGGTCCTGGAAAAGGCCTACCATATTCAGTATTATTATTTGTAAATCAGGAATGATTCGGAATATAGATTATGAGGAAATATAAACAAAATAAATATTCAGAAATGTCAAAATTTTGAAGAAAAACTTCATGCTAAAGCTTTTCTTATTGGTCCTCACTGTTTTGATTCTGCTGTGAAGTTTTATGTTGAGGGACACTCAAGGAGGGACATATTCAATCCCTGAACCGAGTCTGAAAGATACGTCCTTCAAATAAAGGCACTGCTGGCCTCGGCAGATCCAGAAATCTATTGACATGAATTAGCATTAGCACCGGAGGGGTGCCATTCAGTTTAGCAGATCATTGTTGTCATCTATTCAAATTGAACTAAGACAAGGTCATGGATCTCAACAGTATTCTTTAATAAATACAGTATAAAAAACTAGCGAGAACTTTTGACATATCAGGATGTGGATGTATTTGTGTGGAAATTTGGAACTGTCGGTTTAAAAAGTGTTTATAACAGTTTTGATATCTTTTACAATAGAAACAGCTGCTCTTTGTAATTACAGTTTGCTTGCTTAAAAGTTTGAATATCAATAAAAGTGTGTTTGTTTCCTGAAATTTATAGGCTGAAATTTCTGAAACACTAGAATGAAGCAAGTTTGAGAGAAAATCCACGACTCAAATTTCTGCACGTGAGGGATGTTAATGGTTTTTTCATAAACAATTAAAATACGTCTAAGACAATATAGGTTAACAGCACTGCACATCATTTCTCATTCAGTCATTCATAAGGGTCCTTTGTCCACTAATCATACTAACATTTGCATTTTGTTTCTTTAATGTCATTCTTCATGTGTCGATCAACTGAATGCCTATATGTCATACTCAGATACAAATGTATAGAATAATGCAATGTAAGTCGCTTTGGGTAAAAGGGTCTGCCAAATGCATAAATATAAATGTAAAATGTAAATGGTTGGAGGTATAAATTTGAGCCATATCAATTTTCAATGAAATTTGATTCATTGGGTCCTAGATTTCTTTCTAGATTTTTCTTTAAAGAAAGCACTTAATTAATCCCCAAAGCTTTGTTTTTTAATATTACAAAACAAGTTTTTATGATCTCATAATTCCACTTGTAAGTAAATATATAAATGACAGCATTTAAAATAAACACGATTCCTGTCATTTCCTGTCCTATTTTTAACTCACCCACATGACGTTCAACATGTTTTAAGACCTCCCGGCATCTTCAAACACTAATAAATGTATTGTAGGTGACATCCGAGAGATTTCCAGGCCTCATCATTAACATCATGCCAATAGTTGTTGTCAAGGTCCAGAAAAGAACTCAAAATAAAGTTAAATTGGTAATAGCGGTTCAATTAAATTTTTTTTGAAGCGACAAGAATACTTAATGTGCGAAAAACAAACTAAAATAACACTTTAATCAATATATTCTCCTCAGTCTTGTCAGTCTATGGTGCGCGCACTCACGAGAGCAGTGCGACGCATGCGCATTCAGTTTGCTAGTCTGACTGACAACATGCTTGCCCCCATGCATGTGCCATGCAGCATTTAGCACAAAAAACAAATGCGCATGTGTCGAACAGCTCTCTTGATCACTCGTACTGGACCTCGACAACAACTATCACCACAATGTCTATGAGAAGGCCTGGAAATCTCTCGGATGTCACCTAAAATCTCTTTATTTGTGTTCTGAAGACGTCGGGAGGTCTTAAAACATGTTGAACGTCATGTGGGTGAGTTAAAAATAACACAATGTTGATATTGAGATTAACTTTTCTTTTAAGAGCAATACACACATTTGACATTTAATAGTTATAATCTTAAGGCACTATACTTAAAATAACATTACTATGTATAATGGTACAATTTACATCATTTGAATACATCCTCTAAGTATCTTTCTCTTTATATTAACTGCCAGAAATATCATTCCCATAGAACACAGCAGGCTAAAAGTAATTTCATCTATGATGTCATAATTACATTTCTAAGTGCTATTTTGAGCACCTCTTGCATTTTCACACAACTGACTCTACACATCCAAACACACACAAAAAAAGCTTTAATAAACCTCTTGGTGGCTTTGAAACCGAGATTGTCTGCAGGGATGCCCAAATAAACATACTTTCAGTCCGGCAGCCTGTTCACAAAGACCCTGCCCTAGTTTTTCAGCACAGGGGGAGACCTGAGAGGTTCATTTAGTCTAGCGCAAAAAAAAGAGATAAGGAAGGAGCTCTTTGAAACAGGAGAACTGTCGGTTGCAAGGCTACACGTCTTTGAGCTAGACATCTTTCTGACCACAAATTCAAGGTTCAAGATGTAGGAAAACATAAATTCCGAAATTAGCAAATTATTTTATCCAAAGTGACTTTGGACACAGCATTCAAGGTATTAACCTTATCAGTTCATGGAAGTCGAACCCATGTTGAGATGGTAGAATATGAATATGAATAAACCAAATACGAGTGTCTACATCCCTCTAAATAACACCCTCTCTTTTATTCTCTTTATCTGCTATTCCCTTATTTCCTCTTTGTGTGGCCCCATGTTTTGCAATGCTCTTTGCTGACAAAAGCTTCAACAATACAAAACATCCCACACCTACACGCTTTCATAACCCGCAAACATACTGGAATCAATTTGACACCATTAAAAGCGAGAGCATCGGTGCCATAGTGGAGCTAAAATTAGTAACCAATCTCACCGAACCTCTATTCACAGTGGCGCACATTGAAGACTCAATGATTATAGCCTGTCTGGAGTCTGAAGATGCTGACGTTGAACTCCTCAGGTAGCACATTAAGGCACGCTGAAAAGAACAGCATTTCATGAAGCAGTCAAATAGATTACAGTACTGCACATGCAGGCCAGGTGCCGTGGGGTCTGAAAACCAACTGGAGAATAAATGATACCCGGTATAAAGTCAGTGTTGGTTGAGGCTGGGCATGTATCTTCACTTTACAGCCAGACTAGAGAGATTTCACAAATACTAGAGCTGTATATAATACGACACTTTGAAAAAAAAAAGCGGAAAATAAATGGGCATTTTCTGTCAGCTGAAATATACCTCAAAATAATAGTATTATTTCTGTAAAATTACAGGATATAAGGATATATACAGATATATATTAAATATTTTCCCAGTTTTTCTTGAAAAATTAAAAAGCTGTAAAATATTGAATCGTGTTAAAAATTGCATTAAAATTGCATTTTTTACCTTTCCTTTTCTGTTATTTTACGTTGTTTGACCACATTTAAAAAAAACATACGAAAATCCAAAACAGTATGAAACAGAAGAACAATAAAAAACTGTAAAAAATTACGGGTTGTCTCTTTCGGTGTGGGCAATAGGACCGAAAAGAACATTACTATAAAAACATGCAGTCGGAGTTATAATACAACATATCATTTTAAGTTGATGTCAAGCTTCCATTGAATGAGCATGAACCAGAGGCTTGTTTTTCTGGCAGATGACGCAAGCGTGTTGTAAGCTCTGCTGACAAACGCTGCAGTTTTGTTCCAATAGTATTGCGGCAACTCTGGCAGGGGCTTTCGTCACCATCATGTGCCGGAAAAACAAGCCTCTGGTTGACGGGATGACGAGATGACGGAACCTAGACATC
The DNA here is from genome assembly GCA_008369825.1 of Triplophysa tibetana. NCBI lineage: Eukaryota > Metazoa > Chordata > Actinopteri > Cypriniformes > Nemacheilidae > Triplophysa > Triplophysa tibetana. The sequence goes on along the minus strand of CM017897.1, from coordinate 10,938,037 downwards.
AACATTAATAGCGCTGTCAATATGGATATTTCTCTTAAACAATGCATCGATTGGCTTCAGAAGACCTTTGTTAAAAACACGGAGCCGCAGTTCTTTGATCGATGGATGCACTTTTTGGAGCTTCAAAAAGTCAACACCCATTCACTCCCATTCTAACACTTGGAAGTAAAATGAAACGTGGTATCATAACTCCGACTGCATTATTCTTCAAGAAGAAAACCATATTCAGTTAGGATGAGGGTGAGTAAAACATGGGAGAATGTTTTGGCATTGTTTTACACAGGGAGCATTGCATACACAGTATCCTACAGTATGCAGAAAGGGAAATTTGAAAATGCACTTCAAAGCACAGCACTACCGCATGATTCAGAATCTAATTCAGAGCCTCCCGTGGCTCCAAAAGAGCATTAAAACACTTCATTATAAAAACAGAAATGCATCATAAAACAGAAACTAATATCAGAACACCATAAAGCAATATAAAACATTCTATTGCATTGTTACTTTTCCTGTTTTATGGGACTCTTGGAGTCTTTTGATATAATAGAGAATATCCATAATGGTACTCTATTGACTATAACTTTCTGACATGTCTCTGTTTATTTTCAAACCTTTATCTCGCTCTACTTGTTTTCCACTTCCTTTCCTTCATCTCCAATATGATGCTTACAGACCAGTTAAGACCAGTAATGCAGCACAGATTATATTGTTTTTTTCTTCTTTTTCCCAAAATTACAGAAGCCTCCAATTTGCAAGTATGAGTGTGTGTGCCTGCACAGCTGCATTCACAGACACACATATATTTAAACAAAGGGCTGAATCTCAATAAATTGAGATCCTATTAAACCTTCTGACCTACATAAGTCATTGGCTCAACTTCTCCAACAGCATCGAATATGAATTTCAAAACCTGATTAAAAGAGAACGAAAAAGTGAAAAGGGAGCGAAATTAAAAAGTTCAGACATTAAAAAACAACCAAGACCCTTTTAAGGCCGCATTAATATTCTCTCAATATTTAGAAGAAAGTTGGAATATTAACATGGCACAAAGTCCCAGTACTGTGTCCCAAAATAAACTGCTTATTTGCGTCTTTCCTACTTTGTCCTGCTTATGCTCCTTCTGTAATTTGAGTACATGCTGTGTATTTATTATTTAGTGTTAACTGTTATATCCTGTGGTCAATTGATATTGTTGTTGACTTCGTAAGACCATGGGCCCTATCGTACAACCGGTGCAACGCGGCGCAAGGCGCAGCGCAAGGGTTTTTGCTACTTACAGCCCAACGCAGTTCTCATTTTCCCGTCCTGCGCCGCATTGTTTAAATAGCAAATGGTTTTACTTGTCTTAAAAAGAGGTGTTCAGTCAACGGGGCAATATTTTTTGTTATTTAAAGGTACAGTGTGTAGCATTTTGAAGGATTTATTTACCAAAATGTAATATATGATACAAAACTATGTTGTCAGTGGTGAATAAATACCTTACAAAATGAACCAAAATGTTTATATTACCTTACAATTAGCCATTTTATGTATATACACCGCGGGCACACCCTTACATGTAATATATCAAATTGCACAGCCATGTTTCTATAATAGCACTACACGGACAAAATGAGCGCGCTTCGTAAAACGAAGGATGCACAAGACTATGTTCTTCTTCTTCGGCTGTATTTGGGAGGTAGATTGCAAAGCCACTACATAGAAGGATTAGCAGAAGAAGAGGAAGAACAATAACAAAATATACTTGTTGTGTTTTTTATTAGAAATAGAAACGGTTCTTTGTTGCAGTAAGAAGTGAAATTTGCGCTAATGGCGGACCACACATACTCCGCACAAGAGCAGACAGAGCGTCAATCTGTGTCGTCAAAAAAGAGAAAATACGATGCAGAAAGGCGAATTCCAGTCAAAAAACGACAGAAAACCCTAATAAACATCAGCGTGGCTTTTCCACGGAGGGCACTGACGCAGGAAAAGGGTTTGCTAAGAGACGCCGAAGTTGCCAGCTTTCTGCTGGACCGGTAAGATTGTCTAATTTCTGCTATATAAGTAAACTGTTTGTTTGATAGGTTTAGCTAATAGATGAGCTAATCATCAAGAGAAGTAGAGTTTTAGAGTTTAGAGTGTAAAATTTTAGCACTTTGTAATTGTACTATAAGTCCTTGTTGCATGGCCGTGTGCAAATCAAGTTAGAAAAACATGTTAACAATCATAATTTGCATAAATCGGGTGTAAGTTATATTATAATACTGCTAAGCTTCCACATCATCTCTTGTGCGGTCCTCCCGGTTAACGTTAGCTCCTCTGCCTCTCCTCGCCCTGCCTGGATCTCCAACACACCTACCTCTCCGCCCTCTTCATCTCCCTTTTACTACCTGTGTTAAGTCCTCTGATTGACTCTGTGATGATGAGAAAAACGTCTACTAAGACTTTCGCGGTTAGATTACACGCCTTTAGCATTAGCATGCGGTTTCAATAGGCTGTAAATTACGAACCAAGTTGCCGTGCCAAAAAATGCTATGCAAAATAGGCGAATAAATCACTGACACAATGTTAAACAAGTAGCAATAATATTCACTATAAAAATTAGAGTAAATAATGAATTAAGTAAATTTTATTTATTTATTTTCTTTGTAAATAAGCCTCGTCACTTGACTTGCAAAGGTTACTCTCTGCTGTCTCAGACGACGACATCTCTGTCCTGTGTCCGTAACTTCAGTCCGTTGTTCGCCTGTAAGACGTAGATTGCATTCATCAACACCACCGATAATGGCCGCTATCATTTACGGAACCCTTTTGTCCTGTGACGGCAACCGTAGCTTCTCTATTGGGAGGGGCGTGACGGAGCTGTAGCTTGCAATTTCCTACATCGCCAATAGTGGCCTCTGAAACTTACACACAGAACCTTTAAAGAGCGCTTTAAATTGACTTATTAGGCAGAGGGAAGGGCTGGAGCACACAAACATGCCAAATAAATGGATTACAATGTAAACGCCCCAAAAACACCCATTACGAGAAATGGGACAACCCGTTTAGACCATGCGCCCAGGCGCTCTGACCGTTTTCCCTTCGTTAAACTAGCAAAAGTGTATTCGGACACGCTCCGAGTGCACTTGCGCCCTGCACTTTAGACAATGCGCTTTGATCGTGAAAATAGGGCCCCATGTGTCACCATGTAAAAGGTTTGTGTTACATTTAAACCCTGTTTCCCATACTGTACACACCTGTGAGCCCACATTGGTTAAATTTTATAATAATGCTCAAAAATCCACATCTAAACCAGGCCCCACTCATGCATGCAAACAGACTCACAGTATAACACTTGAGCTGCCTTACACTGGGATTTACAAACACCAGCATGCCGACAGTAAACACAGGAATGAAACGACAAGCTAAAATAAGAGGACTGAGCCCCAAATTAAAATAACTGTGCGTTCCTTTCATGTGCCAACAATAGCGGACCATTGCTCATGGTAATATATGCAGATATGGGCTCTTTACGGGGCGCAAGTACCAGTGCAGCTATTGTAACTCATCTTTAACCCAACACTCTAGCTCATACACAATTCATCCGGCGCCTCCTCACATGCTTTGCAATTAATTTGACAAGAACAAAGTTGCAGTGGAGTATGTTAGCCAATCAACAAAGAGAGTTTTATCTCGGTATGAAAGGTCAGGAACGGAAGCAAGCCTGTCACCTGCCTCCTCTGTCCGCAGCTGCAACAACTTTATTTGAATTACAGTGGAACTTAAGTTCAATAGTGACCCTCAGAGGTTGGTGCCTCGTACAATGTGTGTCCCCAACGGTAAATGATTTCCACTGAAATCTCAGCAACTGTGACATTGGACAGACATGTGAGGTCCAGTAACTCTTACTGAAAGGGAACAGTATGGACAGGCAAACCAGAAACCTTGAAGAAAAAGTCCTTAAAGATTTCAAAAAAAGTCAAACACTTGCTTGCCTTGAGGTGTGCATGTTCCGTTAAGAAAAGGACAAAGCTAAATAAAAAGCTATAAAAACAAACGGTATAGAACAGAAAGTGATATCGTGGACCATATCCCTCATACACAAGCACAGTTGAGGTGATAGTTGAAATGAAAATTCTTTCATCATTTACTCACCCGCTTGTCATTTCCAACCTGTATGACTTTTTTCTTCTGCTAAACACAAAAGTAGATATTTTGAAGTGTTGGAAACCAAACAACGACGGCACCCATTGGCTTCCAACGGTTTTGTGTCCGCACAATAGATGGGTGAAACCAACATTCTTCAAAATATCTTCTTTTGTGTACTGCTGACAAAAAAACTTTGTACAGGTTTGAAATGACAAAAGGGGGAGAACACTTTTTGTGTACATCATTTGCCTGCCCGAAGACACCCTGAGTGTATTTGCCCACACAACAATAAAGTGGTCATGACTAGTAATCAATATCATTTTATCATATCATGTAAACATCTTAAACAGTATTATGTTTAAGCACTTACTGATAAGTTTCTTATGCACAGTATGCTACGGTTAGTGTCTAATTTCAGATCATTGCTCCTTTATTAAAAGACACTTGTTTTAAGTTCAAACCCTGTCCTCCATTCAAACCCCGACCTCCGTTTGAGCTTGCTTGTTGTGGGATAATCAACAGTTTGTAAATCATGTGAACAATGATAAAAAAAGATTCCTCGGTTCTCTGCCAACAAAAGGACTCATATCAGGTAATACAGTAGCCCTTAATTAAAAACATACACATGCAGGGAGGGCTGTAACGTGAGATTAAGGTGGAAAAGAGGAGTTTTGAAAGCTAGCAAGGCAAGGGGAAAATACTGTAGGCGTTTATTTGCGAGTCGACACAATGCAGCACTTGATGTCCTGTTTCTAAAAGAGAAACTTTGTTAAGACTCAGCAGAACAAAAGTTTACTCCCTTTTTCTAATAACTCTCTATTGTCTAATTACTGAAAACCTTTCAGTCAACACCCTATACTCACAAACACACGCACATCTAACACGAACATCACAAAAAAGCAATCAAAAATCAATCTTTTAACTCATTCCCCGCCAGTCCTTTTTAAAAAAAGTTGCCAGTCTACGCCAGCGTTTTTTAACATTTTCACCAAACTTTAATGGCTCACAGTAAATTTTCTGTAAAGAATATCTGGACAAACAATATGTCAAATGAAAGAACAGAGTCTCAGCTTTTAAACAAAAGAAATCGAATTCTTCTATCTTCATTTTATCACTCCGTAGATGTGGGTAGGTTTCTTCAAAAATTCAACACTTTGATTGAACAGCGATAATTAACGTTTTTTGTCAAAGATTCCGCCCAGATTACACTCCGAACAATCATTAAAAAACGATAAAACATATACGTTCTAGATTCTTGTACTTTTTCCCAAAGGAGTGTAACAGCGCCACCATTTGTACAACAGTACAAACACTGATTGCCGTAATAACATGTCTTTGGCGGGGAACCGTTTTTTTTTTAAATGACGAGATAACTCGTCAATGGTGGTGAAAGAGTTTGAACAACACAGACCAACAGACTTACTAAGAGAAAAATGCTTATTTTAATGGATATGTCAGCTTTGTTTGAATAAAGTTACAATTTGTAACTTTGCCTCTCTATCGCCATCTATTTGAAACATTAAATGTGTAGCTTACTGTACTTACCTTTTCGTATGCTAAAAACAACAGATATTTCCTGCAAAATTCAACCAGACAGCTAAAATTATAAATAATTATTAAAAGCTGTGTGAATCGTGGTAAGGCAAGGAGACAGTTTCGAACACTATGTATATGATCATAGCTTTTTTTCACAAAAAAAGTTAGAGATTGCAGCATTAATTAACTCTTGATAAGTTACTTTGGAGAAAAGCGCATGAGACAAATGTTAACACATAGTTACAGAGCTGCAGAAGTATTGCCTTTCCTTTGCAAAGCACAGTTTGACAAATAATGACAATCTCTTTTAAATCTCTACATGAGACAAGGGTGAAATTACTGGGGTCTTTAAATCAGAAGAAACATCTGAGAACAAGGTGATTTAGTTAAAAGTCTCAATTTGTTCATTAAATTGCCTAGAAGACACACTTGAGATATAAGAGAGAATAATTTATGATTGTCTTTTTCTTTTCTAGGCAGGTTGAATCCTGACACATGAAGATCGGCAAAACAGAGCAGAGCAGAACCAAGATCTAATATGAAAATCAGGTTCACGTGACTGTCCTGGTGATGTCAGAACTAATGGTTTCAGATGTTGCCCGTTGGCAGGACTTGCTGACCACCACAAATCGCTTGGTGCCAAAATGGCAAACTGATTTCCACTGTGAATGTAAAGGAAGAACGTGGAAAGAAACTAGAAAATGACCGGGGGGAGACTGCAGAAGAATCTGGGATCTTTTTGAACCTTAATAAAACAAAAGAGTTATTGTGATGCTCAGCACTAACATCTCACATGACAGTGGATGATGGGCATCGATGAACATTTGTCATTTTATAAGTTTTTGTGCTTCCTGGGATTAAACCTTTGGCAATGGGGTTCCAATGTGCTGTCCTCTACCAGCTGCTGCAACACAATGTGTCAATTTGCCTGAAGTTTACCAGAACGTGGTTATGAAAGAAATAATGGATGATAAATGAGTAAATATTTTATTTAAACACCTTTATGCAGGACTTAATTACAAATCACAAATCTTGATCTGAAAGCAAGTGGCCAAATGATGTTCATTCCATCACAATAATAATTAAGCTTGTCACATCTGTGGGGTTATTAATCATAACATTAATCATAACTACGGGTAACAATGTTTTTGTCACTCAAACATGGAGACTTCAAGTGGAGAAATTAATCAGTACCTATTGTTCTCATTCACCAAAACGAAAAATCCATTATACATTCATTACAGATAATGTAAATATTGTAATTAAAATAAGAAATGAGTAGTTTGGTTCATTGCAGAAAAGCGTTCAATTGTAAGTATGCTGAAGTTTGACTATACTTGGCAGATGTTCTGAAAATGTTCCTACTTGTGAGGACATTTTAGGTGGTCCTCACTCTTTGAAGAGCTAATAAATCTTATTTCATGTAGTCTTGACATCTTGACATTGTGTGTGTGTTTGTGTGTGTGTGTGTGTGAGACATGATCACAAGCACATGAAAGGAGGCCATTCTACCCTTTCCATGGCCATCTGTAATTGTTTCAACAAAATAAAGTTGATACAAACAGTTCAGCCTAACCACTTCTGTATTTTAGACTTTTTATGCAAATTATATTTTTATTTTATTGTATATTTACAACTATTATTTATTATTAATTAACTAAATAAAAATACCCCCATCCATGTGTGTTTGTCTTTAATCTGAGCCCGTAGCCAGTGAAAAGTTGAGGGGCAAGTCAAAATTTGAACTACAGGATTCTAAATAGTCATTGATATGTAATGTGGAAAGTCATACTGCATATTAATGTGCGTTTGATGTCATAATCATGGATTAGGTGGATTTTAAGATGGAGTCTCAAAGTGGCAAAGTAAAATGTGTGATTTTGGGGGTCATTTTGGGTAACTTTCCATTAGCCTCAGTAAGACAAGTCCATACACTAAAGTGTGTACACCCTGTGGGAAGAAGTGTCATCATTTCTTTGAGCATTTTAGAAACTAATTAGTTTTGATAGCTGATAATCTCAGAATTACAAATGAAGGCAGGGAACCGAGTGTACTTGAGTGACAGCCTCATGAGGAAATATGAATCACCAAGCACAAATACAAACAACACACACTTTCCACAACAAACTAACAAGCCTCCAAAGACTCACTCAAAATGATCCATCTTTCTTTTCTCTGTTGCTGCTTATGACAGATATCCAGCGACATCGGATATGATGTCAAATCTCTTTTCATAATTTTCTCCACATCTGTCACAGTAATGGGCACGTAGGGGTCATATACGATAGCAAGTTCTCAACATATGAGAGCATGTAGCTATTTTTTACTTTTTGCGTCTCTTTAAAATCTGAAGAGAGGGGAAGTCCTCACTTTCATCATACAGAGACGTGCGAGCAAGACACTTCTCAAGATTACTGTAATGATGTATCCCAGTGGCTTACCGACACCATAAGCACTCTTGTGGACAAGACTAAATAGCAGATTACTCTTGCTTACTTTAAGATAAACGATGTAACACACCTTGAAAGTTACAACAGATCTAGTTGACCTGTACCTGAACTAAACTGTGAAATGTCTTGTCAGCAAGTGACTGAATTTGAGGTGCAATAAAACTGACCGAATTGTACTTGCTAATCTGATCAATTCAAACTGATGAATCGTACGTCCTAGAGCAAGGGTACCTGAACAGGCAGACAGCTATGGAGAAGTGATAAATTGACACGGCTGTGGGGAAGAAATGGAGCTTTACACACACACACACACACACACACAAGCAGAAAATACTACTTAACAACTGAAACTGCAGAGCAGACAGACTTGTAGAGTAAGCTGTTCTCATGGAAGTGCGTTGTGAGTGAGGAGAACTGCTAAACGCAACTGAGCAATATATTTTGTAATCAATAGTGCTGTCAAACAAGTAATCGCATTTAATTAACTCCAAAATAATTGTTTGTGTTTATTTAATACATTTGTGTGGCGTGTATTTATATGTTAATGCACACACATACATATATATATATATATATGTAACAAATATTTACATAAAATACATATAATGTACATTATGTGTATATATAAATTAGGGCTGTCAAAATTAACGCGTTAACGCGAGATGATTAATTTCTGGAATTAACGGCTATAATTTTATTAACGCATTAACTCATTCCCGCCATGTTTTACCCCCAATTCAACCCCCGCCGCGTTCATTCCTCGTCGCGTAAATAGCATGGGTGACACGAGCGAGCTGGAGGTGTCGGAAGAACCCGTTGGCCCTCTGGATGGACAAGAACTGTAAACTGATTCATATTGTCGAGGACACGGCCCTCGCAGAATTTTTGAAAGCGGCAAGTTTAGACGCATTCTACAAGCTACCGTCGAGAGGCACAGTGATGACAAAAATCAACTGACGCTGAAAAGAAAACGAAGGAATAGGATTTGGCTTCAGCGGAATATGTTGCTTTGACAGGAGACCACTGGAGCTCCGTTAGTAACAACAATTATCTGGGTGTGACGGCGCATCACATAACTAAAACCTGGAAAGAAATGTCGTTTGCTTTAACCTTAATGAAATCAGAAGAGCGTCACTCTGTAGAGGTATGTGCTCAACAGTTTCAAATCGTGGCACACAAGAGGGAAATTGAAGAAAAAAATAGATTTCTCGAAAAGAAAAACGTTCCATTCACTTATTTGCTAAGAGCAATGGCTAAATTGCCAAAATTGTTTAGAATTAAAATAGTTATTTGGATTTGTCAATAATAAAAAAGAAGAGACAAATGTAATAGGCTATCCGCTTCTTGTCATTTATCTTTCTGTGAATTTTTCAATCATATTTAGTATTGTGATTAATCGAAATTAATTCAAGAAACCTTGTGATTAATTAGATTAAAAATTTTAATCGTTTGACAGCCCTAATATAAATACGTAAACCAAGTAAAGAGAATATAGTAAAGAGAAACCGAGGTGTATATATCTTTGATTGCTTAAATGTACTCACAGTGGCAAACGGTACCAAATGCAACTACTTAAAAGTACCTAGCATAAGGTTTTTTAGGCCCTACATTGGTTTATTGAGTGTGCAACAACAAATTTATGTACCATCATTACTGGATTACGGTTTACATGTGGTTGGATGTCATTTATATTATATGTGTAGCTAGAGATGGTGGTGATTTTACCGTACCAATTTGAGCCCGAGTCTGACGAGGAAGCATCAGAAGAAGCTAATCCACAACAAACTCCACCACGACTGGAGCAGGATGTTTGTCAGTGACAAGTGACAACTATTGTCATTAAAAACTCCCAGTGTGACAACATGCATGTTGTGCTTTTGCTCATCAATGAAATAAAATATTATTTATTTCTTAAAATTCTATTAATACGTTAGTAATACTATTATTTCGTCTTAACTGTGCGTTGTCATGGTACACAGAGCATTTCAGAAAAGTCGACGTTATGAAAAATTATTGTAGTATCACCCAAATATATCCATATAGGTGCACGTGCGGCAAATGTGTCAAAATGCAAAGTTAATAGCCAGATAAACAAACTGTAACACCCCAGAAATAACGGTACATGCTAATGTTAGCGTTATATGCATTAGCTAAACACAGACATAAGGTACAAATATATTTATTGAAGTTCAGACAAAAATGAATAGTCACACTTACAGGTTGTGATTCGGTGGAGCTAACAGGTCCAAAAAGAGTTGGTAGTGCCCCCCCTTTCAAGGATAGTCGTTTCACAAACCCTGCAGTGAACGCGGCAAGATTATTTAACCAATCTTCAGGTGAAATAACGCGCGCACAGTTAAACCCTGGGGTTAAACTCCTTTGGTATCGTTTGAAAAAATGAATTGTAACCATTTTTCCCTCAGACGTTCTTCCTTTGGTAGTTGAAATAAGACGGACTTAGTTTCACACCGTAGAATACAGGCTCTAGACATGATACACACGCATCACGAACGAGCGACAGTGTTTTGGGGAGGAGAAGTACGTTTACGCGTCAGTCTCAGCAAAATGTAGGCGGGGACTATGTATAGTGATGTAGATACGCGGGTGTACTAGTCCACTTCTCGTTTGTGTGATTCAGAGTCGACTCCTGTTTTTATAAGCAAATAACTTTGTTATTTATACACCTTCGGACTTACAACTTGACAGACAGCTTACTTTCAAAAACGGCAACATAACAGACTGCATGAAATGTCATTTTCATGATCTCATGCTACCTACTCTTTAACACACTTGACACATAACATGAACCTAATCATTGTTTTCTCTTCCCAATTCTACTAATACACATGGAAACTGTAGAAACAGCAACGGCAAACAGCTACCAAAACCAAAAAAAATACCAAAACCATGATCCATACCAACACAATAGGAGTTTATTTTGATGATCATTTCTACTGGTCTGCTCATTTTATTGTGTTTAACTACAGCTGTCGTCAGTGTTTTTGTTTGACAATGGCAGCAGGTATGTGTTAAAATATCAAATTGGAGACTGTATTCTGTCGATTGTGGCACCAAACTAAGATTATATTTTAGACTCCTCATGTAGCCGAATCTGTGCTGGTTTGTATTGGCCGCCTCCAGTTTTCCCTTTATTTTGCCTCCAGCTAGCGTGACGAAATTCTGACGTCGGCCATAAAGGGGTCTATAGTAAGTTTAAATATATTATTATTTTTATTATTATTTTTTTAATACAATTTATAATCTAATCTCTGTATTTAAATAAAAAAGTAACAAGTCTGCGCATTGTATATAGTGGTACATATGGAATAACTAAAAAAGAATGATCATGAATCTGGCTAGAACACATGGATGAAAGTCACTTCATTGACTACCCTTGAAGGAAAACGAAAAATTAAAATGGTAATGGTAATCAAATGTGCTCTAAAACTGTTTGCTTTCCTAAATTCTTCAAAATATCTTATTTTGTGTTCAACAAAAAAACTAATAATTTTTCCTACATTTTCCAGATATCAGTCTCTGTGTTCATCAGAACAAAGAAATAAACAGTAACCGAGTTTGAAGCAATTTGAGGGAAATGATGACAGAATTGTCAGTTTTGAGTGGAGTATCGCTTTACATTTAATATATGTCATGTATTTCATTTATTTATTTATCCCACCTGAAAAACAGACAAAAAATAAATGTTCTCACAGCACGATACAACAGAACATGATTGAGGTAAATATGTCAATACTGACCCTTTGGCTGAATATCACTTGGATCTGTTGACCCTATCAAACATACTCTTACTGCATTACTCCTTATTCACTTAACATTCAATTACACATAAACCAGAGCATCCAGGATTACACACAAACGGATTCAAGCCAAATCCAATAAGCCACAAAGAACCAACATGATGCCCTCCTACAGTACTGGGTGTTAAGTTAAGCCATGTATTGTTTGAGGCTGATCCTGGTTGATCAGGTTGTAAGAGAAGTACCCCATTAAGGTGTCAAACACCCTTAAAAACAAATCTGCTACTTAATTCTATAGAAGAGCCATTTTAAGCTGCATGGTTTAAGGGTTCTTTAAGGTAAATTACAGTAATAATTAGCATTAATAAATTGCTGACTGTTTCCTTCATTTTACTGCTAGGCTACGTTCACATTCAACCATGTGAAAGATAAAACTTAGAATGCTGAAATACCAAACCCAAAAGACAAAAGCAGGGATCTCCAATATTTATGTTTAGACTGTATTTGACGTATTTAACAACTCCATCAAAGTGTATTTTAAATTATCTGGATAACATCATGACTGTGTGTCTCATGACATGAAATCATGTTATAACTCTTGCTTGCTTTCAATAACGTCTGTCAATACCAATAACAATAGTCGGGACGTAAGTAATCTTTTACTTTAAAACTGAATAATTGGTTAAACCGTGAGCCCTTCACTGAAGGGCAAGATGCAATTTTTTTAGATTTATTAACAAACTTAACAGCGTTAAACTTTAATGAAAATCATAATAAAATCATGAATGAAGAGAAATCATAAATAACAAACATAAATAACATTCGGACTTCAATTCTACAAGCCAAAAAAGATAGATCCTCTATTAGGAAAACGTGTAAACAAGAATCACATGGGTTTACTGCTGTTATAGTTTCAGAAACACCTGGTTCAACCCGACAAGCTTTAACAGATGTTTGAGTAATGACTCTCTATTATCCTGAACTACGAACCTTCTCATGGGTGTTGCAGTATGCAGACTGACAATACGTAAAGTGCTGAGGGTGGAAGACAGTTCTAGACCACCAGAGGACCAGCAGTACTGACCTCTGCAGGATTTCTGTCTGACTGCGTAAACATCATTACTACACATGAGTGTCGGGACGCCATACATGCAACTGGAACCTGCAGGGATGTGTATATGAATATGTGTTTATGTCTTGGTAACAAGTATTAATGTGACAGCTAGATAAAGAAATTGAGAATAAAGATGAGATACATCAATACATTTCTGCAGTCTAGACGGGGTGGAAAACATTCCTTCCATTCCTGAGGCTAGAGTATGTTCAATTCCCAGAGATATATCATTCACCGCAGTAGGTCATGCTCCTTTATAAACAAACACTGCAGTGGACCCGCTGCAAATAAACATCAATAAGTGGTTCTTCATCTCTTTGAGAATTTTATTTTCAAGAGTGAAAATGTTGCTAAAGTCAAATTTTGGAGAGCATTGCGGATGCTGGGGTGTTTCTCCACATGGAAGTCAATGGAGATCAATACATTTTGGGTGAACTGTCACTTTAAATATTTGTACAGTCTAATATACACTACCAGTAAAAATTGGAATAACAAAACTGCAACTATAGGAATTATGACCAAAAGCATTACACATAAATGACTATCATCCACCTTCTTGAAGTCTCAACCTGGGAAGCTTTTTAAACAGTATTGAAGACATCTACTGGACTCTAATTGGATACTTTTTATTCATTATTTGGTCAAGTAGTCCAAAATATTCCAAAATATTTTTTAAATAATAATTTTGTTTTCTGATGAAAGAAAAGAATATGTTGGCAATTATATTATTATATCAAACATTGGAACATACGCCTTTAAATTAATGTTTTCATGAGACATAAAAAAAAATTGTCAAGTGATCTAAAACTTTTGACCAGTAGTGTAAGTTCAAAATGCACGTGCGTTGTTCTAAATGTATATACACTATAAAACCATTACACTTAAAGATCCTTATACATTTATTTCTGTCCATTCATTTAGTTGGCTAAAGCAGAGCTAATTTCATGCACCGATTTATAGACACCACAAACGCTGCTACATGATGTCATGCTTTCCGGGTGCATTGGCTGGCCCTAACACAAACCTTTTCTAGATTAAAAAAAGATTTCTGGTTAATGCTGCAAACCGAGCAATCTGAGTTAAACTGTAACAAACAGAACCCTGTACTAGCAAATGTGTACTTGTCGTGATGATATGCCACATCCCACGTGTCATGTCATTCTGGTCGTTCGGTGTGCTTTACAGAAGCATCTGGCCTAAGTTACTCCCTTTCAAAACTCTCCCAGATCTAGTGAACCAAAGCTATTGGAAGTGGAAGGTCAGCGAGTGGGTGGAGAGTGGAACATGAAACAGAGTGAACAAGGTCAAGCAGCGCAAAAAAGGAAACGACGGACCATTAGTTTTTTTTCTTTTTTCAAATCAATTCGGTGGCATGATTGTAATTACACCTTCTAATCTGAAATAAAAATGTACAATTATAACTGGCGGCTGAGAGATGATAATTTATGTCAACCTCATATCATTCCTACCCCCAAGGGCGTGCTTGAAACCTAAATACAATAATGTGATGTACCCAAATTATTATATTTTAACCAAACTACATTTAAAGGTCAGACACTCGGTTTTGGAAGTTTGTGATAACTAAAAACTTTCCCAGGTCATCCTAGAAACTTAGTGTGAATGTGTGTGTGTGTGTGTGTGTCGAAACCTGTTATTTCACAGATGAATGCTACAGACATCTCATCTTAGGGTAGTTACCTAGGCATCTGACCATACCAACCCCAGCTTGGTGTCTGTCCTACAACTGTGTGTCCAATGAATATCAAGAAGGCCCCTGTTACAGCACTATTGAAAGAAAACTGGTACACAAAATGCTTCAAAATATATAAATCTATCAACTGGCAATGAGATATTTGATATTTTGTGTATGTGTGTGTATTTTGAGTACATATTGTGTAATATAAGCTGTATTATTGTGTATTTTTATAGGTACAAATACATTGTTATCTATACACTGACTATAAAAGTCCCTTATGCATATACTCTAAATAAAGTATTGATGTCAAAGTCGGGCACTGTGGACAAATACATAATTTCAACCCATAAAAGAACTCTACTAATATCAAATATGAGAACACAACGTTTAGATGCTTGATACAAAGTTTTACATTAAAATGTGCTTGTTTTTGCTACCGAAATAATAACAGGACAGCACATGATTGTGGATTATCTGTAAAGCTGAACAAGCATTGCTCGGCTGAGGTCAAAGTAGGGGAGGGTTGGCGAATTAAAATGCGTGACTTGAAATTGACTGCTGTAATAAAAAAATGCTGCATATAGGTTATTAATTTTAGATTTTTGCTGTGTCTACAATAAAAGGAAATAGGTTATATGTAACAGAATAAGATGACAATGTCAAGCATATCCTCTCTTTGAACTTCAAGCTCTGTGTTAAGTAAGCGTATTCATCGAAGCTTCTTTTCACAGATTTAAGTCAAGCTCGCAGTCTACTCCTATCATGTAAGTTGGTCTATGCGCTGACTAAAAAGAATGTCTTAGCCAGTAATCTAAAAGGGGCTAAAATGCTTACAATTATGCACTAAACAGAAGGATTATATTATAAAACACTTAACCCCCATCATTCGTGACAGTGTAATTGTGACGTCCAGATACAACCCTACTGGGAAAACAGCGAAGTCATCATGTATTTAACAGTGGCACACGCCCACAAAAACCAGATTACAGTCTGGTAACATAAACTAAAGGATAACGGAAAGATAAACATTCAGTCTCAACAAAAAAAGATCAAGCAGATAAATTGAGTTCATTTATAAACAATAGAAACCCGTATAATAGCAGAAAAACTGAATAGCGTTATGACGTTGTGAATCCCAACAGCAACGTAAAAGTCCAAACAGTGACGTCACGCAGCTTCGCGCTACTGCGTGGATACGCCCCCCTTCCACAAACACAACTCCGCTACCGTAGTAACAAAAAAACTACCAACTTTCACCAGCAGAAAGCGAGCAGTACTGATATGTTAACAAACACACTGTTATTCACATCTTATGCAATACTGGGGAGCAAAATAATACACAATGATAATAATAGCCTACGCAAACGATACTCATTCATTAACGCTTCCAAAAACAGGTGTAACGTTTACGAATACCCTACTTTCCGCCAAAAGCGAGTAACACGTGATATACTATGAGTTTTTGTTTTTACAAAGTATCAGAACTTGGTTCTGCGTATAGCAACACTATTATCATAAATAAATAAACAAACGATTAAACGTTTCAGCAGGACACTGAAAGCGTATTGAATTGTCCCACTGAGGTGGTCTTTATCTCACCAATAACTCTTAGTAAATGAATAATAAACAGTAAACTGTCTTATTTAAAACATCTCTGAAGTCCAAATGTTTAAACTCACCTTGTTTGACACACTTCAGGCGAACGGGATCTTTGCAGTGTCTGATCACAGCCCACACATCCCTGATGGTCAGTCCGGCTACTGGCGTATCATTTACTTCCAGAAGTAACTCGTCCTGGTTGAGTTTGACCCTGTCCAGTTTCACTTCCCCAATAACGGGGAACTGTCCATTCTCTGCGCCCCCCTCCAGCTCGAACCAAAGTTTACCGCTCGGACCCCTGGACAACACAACTTCATGGACTCGGTTGGTCCAGTGACTTTTCTTCTTAACGTTTTTGGACATGTTTGGAGTTGTTAATATGACAGGAGCGCACCCATGAAAGCTATCCGCGCTGTCAATTTATGTCCAAGCGGACGAGTAAGTAGCTGTACGATCAGTTTCTGTGCCTGGCAAGAGTCTCCATATCAGCAGCAGATCCACAGCAGCCTCTCAAAACTGCCACACTGTGATGTCTTTGGAACCGGTTCTTCTCGCAAATGGTTCGTTCGAGCCGATTCGCAAAGCGTTTGCGATTCACTGGACTGTGAGGGAGGACTTTGGGACTCAATTTGTACGAAACTTTTATGTATTAAATAACTTTAAAGTATTAATACAACAAAATATTTTTAGCTTAAACAAAAATGTTAAATATTTCATAAAATAGTTATTAAAGAGCAAGCGTTAACCAATATGATTAAAACAGCTTACAGAGAACTTGAGAACAGAGAGTACAGAGAGAAATAAGCTAATCTGTTTGAACAGTTTAACGTTTAACATTAAACACTTCAAGGAAATTACCGAATATGTATTACAGAGCACGTATTTTAACGAGTCAAGGAAATGATTGAACTGTTCGAAAGAACCGACTCTCAAATGAACCGGACTTCTTCACGCTGCACTGTAACAGAGTCTAAACTGGTAGTGGTAAACCGAGCCGGATGTGATGTGAAGAGGAGGAGAGAAGAGTCGCTTCCCGCTGGAGAAGAGAAAAGAAGAGAGAAGGCAACGGAACTTCCATCATGCCATCAGCCCGAAGCATTTTTTTTTACCATTTTAAACGACTGCTGTGCCTCCTTCTGGAGAAATTGCAAAATGAAACTGAAAATTACATTGAGTTAAATCGTAAACAGTTTCCCCCTGCATCTGTAATGCTTTAGGCACAGACTATAACTCATACAACACTTAAAGCAAGCTAACTTTCATAAGAAAGTCAATAACATGCATTTTAACGCCTTAGCACTAAGTTTTCATTTTTATTAAAATATGATTATGACAGCATATAAATCAACGTTTGAAGACATTTAACTATTAAAATAGAGGACAAACAATTTGAAGTTAACATTGCAAATATCTGAGATCTGTCCCTCTCAATAGGCCATATTATGCAACAATATTCCACACTGACAAAACTTTTTAAGTAATACAAAAGAATACAATTATTTCATAAATAATCCGAAAAACATAACATTTCTCAAGAGATTAAAGAACACTGAATTTACTCATGTGCTAAAGTGGTTTAGTTCAGTAATGTTAGAGCTCTCACAGGCCATTGTTGAAAATTATTTGTTTACATTATGCCATCCCAGCATTAAAAAGATCTCTGAAACTAATGTGACATTATTAGTTCTCTATATGTTGTCGGGGTGATGTTCAAATAATTTTGGTATGCCATTTAATACCAAAAATGCACGCATCCTGTAAAATTAAAAAAGCAATTTAACTTGTATTGTGCATGTATAGTGCTATTTTAATCCTGTGTCGTGTAGAGGATCAGGTTTTTCAAGTAGATTAGTTACAGAACAACGCAGGACCATTTTATGAACAAACAAGTTTAAAACATAGCCAAATGAGTTTGAAGTTATTGTTTGTTTCCGCATAATCCATCATCAAATAAAACACATGCTTTAACATCTGCACTTTGTCTTCCAAGACGGTTCCCTTGAGTGGCTTTAGAAATAAAGCGTTTAACTTCATGCTGGAAAAAATCTCCTGAATCAAAAACACAAAGTCTCTTTTACTCATATCTACATACAGTCTAATACCTTGATTTAATTAAAAACATAATTTGCTGTGAATGAAGGGTTTTCTAATAACAAGGGGTACTGCTGTGACCTCTACCCTCAGAGACAGATCAACTGCTTTCTGCATTCCAGTGATGGGAGTATCTGAGCGAGTGGGTGAGAAACGAACAAAAAGAGGGAGAGGGAAAAGAAGAGGATGATGTTTTGACAAGACAGAGAATGTGCCAAGGATTTGTTTGTCGGGAGGTTTTTAAACAAGTTAGGAATTCCCTGAGTATGATAGAAGGGATATTGAGGAGTACTGTGCTAATAAAACGTAATGAACATTATGCTCAGAGCTTGTGTTTGGGACTCACTTCCTTATAAATTACGATAAAGTACAAAACTATTAATAATATTTATTGACGTGTAAAGGTATTGTTATTTATTATTAACACTAATGCTCTATTGTAACTAGAAAATCAGCTGTGAGTTCTGAAAGGTGCAAAATATACACAACAAACTCTTCAAAAGATCAACAAAACTTTGATTTCTCATAAAATTACCTCATTGTGAGCATATTCATCCCACTCTCTCCATTGCGGGTCAAATTTTTTTGTTACGTATCCTCTGCAAAGGGCTGTTGATGCCCATTCCGAATCTAGTTCACATTCACACCCACACTCGCATACTTTCATCCAACAGAGAAGTGAAGCACTCACAGAAATGAGAAACTCTGGTTGTATGTATCCTGAAGCAGGTGGCCTTTCCAAACAGGACAATCGAGTCATAGCTCCAAAATCTAGAGGAAGCAATTCCCCCCAGAATACACTTCAGCAGATGGGAGCACATTGGTCCTGACAGTGATGTCGCCGTGGGGACTGCTACATATTGCTATGCAACATGATCTAATGATTATGACGGCGTAATTTTAAGCAAATTCAGAAATGAAGAGGCAGGGTTGGATGGGTTTAACAGAAGATGGAACGCAGGTAGAAGCTGTTAATAGTTGCAGCGATACATTTGGATGGTGTTGGAGTCAGTTTTGTATTTATGATATTTGTTTTTCCATATTCTCTACGACCAATCCCTTTCTTACAACAGTTTTAATTTGCATATAAGCATTAACATATAACTAAATTCATTACATTAGGTTCTGTTCAGGTATCTTTAAGGGATAGTTCACCTAAAAAAAGATGTCATCCTTTACTTACCCTCTTGTAATTTCAAACCTGTATAACTTTCTTTTTTCTGCAGAACACAAAAGATGATATTTCGAAGAATGTCGGTAAGGGCAAACCGTTAGTTCCCATTCACTTTTATTGTATGGACACGAAACCAATGCCAATAGGGGCCGACAGTTTCCTGTTACCATCATTCTTCAAAATATCTTCTTTTGTGTTCCTCAAAAGAAAGTCAGCCATACAGGTTTGAAATGACAATAGGGTGACTAAATGATGATAGAATTACCATTTTTGGGTAAACTATTCCTAGCTATTCTCTAAAACATAAAAATGAGAGATATTACCATAATAAATTAACATGTTCACCCAAAAAAGAAGGCCTGCCTACTACAGTAAACTATGATCTGGGATGCATTAATCCTATAATCTTTAAAGTATTTAGCACAAAGTACAGATTGTAATTCCATCCAAATTTTTATGTACATATCTTTATGTGCTTAAACGTTTTGCCATCACATATTTACATCAAGTTATGAACATTAAATTATGGATTACTACTCAATTCTGAATATTAAATATTCTGATCGCTTTTTATTTAAAAAAATTATAATTGGATTTATTTAGAAATAAAATGTGTTGATCCAAAAAAATAAAAAAATGTCAAAAATCATGTTTTTCTATTATCCGTTCCAATTAATATCAATCAAATTGCTGTTGGTTTGTTTTTATTTAAGTCATAATAACTAAAAAATACAGCTAATTAACACAATAAAAACATGATAACATAATAAAAAACATTAGTTATCTCATTTTGGAACCAAACTCTTCATATTATTGTTTGCTGGATAACCACAATTTTCTGTCTTAATAAAATGTTTATCTTGCTTTACCATACAATCTTTCCTTCAGTCTAATCCAGTTGCATATTGACAGTAAGAGCATTTTAATGTTGCCAAATAAATGGGGTTGCAATTCTGCGTTTCATAAATACAAACTTATCAAAATAAGGGGGAAAACATTTTTTATAAAAACGAAAAATGTGCTTTACAGGACAGACCTCAAGGGACTATATTTTGAGAAACTCGTTGGAGTTTTCCCACCAAAATATCAAATGCATAAGCTTTTAACTTTCAAACTCTGAGCTAAAGAGAGCCTCTCCTCTCATCTGAAGGACTTTAGAAGTCTTGCGATGGAGTATCAGACTGAAAAACAGTCTAAGTTACTTATACACATCCATCATAAACATGACAGCTCTGACATGGTGGGCAAAGTTACCGACAGTATCTAATCACCTGTGATGGAACAGCGTGTGTCAAACAAGAAAGGTTATTGAGGAACAGACAAAACAGGTAAAGTTTGATTAAAATTTTGATTAAAGATTATGAGTGCACCGTGTACGTGAATAAAAAACAACAACGACCCACATGCATAAATCATTCATAAAATAAAAAGGATAATCAGTTTGGATTTCATGGTGAACAAAATAGGAGTACATAATGACAACATTTTTTAATATTCTTTTACGAAATTCCAAGTGCAACATCTCTTGGAAGCAAAGTCATGTCCAGTATGAAAGACTGGATAGTGGGAGATGGGTGTCGCACAGCATGAAGCATTTTTATTAAACAGTGCTGTGCCCATCAATAGTCCTCCATCCCTCTGTATAGTTGTTAACATGATACTTAACACTCTGAGTTCCTAATCTTCTTTGCCTTTACACAAAATTAAGCTCTTATATCACACACTCTGGACCGGTTATGTAACCCTCCCACTTCAGACTTGCTCTCTATTCTTTACGTAAGGCAACCTGCAAACATCACAGCACTAAAGCGCTCTAAAGCGTACATACTGTAGACGCTGACATGCTCCTTTTTGTGCCATACAAATGCACCAAGTTCTATCAAAGGCAACTGGATTTACAGAAGAGGCTGTTGAAGAGGCTTCTTCACATACTGTGCATCAGTGGGTTCATCTCATATCGGGGAATTACATAAAAAAACATGCTCCTTGTGTTTGTGGAAGTGGTGTAGTCAAGACCACTATTAAGACTTTGAGGGGTACGCGACCAAGACAGGGCAAGACCAGACCTGCACTTCTCTAATTCATTTAAAAAATCCATATAATCCTAACAAGTCTAAAATGATAAGGTCATAGCTATGTGCAATTTATATGTTTATGCCATTTGTTTACAGATGTAAACAAATGCAAACTATTTTCATCACCAAATGAAAAAATGAGTTTAAAGTGTTGTAATTTCTTTGTTGATTTAAAACCATTGTCTGCAAGTCTATAATACCTTAACATCGTAATGGTTAGTATTCCCATTAATCTTTATGGCAGTTACACAAGCATTGCAAAAGATATATTTAGTGATGCTCAAGAATGCTACACCATCCATTCTAAAGTCAGTTGTCTGGAATAAAATGGATATATATTTTTTTGTTTAACAAACTTATTTTGAGGAGAACACATGAGAGTCAATATTATCAACATGTCACCTGTTTAAATTCATCTTTATGGTATTGTCTGTTTACAATCATACACTATATACACTATACAACCATACACTGGGTTGAAATAACACTGGGTAAAAAGCATACCCAGCATAACTGCACGAAAATTATAATGCATGGTTCGGCCAGCCCCTACCAACCTGAAACTCTTCTTAACCATCTGATACATATGAATAAGCCAGCCTCTTTGTCATTATAAGTCAATCCTGTGTTCTAAAAACCTCTCAGCAGTTTGAGAGGGTTGTTGATAACTTGTTAAAGCATTTAGTTTGGCAGATTTAATCTACTACTTTGCTCACCATATGAGCCACACACATTTAAAAAAAAATTCTGGCCACTGAAATGAAATTATTTCACATGACCCAGATACTAAATTTAGTTTTTGTCTCTGTGGCCTGCCTTGAGCTCTGCTTGGTTCTGAACAGAGGATGGAGCTGCATCAGCTCAACGGTGCCACCTACTGATACATGAGGGGGATGAGGAGTTATTTTATTAAGGATAATTGAGTTAGAGGATCATTATGGCAAAATTAACTCTGGAATTGTGATCAGGAACGTTAAGCAGAACGATCTTACACATATTGGCTTAGACCATTATTTCTGCCAAAAAATATAAATAAACAGAGAATAAAGAAAATATGAAAATAGCATAAATCATAGTAATTATATTAAGTGACATTAAACTACAAGATAAAATTGGTAGGTTGGGATAGTAGTTAATGATGACATTTTATATCCTCGCTGATCTTCGGAAACCTCAAATGTCAAAATTGACTATTGAGGCAATGGAAAAAAACACTGCATTTTCTTCATAATTTAATACTGTGTTTTCAAAGTTTACAAGCACTTTTTAATATGTTTTCTTCAATTTTTGGAAAACCCTGTGACAAACATAAAGGGTGACTGATAATAATGATTAATGATGACAATAAAAATCCCAAAATATGGAGATACAAGGTCTCAGAAGGACAGCAATCATATATTTAAATAAACATAAATTATTATACAAAATATTTTTTTTATAAACTACTTCTACACTGCTGTTTAGCCTCACTTACTTTATATTTTGTTGTCCAGATATTAGAATGGCTGTGAATTTGGAATAATAAAACAATGGAATAATAAAATGGCAACTTTATAAATTATGGTGAGAAAAAATCCTAAAATAAATCAACAGCTTTTATATTTTACTATCTTCAGTATAGAACCTTACCCTAGAGTTGTCAAAAATATTTTTGTGTCTCAAGATTCTTAATGTAAGAGGTATGAACTGCTTTCTTTTTTTATCCAAAGTCATCTATTGCAAAAATATTTATAATAATATAATTTTTGTTTTACCATCTGCAGTCATACAATCTGCAGACCATTGCCTATTTATGTATTTTTGGAGGACGCTTCAAAAGTAATCATGGGGATATGCTAGTAAAGAGCTGTCCACATAAGATGTCAAGGAATTAGATTATTCTCTCCATGTTTTATTAATTGGCATATAAAATTAACCACTTATACTTCATTTTCATTTATTGCAAGCCCCTATTTCTTAGTACCAATTTATCAGGCTGAATAAGAAGATCAGTGTGTGTGTTATACAGATATACTTTTAAAGTGTTGGATAGAAACTCTCTAAAGATCTCATTACTCCCGTACATACTTGACTGAGAGGGTTTTCGTATTCTAGCATATAGACAGACATTGCTGAAAAATAATTGCATCAGTCCTAGCAATATGAGTCAGTTAAAAAATAGAGATGTACGTGAGTATATTTAAAACCTACTTTGAGCTGCTAGCAAAATAAGATTAGTTTATTTCTGGATGGAAATCATTCATTTAAGAATATATCTATAATTAGAAGTATGGCCAAGAGATAAATCACTCTCATCATCCTTCCCTGGGATCGCATTTTCCAACATTTCATTAGTGTGTAATGTTGTTGTTAGAGCATAAACGATACCTGCAAGATAATAAAGCTCGAAGTTCAGTGCCAAGCTAGATATTGTCTTTAACAGAATTCGCTTTTCCAGGACTACAGAGAACGGCTGGAATCAGACTACAGATAGCCTACATGATGTAATTATTCCGAGTGCTTTAAATAACCTCCGCCAAAAGGAATACAACAAAAAAGGGCTGAGGTCTTCCTTAAAGAAAGTTTTTAGGTTATCAGAGATTATAAACATTTGACTGAGCTACTTGCTAAACTACTTTCACTTTCATCACAGTCCTAAAGCTGGTAATAAGAATTCAGCTACACACAATCTAGGATAACCAACGGTCAAATAACAGCTTCCATTTAACATCGGCTGTGAAAACTCTTCTGTTTAACAGACTGATATTGTGTGTATGGGCACTTCCCTCTTAAACACTTCTATGAATCGTCCTTTGAAGTCCTGCTTGCAAATGTCTGTTTAAAATGTTTTAACTGATAAAGTGAAGGTGATGCCATTGTTAGTGTTTATTTGGCAAAAGCCAAAGTTTATGAATACACGTGCACTGAGAGGTGGTGCAACCAATCACAACAGCCTGAGAAGTGGAAGCTGGCTTATATGGTATGGGTGGGACATCTTCACACACACATACTAAGTGGGGAACCAATCACGACAGAACTGGTCAGCTTTACCTATCAAAGAGTTTCAGAAGGAAGGACTTTTTGTAGATCGAAAGAAATCCAGTCGTTTTGTTGGAAGAGGGAAAGCAGTGAACAATAGACTGAAAATATATGAAATATAAAGTGTTTTTGTTCATAAGAAACATGAAAATCTATTGTTAAACACCCCAAAAACATAATCAAAGCCTCAAAAAATCTAAAAAAGAACGGGGCATTTCAGCAAAATCGATCCCCAATGATCATCACTCTTTCAATACTCTCTACATAAACAAAACATTGCAGAACAAATTCTGAGTCATGTGCAACCTGGCATACACATATATGAACATACATACGTACTGTTGACAGCAATCTTTTATAAAGCACGCCTATAAATAACTTATTTTCTTTAATTTCTATTTTTATCAATACTTCTCTGTATTTCATGCTATACGTCTAGATTTATAATCAACATTTAAAGGGGTCATGAGGCGCGAATACGTGTTTTTCTGTTTCTTTGGTGTGTTATAAGTTGCCCATGCATGTATTACACATACAATTGCTAAAATTTAAGTGTCGGAACAAAAGATGCATTCTATCTAAAAGCGAATGCGAACCCAGACCTGCCTGAAACGCCTCGTGTAACCACACCCCGGCGAATGTACATCACTTCGTTACATAATTTGACTAAGACCGCCCAAATCTAAACGGAAGTGAGATGGCCGTGCTCGTAAATCTCATTGTATTGTCACCGCCGCAGCCATGTCGCAGAGACGCTGCGTGTCTCGTTGCAAAAAAAAGCGTCTTTGTTTGCCCTGCCAAAAGTTGAGACAACTTAAAACGAATGCTTACATTTTATTTACGACACTGTTCCAGAAAAGTACAATCCAAATGCTCAAGTTTGTGCAGCGCATTTCATCGACGATTGCTTCACGAACATTGGAGGGAGATTAAGACTGGCTATGCGCGAAAGCTTTTGTTAAAAAGTGGGGCCATTCCAAACATTAAACTTTGCTGCCTCAAAGTTTTTGTTATGGACAAAAACTTAGTTGAGTTTGTCGTGCAGACACTCGCGCAACGTGAAAAAAGACAACATAAGTCCTAATGGTCAGTAATAATAGCTTTCCTGTAGCTCAGTGGTAAGATTATTGCGCTAACAACCCAAGGTTGTGGGTTGGAACCCAGGGTATTGCAAATACCTATGTAAAATGTATAGGATAAAGCAATGTAAGTCGCTTTGGATAAAAGCGTCTGCCAAATGCCTAAATATAATAATGTTCCAACTAGAGGCAACAAATATCGTGTTTATAATGGGGTTTATTGTTTTGTTGAGTCACGATGAGACGTGGCGTAACATTGGTTGATCAAGAAGGGCCAACACACTCGTGTTATTTATTATGTTACCATTCCCTGCTGTAATGCGAGCTTGTTTCTATCTCACACAAGCTCTGTATGATCTATATGGTTGTGTGTTTATAGTCTTTATAACGTCTTATAAAAGGTAAAAAAGTAAGCTATGGTATTTAACTATATAACATAATATTTGTATAATATAACCTTACCAATCCTTTACATTCTGCTCAAATCGCGCTGGCAAAGTTGATGTATCGGCTTGATCATTTTCCGTGTCAGATTCGGGCTCGAATTGATATAAGGACTTCCAATGACATTTTATCACCAGTAAGTACATTGCTTGGGAACATGATGTTCCGAATTTGGTAAGAGGCGTTACATTTCCCTTACACTCTTGCATTCGACCAATCACTACGCACTGGTTAATTGGCCAATCGTAGCACATCTCGCTTTTCAGAATGATGAGCTTTGTAAAAAATCAGCGCGTTTCAGAGAGGCGGGGCAAAGATGAGAAACAAACATGCACGGTATGTGGAAAATACAGCGTTTTTGAACCTTAAATGGTGTATGCACATTACATTACATCTAAAGCCAACGATAATATTTGTTAAAGCCATGTCTTTTGATCCCTTTAAAAAGGCTTAACTGAGCTACCTCGCAATGCATTCTGGGATTGGTTCATCCCTGAAGGGTGTGCGTGTGCCTATATTGATGCTATAAAATGCTGTCTCACTAGACAATCCAGTACATTTTAAAACAACCAATCAATTGTTTCTGCAGTTGACATGATTTGTTTGCCAAACAAAGCTGTGTAATGCAGCTTGACAGTGAAAAGCATTAGATGAAGGAAATGTGAGAGGAGACATGGCATCCCTGTTGTTTCACACAAGAATTTTGCTCTTTTCTCTATTGAACACATCATCCCCTGAGTGACAATACAAATGTGAAATTCATGAAATCAGAGACATCCTTGCTGCAATACGTTTTCTTAAGACTGAAGATAGACAGAATCATACAAAGTAACTGGAATGGGGATTAGGCTTTACAGGGCCAATTTGGGGATTTGTATATTAGAAGGTCTCATCTTTTACCATGACTTGAATATGGACTTGTATTTTCTTTGCCCTATTTAATTAAAAATGAATCACAGGCTATATAGTCGTGTGGCGCGTGGTTTGGTTATTTGATGGTTCTTTATTTTTATACATTTATTTAATTAGATTTAGTTTGGTTTACTACTATTACTTTCTTTGAAAGTATTTTTGGTGGCAGTAGAGGGTTGACAGAAAAGTAGGGAGTATTTATTTTCTTGTTTATCTATTTATACTACAAATTTCTGCTTTGGATAAAAGCGTCTGCCAAATGAATAAGTGTAAATGTTATCCTTAAAGTTATATGTGTCGTGATATTGTTAAGTATGCAACTATTACAGTTTTTCGTACTTGTTAATGTCCCAGTGAAATTAAAATGTACAATTTCTTTTTTTTCATGAAATATTGCAGTTTTCATTGCAAACAGCTTATTGATGTGGGTACATTTCTTTTAGAATTTCATCATGTGCCCTCATAATCTCTTTTTGTAAAATCTGAAAATGCTCTTCAGCCCTCTAGTGACCATCTCAAATGACATGAATTAGACAGCTTGGGCAGAGCATCCGATAACTTTAAGACACTCTTA
This sequence comes from Triplophysa tibetana, assembly GCA_008369825.1. Taxonomy (NCBI): domain Eukaryota; kingdom Metazoa; phylum Chordata; class Actinopteri; order Cypriniformes; family Nemacheilidae; genus Triplophysa; species Triplophysa tibetana. The sequence continues at coordinate 10,910,404 of CM017897.1, read as the reverse complement.
GTGAAACTGCGATCTACCTGATATTCACCATCACATTCTTGGCACAGCAGACGTTTTCTCTTGCAAACGTCTTAATACCTCTGACACATTTTTTTAACAGACTTTGACAAAACAGCTACCACAAAACTCACTGAAAGACCATAACGGTGTTGGATCATCTGTGTTGAAAAAAAAATGGAAAACAACTATGCATAGCTGTTACACAATTATGAATATCTAATGCACCTGTAAGAAACTTGTTTACAAGTTTCCATTCCAGTATGTGCAGGTATGGATTTGCCATGTCTTGTTAAACCATACAGTTACTGATAGCTTCCAAATTTGCTTTTCATACAGAGATAGAGTTTGAAGCTGAGGGGGCACATCACAAATATATTTGTGTGGATAAAGGTGCTTCAACCGGTGTGAAGTTTAAATGTTGAAGAACCTGGTTGATCCTAGGGGTGCCAGTATTACCATGTGCTGGCATCACCAATGTTGTCACACACAAACTTCCCTAAACGCATTGCGAGAAAAAGTCCTATGCGATGAATTGTGGCATATCGTTGGGAGCGAATTTACTTCCTTTTAAACGGTTTTCAGCATTAAAATAGTCAACTATTTCATATTGCTCCCAGTATTTTGTTTTCCGTTATTTGATAGATTAAAATAATATTTGTTTGAGCAGAAGTTGTGTTTGACGGGTGAACGGAGCTCAAGATTGTTCTTTTTTCGTCTTTCAACACAAGCTGGGAGAAAATATGAAGGAATAAAAATCAGAGGCAGCCATTCTGCAATCATTTTCTTAAAGGTGCCAACAATAGACTTGAAATATGTGACGTATAAATCAGAAACATGGGCATCCCTTGTTAAACAACCAAAAAACATAAACAAATCCTCAAAAACAGCTTTAAGCAAGTCTCCTTCAAGACGGAATATAAACTGAAGAAACAAAGTGAATGTTTTTATTCAGGTTAGGTTATTTATTGAATCACATTAGGGATCTGTATTATAACGTATAATCTTTTGCCATTTGATTTCAGAAGAGAAAAAGAATGCCATGTAATTCACCCTTTATATGAGTGACACATTCAATTTACAAAATCCAACCAAAACCCTCCTCAAAATTTAGTTGAAAGTTTTGTGACTCATGAATTACCTCTAGTAATTTTCAATATTATGTTAATATTATTAACTTTCAACTAGGGGTCGACCGATTATCGAACTGGCCGATTATCGGCGTCGATATTAAGGATTTAGCCGATAATCGATATCGGTCATTTTCAAAGCTGATTTGCCGATAAAGTCATTTAGTTTTAAAATGCGCTATTTTGCTCTGATGCAGCCAAGAATTTAGCGAGAGCAGTCCGAACACGTCTCTCTAGTTTGTTGCGTAGAGTGATGCCCGCCCACTGCTCCTCTGATTTGTTGGAACTAAGTCACGAGTCCCGCAAATCAACGCGGGAGGCTGCGGAACAGAAAGTTTTTTTCTTTCTCACACCGAAAGCTCTTACTAACTGGAGCTGCTTCGTGTTCATGCTCTCTGAGGTAAGGCAGCATCAGACGTCGAAATAAATACAAGCCATTTTAAAGCACAAAGAACTTGAATCGTCGGTCTTCAATCAGATCGCTCTCGTGCACGCGCGCACACACACACACACTCCGTATCTCTAGCTGCTCGAATGTTAGATCGAGTTATTTTTCGCAACTTATTTATACACATAAATGTTCAGAGACACACATGGGTGTGATTAAATGCCCGTCTTGCCGACAATACACTCAAGGAATAGGCTAATGTACTTACTAAGTGTGCCTAAAATTTGCTTTTAATGTTATAGCTTCATGAAAACATTTGCGGTCTTTTCAACAACATAACAATAAAGCTATTAAGGCAATTCAATTATTTACACTTATTATATAAATTTAATTGTGCTAGTTAATCCAATGATGAGCAAAATGATTTATTGAATAGTTCTAGTATTTTATGCAATGTTTAAGTCATCAGAACATATTTTTTTATATAAATACATATAATGTATTCCATTCAATTTTTTTATTTATTTAGTGGTTTTTACAATGCATTTTTCTTTCCAAAAAGCTTTACATGAGAAAAGACAAATAAAACACAGAAAGAGGCAGAATACAGTGTGGTGCAATAAATAAAGCAATGGTCTAATAAACCAATGTTGATGAAATTTAGCAAACCATAATCTAATCTAAAAAAGAGAAATATGAAAGATGTAATTACACATACTAAACATGGGATTAATCATAAAGCATACAGTCTGTGGGTTATTTTAACTCTCTTCTTTTTTCCTTAATTGTAGTCGATTAGTAGATTCAAATGTTTCAGAGCCTGTATTCTTAATTTTTATATAAATTTACGTTTTTATACCATATATATATCGGTTCAAAATATCGGTTATCGGTCTAATTCACATGGAAATAATCGGTATCGGCCCTGAAAATGCATATTGGTCGACCTCTACTTTCAACAGACAAGACACAAAGAGGCAGCTCGGACATGAGGTGAACAAAGTCCAAATAACAGGAAAAACAAGACACAATGACAAGCCGTGAGTGACCGTTAAGTCCAGCCCAGGATGAAAAGCATCAATGCAAGGCTGCAAAACTGAAGACCAGACAAGATAACACATAAGGATAAACTCTCTGGACACAATCTGGCACAAGAAATTTGCACAACAGTTGGCTTTTCCTTTAGAGAGCCTAAACAAAAGGTCCGCTCTGAGTTCTATTCCAAGAGAAACTGTAACATATTGGAGCCAAGATTAGGTATTGATTTATTTGAATGCCTTAGGCTTAGACAATACAGTTACATACAGCTGGAAAAACTTTTGATTTTGAATTAGTTATTTCTTAGAGAATAATGGAGCTTGAATCTAAAGGAGCACATCTAAAACCCTGCTTTAACCTCTGTAAAGGGAGGAGATGTGGAAGAAACATCACTGGACAGATTTCACTTTCTTTACACCACGGACAACAAAATAAAGACAAAAATACAAAATAAAGTTAACCAGAAATGCTGAACTGTTTAATGATTGATTAAAATATATTATGTTTGATGGGAATATTTGAGTGTTTGTAATGCTTTGTCAGTGTTTGAGCATTTTTTCAAACCAGTTTTGTCATTTGGCACAACAAGCTTTAATTTTTTACCAGTGTAAACTATGGCAAATATCTCTATACCCCTGACTTTTTGAATGGCATTGTAAGAAAAACTAATGGTTTATGTGATCATTTCATTTACGTTTTACATTCTTTGTTGGTTTTTTCTCATGGCTGATGTATTATTAATAAAATAATGGTTTCATTGAAAGGCCATCTTGTAGTAGGGGTGTTGACACTGAGAAGTGACAATGGTCTTCAGGAATAGACTATTCCTTTAATACCATACGTACGATAGTATTGTGACTCAAGAACAGCACACAAACCTGCCATTCCGTATTCTCCTCTTAAATCTAAAAACAAATGACATTTTTCATGTCAAGGAAGCATTTGTCAGGTAGAGGTGGCTTAATTCAAAATCTGTCATTCAATGTTGGACAGGCCAATTCCTCAAGTCTCTTGAGGGTTGTAATGTATAGCTTCAAAGGGGGCATTCATCTCCGCCGCAAGGTCTCATATTTACCAATGCGGTCCTTTCGACCCAGAGCTCATCTGATGGGATCTTTGATTGGAATCTATCCGCCCACTGTTCGGTCATCATTCTTCCACCCACTTTCTCTGAAACCGGATTAATGCGAAAATTTGCATTATATGCAACGGATGTTGTCTTTGTCGCTGATGCAACTATTCCGTCGTAGACAATGGCGTAAGTCTCAGCCTTTAAAAAAACATAATAGTTGCGTCGTCGTGGCATGCGTGTTTGAGGAGAAACGGACCTGAAGGAGGTTAATAGTCTTTCTTAAAATGTCAGGAAAGTAATAATGAAGCTAGCGTTTGTCACATCCCTCATGTAGATTGACTTGAGAGCAGGAGGAGAATGTGCGTGTTGGTGTGTGTGTGGTGGAGTTAGGGAGAGTTTCTGACCTTCATTAAGTTGTTTGTTCTTAATCAACCACCCTGCCAAGCGGTTTTCTGTCAGACGTGTGGGATCATAAAGTTATAATGTCTCTGTTAAACTGCCGACCTTCCGGATTCAGCCTTGTTTCCTATAGTATAATGCAATAACAAGAAAGAACTTTTAAAGGAGACATCATATGAATACCCACTTTTTCTTTGTTTAAGTGCTATAATCGGGTCCCGGGTGCATCTAGCAACCCAGAAAACGTGAAAAATAAGAACCCAGTAGGTTTATATGGTGTGCCCTTCCCTGCAAGCATGTGAGACATCGAGCCGTCCAGATTTCGCTCCGGTTAAGATGTTCAAAGCGGATTTTACTATAATGTTACCGCGCCTTAGTCTACACACTTCCACCCATCACGCTCTGCTATTGTTGTTTTCACAAGCGACGGCGGTGTACGTGATGCCATGGCTAAATTTCGTTGACAATAAGCAATGTAGTCGCTGCACAAAGTCCAAAGCTAGGATGAGACAGCAGTGGATTTATTTTATTTTAAGTGGAAATCCCTCAGAAAACATAAATAAAAACCTGCTTGTTTGCACGAATCACTTCAAGATGGATTTCTTTTTCAACCTGGGACAGTACAAGCAGGATTGGCTTCAAAGTTGTTCCTCAAAAGGGTTCAACCGACGGAATAAGACAAAATTGCCGATGTGATTAATATTTATCAAATGTCTGAATTGAAGTAAATGTACCATATATATACGAGGATAACGCTAGCAAATGATAGCGAAGGGAGCTATGTCAGTCACGACCTAAAGAGAACATTCAAAGCCATTGTTAAACTTACTGTATATAAGTGCAGATGGACACTTGGAGTTTAACTGTATGAATGTTAATACATTATGTGTGTTAATATGTCCTTTTTCAGGTTAGTTTTGTTTTAAATGTCTCTACTAATTCATGCTTAGGCTGAAAAATCATTCACAGCCTACTAGTTACGCTTTCATGGTGTGTGTGTAGCAGTTAACGTTATAACTTGTCAACGTCAAGCGTTTAAATCCACGTTATTCCGCTGAGATCTCAGGTGCGCATTCTGTGGATTTTAGGCAAGCGTACACGCACAACGTGTGGGCTGTTTGCTGTGAGAGATTTGTTTGTCTCCGGACGAATGATTTGAGACGTTTAGGACGAAACTAGAAACAGATAAATTCAGGGCACCTATTGACTTGCATTGGTTTTGGGTAACTACAATAAAAAGTTAATGGGTGCTATTCAGTTAACGGCTTTCTTCAAAATATCTTCATTTGTGTTCTGCAGAAGAAAGAAAGTCATACAGGTTTGAAATGACAAGACGGTGAGTAAATGATGACAGAATTTTCATTTTTGGATGAACTATCTCTTTAAGCAGACGTTTCACATACGAATTGTTAATTGCTAAAACCCTATTATCCTTGGTTAACTTATTTCATGTTTTACACTGTTCTGTCTTTTCTCTGGGTTACTATTTATTTCACATTGTTTTAGTTGTAAATTTGTGACTTACATTAATTTTTTACTCTCTCAGTGATATTCCATCCCTGTCAACATTTTTAATGTAAGCTTACATGACAACTTTGCGTTTTATTTGCGATAACACTGTCAATACAATACGCAAGCATAACAAAAAGGTTTTGTATTATGCATGCCAAGTGAGTAGTCAGTGATATCGCATACCCAGGTTTTACCCAAAAGCACTTTATGATCACCCTTTGTTGGCGTATGTGGGGTAAAAATGTGTTATTGTGGTATCTATCCATAAGGAATTGACCTTTGAACCTATGACCTTACTAGCACCATGCCCTACCAGTTTTGTTAGAGACAAAATAACAAAATGAGGTTCTTATTCAGGCATACTGCTGTGGACTGTAAAGGGGTGAGCAGGGCGACTTTCAGGCCTGCAGGAAGTGTTCATGTATCTGAGTGAGAGAGAGATGAAAAGCTATCATGGGAGGTCCTAACTGCACTTCTCTGAAATTGTAATCAATATAGCGAACATAAGCACCTCATCCTCATTCAAAAAGTCAGTAAGCCTTCTTGCTGATTCAAGAGGGAAATTATTTCATACAGATGAGATGACTGCAGAAGAAAGATTGCTTGAGGCACCCATAGGTCATTGTGAATGATTTATTCAACACACACACACACACACATGCGCAAACTGTCGCGCGGTGTGTGTGTGTGATGAGATGGAAACATATGGGTCTGCTTTTTCATGCACATTTTTTGTTCTGTGTTTTACAGGCATATTCAAGTCAGCGCTGCTAGAGGGTACTGATATATCTTTACACATAAACTATTGTAATCATCAGACAAGTGAGAAAGAGGTGTGGAGGAAGAGAGACATTAAATCAAAATGTTGTTACAACGTAGAAGAATGTTTGTGACAGGTTCATTTTTCGTCGCAAAAAGAAAACGCATTTGAATACTGAAAGGACAATGTGAAGTGGAATAATTACACACAGTAGCATATACTTCAGAAGTGGGTTAGGAGGTTTATACTGCCACCTCATGGTCACACAAAGCTAGTAACTCTAATTAACTCCATTATTAATTTAATTGAAAATAATATATTTCAAATAAATGTATTACTGTTTTTTTTCAAATTAAACTGGTGCATCTCAGAAGCATAAGGGCCCATTGATTTTTATATTCATCCACTCAAATCTTAGACCTACAATTTTTCATCTGGTACATTTTTTATTATACGTAACTAAATGAACCAGCCCAGGGTTTTACAAAACCATTATTAAATAAGTAGCTCACCAAAAACTAAAAATTCAAAAACAAAATTTACATAAACGTATATAATCAAATTGTCATTTTCAAATGTTTATGGTACCTAGCCTGGTTGTGAACGTGTGTAAGGAGCTCAAAGAGTTAAAAGGTAAGGAACTACGCGCACAAGCAACATAATCGGTACAACTTTACGGTCTTTAAAATATAGTTAAACATCTACTACAATTTTTTTAACACATATTTCTTGTTTTTTTTAAATATTAAGTTTGATATATTCTACAGGGTTGTACATGTAAACCCACTATGTGTGTGATAAGATGCATTTTACTTCATCCTGTTTACTGTACTATATTTCACTATTTGCCCTGCATGTATTCAAGTGCTGTGACACTATTGACCCGTATACGGTCAATACTGGCCAACACATTCATGCCGGTAACGGAAAGGAGCAGTTGTGTTGACTCTGACCTTGTTCACATTTTGAGATCCTGTCCTTCCAAAACCTTGGATCTCCAAATTAGCGGATTTTCAGAATAGGGATTAAACACTGTACTTTTTAAATTATTAAATACTTTGTGCTGTCAAAGTTGACAAGTGCTTTTTAATCCTTTTTTATGGATGAGATATTTGACAAACCCAGCGACAAACATAAATAGTGACTAATAATAATAATATTATACACGAAAGCAGAGATTTTCTGAAAACCAAAAAGTACCTGGTTATTTATGATTTACATCTTTCTCTACAATAATAAGTAATTTCAGGTCAAGTTAACACTGTTAAAAATGATTTTCAAATTTAAACATTTTTACTATAGAATTGTTCTTGGTCAGAGTATGAAAAGACCATGAATGAATAAACCTATAGGAAGAACTAACACAAACCTCTAAACATCAAATCAATCACTTTCCCTCCAGTAAATAGCTATAACACAGAGATATTACAGGAGGCGAGCTAATGGGATGCATGAATGATTGATCTGCAGTGCAAAAAAGGAGTTTGTGGTCAGAAGTCAAAAGTCAAACCAATCAGAATGCAGGAGGAAGGACATCAAGCTAACAGAGACACCAATAACATCTGACAGGCAAAAGATATCCTAATAAATAAACATCTGCAAGCTCTATATCAGTACCACTCTTCTATTTTCAACTCAGATTTTCACAAAGTAACAAACAAGAAAAAGCTAATGTTCTCAAAAAATGTCTTTATAGTTGTCCAATCCAGATAAGCACATAACAGAAAGTGACTTTACTCACTTGGACACATACCAATCATTAAAACTCTGTTCTTGGAGTAACACTTCATTAATACTACAGGCTAGTGAAGGATGTGCTGCACACAAGATTAAACCATCTTCCTGAAAGTGATCCACAACCTGTTCTCCTACCGTCTGTTGTCTGTAGACGCCAAGAAAAACAATCTAAATTGGAATCAATGGCAGTGGCACAGGACAAACTGCCTGATAGAAAGCACAGTCTGGTGAAAAAATCCTTAATCCACATCATTATAAATGCAACCGATGGTTGTGATTTCCAAATCAGAAGATATTTGACAAGCTTAAATTAGCGTTAAAATGTGCCAGTGTTGATGTAATGTGACGTTTTCTAAAGATTTTGATAAGTACTCTTCATTCTGAGTTAGCAAAGCTTTTATGGAAGTACAGCAGGGGTTCTCAAACTGGGGGCCCCAAAATGGATGAAAGGGGGGCCACAGATTTTTTGGCATTGAATGAAATATAGACATTACTCATAATTTGTACGTAATCAAACATTTAAAAAAATGAGATCCCCAACCAAAAGAATTGATGTTCCAGCATTGTATAAAATAAGTTTATTAATTAAAAGTTTAAGATTATACGTTTTTATAAGGGGGGGCTGCAAAGGGATGCACTCTACACCAGGGGAGGCAATTCAACGTAAAAGTTTGATAACCCCTGTAGTGCAGTATCTGGCTGAATAGAAAAGATGTTTGATCATAATAAAGGAAATGTCAAAGATCTTCTTGTCAACCTGAAGTAGTCTGCTGCACATTCATGCAAAGTGCATGAAATATTGGTCAGGCTCGACCTAACACTGAAAAAAACCCCCACTTCTTCCCTCAAACTGGGGACAATTCAATATGTAGCACCCCATTATGTTTCCTATTCCCTGAATAAGTCTTGCATGTTTGCTGTGATGTATTTTATTTGCTGTAATTGAAGAAAATGTTAAAATGTTCAACACAATGACAAAAGTGGATGCCGTGTGTAATGTTGCCGTGTTTGTAAGTAACCAGTCTGCCAAGTTGTAAATCCGAAGGTGAATGAATGACAAAGTTATTGGCTTGGAAAAAAAGGAGTCGACTCTGAATCACGCAAACGAGTCGTCCCTTGTCCGATTTGCGAACCGCCACGGTTTACGTCACTACATATAGTCACTACGTTTTGCTAGGACCGCCCGCAGAAACTTCACTTTACTCCCCCAAACACTGTCGCTCGTGGGCCTCATTCGCGGTACAACAATCACAGCAGACTAGACCAACTGACCAATAACATCAGACTATGCTAGTGGAAAGGAGGGGATTAGACAGATGAATCGTAGAACGAATCATTTGAGAGTCAGTCAAGAAGTAAGGTAAGAATAACTGTCTAATTATTATGAAATTATAGTTTTTACACCTTCTATGTACATAAACATGCTGTTGGACACCAAAGTAGGGCCTGAAAAATCCCTAGTTATGTACTCTTTAGATATTCAGTTCATCACTGAATCAATGACTCTCCTAATGTTCCCACGCAGGAAACCATTTAGAGTTAATTACGATCCCAGATGCAATATGATTGCATGGACCTTCTCTTAAAAAATGTACCCTTACACCAACAGTTCTAGCAAAATTCGACACGTCACACTGTGTGGTCGGCTTCTATTGTGTTTTGTTTAAAGCAAAACAATTAGTATTCATTTTAAGAGGAGCGTCTTAACAGATTTAAAAAATACATGTCTAATATATTTTACGTATGGAGAAACACAATACAAGCATATATGTGCGCAATGACCCTAAACACGCTTTGTCTACAATACTTCTTGTGACCTTCGGGAGGGGCTGTAATACAGAACACATGTTCTGTTCTATAAAACAGGCCGAGAGGCTGGAAAGAGTTTGTCCTTTTGTTTCGAGATTGAGAGGTGTGAAATTGGTGATTGCATTGACCTGACCTGTGATTAAACCTGTGTTTTGCGCAATGCTATAAACACATTAGCTCAATGTCAAGGGAGAATAGGTTTTATATCTAAATGTATTATTTGTAAAAATTAACAGTAATATGATGATTGATTGATCAATGACAGACATATCACCTAGCAGTGCTATAAATAATTATATAATATAAAAACAATGTTATATAATAAACCAGCTTGCTTTGTTATATTATATTATGCATTTCTTAAAAATATTAAATTAAAGGGGAAAAAGGTGAATTGCTGTATATATAGGTCCTCCCTATTAGCTGTTTCTCCGTGTTGACTCAATTGGACCTTAGCACTATTCTTCGATATAAATATGGACTTTCTGAAAGCAGCATGTCTAAATGACCGATGAACTGATTAAATATATATGATGAGCTCCAGTACAGTGCAGCATCATCCATTAGCGCTCAAGCGATGGCCCTGCTCCATGTGGTGAGGTGGAAACAACACACTTAATGACCAGAGGACAGATGTTACTATGCTAACTGAGAATTGACCTGCTCAATATTCATCAAGCATGCGCATGTGACGATCACTGTGGGAGAAGAGTCTTCATTGCGTTGTCAAAACAATGTAGGCGGGGTTAATAGTGTCAATTTTATGATTCTCCGCATAATTTCCATGAGATCAGACCAACCCCCACTAACCACTAACATAGAAGTACATAAATAGTATTCAAACTAATGCATATTGCATTAATGGTTAAAGCATATTTATAACCACAATTTGTGGCAAATTGAGAGAACAGAATGAGATTATCGACGTCTCTGCACACCAAGCTTTAGTGCGTGAATAATGTGACTTCCTCTGTGTCACAATTTCATGGAACGTTCCGGTTATGTAATGTGGGGAAATCATGCAGTAACAGGACTGCTTTCAAAAGAGGAAATTGCAATTAAAGTGAGTTAAGAATTAAAAAAAAATTCAAGGAATCATTTCAAGGAACCCAAAAATGAATGTTAATTCTGATTAATTCATTAATTCTGATTAACTCACCATCCAAGGTGCTTATTACTTTCTTAGGCAAGACACAAAGTATTTAAAAAAAACATCTTTGCTCTTCCAAAGTTTTCCAAACTGAGTCAGACAAGAACCAAAGGGACTCAACATGGAGCCGTAAAATGAATAGATTGCACAGCTAAAAATTTGTAGAATAATAGATAATACACTTTAAAGGATGGATTTAAATTCATAGTTGAATAGTAAAATTACAATTTTGGGTGAACTGTTTATTTAACTCCAAAAAGTTGAATATAATAGATAATATCAAGCTGTATGATTGTAGCAGAATGCAAAAGCTCAGAATAGAGATCGACAAAAACAACAATACGATGTGTTTAAACCCACTTTGCATGCAAATTTGCATTTTCAACACAACACTACAAAACCATGGAATACTTGCCTTGCAGTATTTCAAAATAAGAAAAAACTGTGCAACAGATTACTGGAAAGTGTTGTGTATAGCATATTGTATTGTATATACACTCACCTAAAGGATTATTAGGAACACCTGTTGAATTTCTCATTAATGCAATTATGGTGGTTGTGTAATGGTGTGGGGGATGTTTTCTTGGCACACTTTAGGCCCCTTAGTGCCAATTGGGCATCGTTTAAATGCCACGGCCTACCTGAGCATTGTTTCTGACCATGTCCATCCCTTTATGACCACCATGTACCCATCCTCTGGTGTCTACTTCCAGCAGGATAATGCACCATGTCACAAAGCTCCAATCATTTCAAATTGGTTTTTTGAACATGACAATGAGTTCACTGTACTAAAATGGCCCCCACAGTCACCAGATCTCAACCCAATAGAGCATCTTTGGGATGTGGTGGAAGGGGAGCTTAGTGCATCCCACAAATCTCCATCAACTGCGAGGTGGTATCCAATCAATATGGGCCAACATTTCTAAAGAATGCTTTCAGCACCTTTTTGAATCAATGCCACGTAGAATTAAGGCCGTTCTGAAGGCGAAAGGGGGTCAAACACAGTATTAGTATGGTGTTCGTAATAATCCTTTAGGTGAGTGTATATCAAAGAACCATTGTGTTTTCTCTAAGATGGCTCAAGATCCAACATATTGTCCATAATTACTGCATTAAGAACCTTTGTGTTTGTGCTAAAGCATTTTTTCCTGTTTCTTTGTTTACAACCTTGGGAGTGTTTTGTGGGTGTCTGCTCTGCATATAAATTGTGTCTTCATGTCACAGTGTGAGCTCAGACTGGGACAAGTAGGCCACGTTCAGATGATTCATGCAAAGAACATTCAGCATTCTACCCACAGTTGCTCTCTGTGAGCAAACGTAAAACAACATAAACATCTTCTTCAATAAACACAGCCTTGAGTGCATGTGATACAATTAATATAAACAAAAATATGCAATGTCATCATCACATTTTACTCTAGGCTAGATGTCTAAAACTCACAGGATATTCATTCACTGCAACAGTTTTACACAAGTCTATCAATGCTAATGGAGGAAAGCTGGTCATGTGCAATGATATTTAAGGGTCTAGCCAGCAACGTGTAGCCTATTTGAATTCTTTCTTTCATTTTAAAGCCCAACAATATATAATAATGGTACAGTAATGGTGTGATATTAGATTACACTGATCATTTTTTTTAAAAAGCAAGAAGTATTTCCCAATGCACACACGTAAATAAAAAGCGCGTACAACATTATTAGGCTTCATACAATTCGAAGAAAAAATATGTTTTTATTATAGTAAAAGTTAAGTTTGTCTTTTTAACGTATTCGTGTCATAGTTTTACCTCAAATTTTACGAAACTATGGTTCCTTCTTGTACAAAGGCAATTTTATGGTTACCGTGTTTTTACCCAGAATATCAGTTTTGCGGCGTTAAACGCGTAACTTAGTGTGGTAAAATGTAACACAAAAAGACAACAAGTCATACTTTTTGCTCACCTCGTGTAATATCGATGCACTTTTACCAGTTTCAGAGGCTTCATCCTTCATTCATTTCTCAAATAAATGTCCAAAGATATCGCAAATTCGTTAACTGTAGCCGGTTGTTTGTTTTTCACGTTCTCGACTTAAAGGGATAGTTCACCCCAAATAAAAAACTTATGATCGCACTTGTGCCATCGCATCTATAGCATAACACAAATATCTTTATATTTAAATATATTAAAACGTGGTCTTATTTTTTCTTTTGACAGTAGCATGCTCGAAATACAGTAGGCCTATATCAATAAGTAATCTAAAATACTCTCCACCGAGTTAATAAATAAAACGAAACAATAGGTTTCTGTAAGGAAACGATTCAATATTTCTACAACATTTGGTTAAATTTAAGCCTAAACGCATTTTTGCTAAACTCAAACTTGCGACGTGTTGGCAAACTCAATTCTCATTGGTTGCTTGTGCCTTTTGCCAGCTGCATTCGTCATTGACCTCATTGTTATGCAAATAACATCGTCACGCTAAAATTTGTACATGCAGATATAAATCACAGAATAAAAATTTGTAACATATCTGTATAATGTTGTTGATAATGTAGAAATGTAAACAAATGTATGTGAATCTATAATGTAATATAGAAATATTAACACGTTAATTCAAGGTCAAATAAGAAGAGTGTGACATAAGATTACATTTACCAAATATAAAAAAACATTTTCCCAGAGTTTAAAACAAAACAATGTGAGTAATGTTCCTCTACTGTAATGCAAAACTGGAAAAGTGGGTTGAATATATGCATAATGAAAAAAAATTAAAACTCAAGAGCGAAAAAAGCGAGCATGAGAGAAGCAAACAGATTAAAGAGTGGGCGTCCAAATCATTTTGTGACCCACTTTAACTCATGTTTTGTTTGGTATCAGCTCTTGAAAAAGGATAACAGCATCATTTCATGGTGCAGATGAATGCTAATTGTTGGAACCCGTTGCTTGGTTCTATTTCTAGGTGCTGTTTTCTGAACATGTCTATTCAATGTGACTCATTGTCTACCTGATACTGCCCCAATGGCATCAAAAAATCAGGAATATAATAGCTGTTTGGCATACGTTTGTGCCTTTACGCGTTGTCCGATGTCAGTGAAAACATCGGGAGCTATTATTAACAGCTTGCTGAAGGCATCACCATACCAAAGGAATATCTCTGTTGCTATGGAGTCCCTAGCTGATGACATCACACGTGTGTTAATATGAAAGAGTGGCTGCTTGTACCAAGAATGAAGAAATATGGCACACGTGCATCAAACGTAGCTGACACGAATGTGCTTTTCCAAGTTATTGAATCAAAACAATTTTTTTTTATTACCAAATGCTTTGGGTTTATGAACCGGAACACTCATCTTTCTTGCTAGATGTTTAATTTACGTGCTCAAATGCATTGAGTTACTGCTTTGCTGGTTGGAAGTGCCATCTATTAATCAGATTAAAGCTTTTACCATCATGTCTAATTGCATGAGAAGGGCACTAATGGAAAATCTAATGCTTCTCGTCTCCCAGGCTCAACAAGGAACACGTGATAAAGAAATTACCATCAATCAGTTTACACTACACGTTCAGGCCTTTGAGAGAAAAGTTGGTTTCCTTACAGTGAAACATACTTTTTCTTTTTTTGATTTTGCATTTTCATTGATATACAATTAAAAACATAAAAAAGATGTGTTCTGGCTTTATCTTAATAGAATGAAAACAAGGCACGGGGGCGGTGAGAAGTCTGGGAAGTTTTCTGAAGCCATACAACAAAACATACGAGGCTCCGGAAATGACATAGTGGTGGGAAATTTATGAGAAGCATGAGAGAAGTATATCTATGTGCCCTCAATAATATTTCTCGCAAACGTGTTTCCCCTAAAATCTCTGGTGTCCCCTTAGCAAACATATTAAAATTTCCCGAAAATGATTTTTGAATACCTTGTTTGCAGACAAGAGCGCAAAATGTTCTTCGGATTTCATGAAATATTTTCGGAGGTACGCAAAACTTTGCGAGAAAACAAAGATGATTTGCTTGAGGAACGTTTCATGGGGAGAGTTTTTACCTGAAAAAGTTGAAGATATTAACTTGGTACATTTACATTTAGATTTAGTCATTAAGCAGACGCTTTTATCCAAAGCGACTTACAGGTGGGGTAGGTAATGGAAACAATTGGGACAGCATAAGTACAACAAAAGCATAAGTGCAATCAAAAAAGAAGACTGGTCTCATATAACCTAACACAGTATACAGAACCATTCAATCATTCATTTTTTTTTTTTTTGAAAATAGAAAATAGTGTCAGAACAGATCAGTCAGATGTTGACGTACAATCGCACTTCCATGGCCACCATCCACTTTAACTGTACCGAAATGAAAAACATGCATATTTTGTTAAACGTCCAAGACTTCATGGACAAGAGCGGACCTCCATCTGTTTCCTCCGTCCACGATTGCCGATCGCGCTGTGTTTTGCATTCTGGGGGGAGTCCCCCTCCAATCATTCACGTTCTGACCCGCGTTTAGATGTGGCCTACCATGAAAAGTCCCGATACGTCAGATGAGCAGTCCACCCCTGCCTGTCATGCATGTAATGAAAGTTAATGACAATTTTCATTAATACTGCGAAACAAGGCTGTCTCAAACTACAATACTGCAGCAGACGAAATGTTTCTTGAAAAACAACAATATTTCAATATTTCCCATCAGGGTCATTAAATGGTGTTTGTAAAACAAAGGTATAGCAAGTGTTGCATCCATTCTGTGCTAATTTAAATACCTGGAACAACAGTGATAAGACGACTTTATCTCTGTGGCAAACAAACTGCTGTCCCCACTCACACGCACACGTACGTGAGGAAGAACAGGTTAAAATGGCTTAAAAAGCACAACAATAATGTGCTTATTATTCTCTTACGAAACCACAAATCATCTGCTGGATCATCTGGCTCATGCTGGATCATTCGCTCGGAAACCGCTACATAATTATTACATCGTCCGCTTGCTAATTTTTTTTCATTCAACCAAAAATACAACATAATCTCCTAAACTCCATAACTTTCTCCAGTCTTTTTCTTCTCCAACAGGCACCAGATTTTCAACACTCAGTATGTCATTCCCGATTATGATGATGGAAATAGAGAACAACTGCGTTTTTTCTCAATGTGGAAAAGGGGATTTTTTGAAAACATGAATGACTTCTTTATATTTGCCAAAAGAGCAAACCATGTATTGTAGGATATCCCACAATGCACTGCATATTATTTAAATCATCAGTTGATTATATCAAGTATAGGGTTGCAGTTTTCAGTATACCATTCACAAGTTTTTTATTTCATCATGTTGAGGGATATCTACCCGAATAATAACAAATCCCCCTGTACAGGAAATTACAAATAAACTATGTTTACTTGACGATTTCCCAGCAAAGCTTGTCATTTGAAAAGTTTCCAATTGATCAGTTATGGATTTTATCCAGCAACTGTAACTGAGAGCATACACTTATCTAATATGGCAACAGCGTATGTCTGATACTTATATTATACTTTTTTTGTTTCCTGTCAGTTAATAAGACAGTAAGTGATGAATGAAATAAATGTAAACAACTCACAATGTTTCTCACTCACTTGTGTGTGAAATCTGTGAAGGTTTTTAGTGACAAATCATTTACCAATTGACTCAAGAGCACAAAAAAAAAATGTGGTCCTTGAAGCATGCATGTATAATGCATTATAAAGGGTTATTAAAGGGTAAAATGCATTATAATTCTTCATATTGTGTGTTGTAATGCATTATATGTAGTTGTAAAGAATTATAACTCATCTAAAAAGTGTAGTGTAGTATTTAATTGCTAAGTGTTATAATGCATTAACTGTAATAGCCATTACAATGCATTAAAAGGTGCATTACAATGTTTTATAATGCTTTAAAACTGCTTTTATAATGCATTATACATACATGCTTCAAGGAAAGTGTTACCAATTGTAAGCATATATTTAATATATGAATTTAGACCCAAAAAAATTGGGGGGCGTTCAAATGTGTGTACAAATATGAATTCGTTATGAATAGTGAATGAGACCGAATGTTATGTCTTTTCTTAAATAAAATGAAAATGTAGTAAGTCATGCATTAAAACAAACCCTATAGGCTTCCATAATACATGGTAGTGGTCTTATAATGCATCATTTATATGTGCATAAAATTTCAAAGGAAATGTGCCGTGGTGTTCAATTCTTTCTCAGCTTCTTAGACAGCTATTTAAACTCCGATATGAATGTCCATGTTTTGTCACCCAATTCATTCTAGAAGGAAACATAATCATTTATTATGCTTTTTCAGGAAGCAATGCGTCACATCTTGGGAATAAAATCAGGTGGTAAAGGTGTTTTATGGTGTTTAAGGTGTTTTCATTGTGGAAGACAATGTTCTTCTTCTATTCCACTGATAGGATGATCCGAGAAATGCCACAAAACACACAACTCAGGAAGTAAATGCTTTTTATTAGCAAAATAAGGGAAATGAGTGTACAAATGTTCCCCCAATATGGAGAACAGACAGACAGAGGAGGCAGTTTTTCTTATAATCAATCAACAGCATCGCCTTTAACGTCTGTTTGCAGATATTTCCGTATTGTTTCTCTGTAAAATTACGAAACCTTTCCCAGTCCATACATCTCGTCAATGACATTCCTCAACAACGTGTCATTTTCTGAGCGGTAAGCCGTTAAAATGGCGGCCAGCGTTTGATGACAGGTGCTTTAGCGACGGATTCCATGTCCTGCATGCGGAATGTCTCAGCGTCTGACAGCTGAAAAGAACTCGTCTTCTTCTCTAGTTGCCATGGAGACCTGATGGTTTGGCCCAACCCTCACCGTATTAACCATTAGCTTTCTCTACGCCGGCCTATTATCTATAAACACATACGCACACGACAGATAGACGCATACTCTCATTTACTCACGCTCACGTTCTATGCATATGAGGATTTGTGCTCTCTGGGAGATAAGTAACATCCAGCATGTAACTTGACATTTTTTTGACGTCGGAAAGATATTCAGCAGGCAAACCCGAGCAAATGGACAAACACTGCAGAAACGCATGCGAAGGCACAAGAATCAACAAACCGGACTGAGTAGCACAATCTTCCTCTCTCCCGTAGCAACAACCGCAAAAATTATGTAACATTACAAGTTGAGGAGACTTCTCCGATGCGAAAAAATAAAAGAAATCCCTCGTTAAAAACAAACAAAGTTGCATCAGGGGGAAAATAAAACAACATGGCCGTGACAGCAACGACGGTACGTATATTCGACACAATTCATTTTTGAATGCTACTTTTTAAAATTTCCGAAGACAAAAAACCATAAATAAAGCTGACAAAAGTGGCGTAATGTACAGCACTGGTCCACGACCAATTTTCTCCATACTTAGTCTTGTTTCTCCAAAAAATGCACATCAAAACTGGCATCGATTCCTGGAATGAAAAACAAAACGGTTGTTGTGATTTACTATTATAATAAATGCCATAAAATGTTACCACCTTCTTTAAACATCCTAGAAATAACACGCACTTCTCCTTTAAACATGCTTTCATTCCATAATACTTGATTCCACTATAGCTCCCGGCCAAATAGGTGACTTCATGCGCTATATGAACATCGATTATCTTGCACATAAATACACACAGCATGTCCTGCTTGCTAATAAGGTACAAATGACACAGACGGCTGAGTCTTACCAGATACAGGCCAGCTCCTAGAAAAGTCCGCAGTCCTTTAGATTGTTTTTGATGATGACGTCAGTTACTGCGTCGAACACAAACTGAACGTTCTTGGTGTCAGTGGCGCAGGTGAAGTGGGTGTAGATCTCCTTGGTGTCTTTCCGCTTGTTCAGATCCTCGAACTGACACTGAATGTAGGCGGCTGCCTCCTCGTACGTATTTGACCCTGTGACGGGGCAAAAAACATCATTATCATCCCATATAAGGACCCATATAGAGACAGGAAGTGTTATCATATGTGTGAAAGAAAGCACAGGAAACTATGTAAGGGTGAGAGGCTCAAAGAGGTGTGAATTGAAGTGTGGTGCAATAAAATGTGCAAATTAAGACCATTTCCTTATGTGACAAGGTTGAATGGTCATTGTGCAAGATGTGTTTCATAAGAAAATGGCATGTTTTTTATTACAAGCTCATTTTCAAAACGTATTGCAATTTTATGTAACACCATAAAGCGGTAACGGGGTCTGACCTGCATATTCTGGGTAGCAGATGGTAAGCGGACTTTTCTTGATCTTCTCCTCAAACAGATCCTTCTTATTCAGGAACAGGATGATAGAGGTGTCCGTGAACCATTTGTTGTTACAGATGCTGTCGAACAGCTTCATGCTCTCATGCATACGGTTCTATAGAGAAGAAAAAAGAGATTCAGACTTGGCTTTGATTTCAAATAATATTTTACACTACACCGTAACTACTGCACCTTCCAATTATAATGTTTGTATAGATTTACTCAGCAATTATTTAATAACTCCGTAGTGAGCTCTGTGAATTTCCTTCGATCTCAGCTTAAAAGCTTCATTTATGAAATGCAGACTGAGGCTGGAGATGTGCTTCAGCCCCGTCATTTACCATTAAATCAATCAATACCTGTTTACAAAACCCTAATAAAGTAGGACTAAGAGGAGATCAATAACACATTGACATGGATTATATGATAAGTGCTGGAATCGGGTTTCTCTTCAGGCTTCGTTTACCAAACAGCCTTTCAAAAATAGTTTAATATACAAGAACCATATAAGGGTTCTCTGAATTTTCTTAAGACCCCATTAAATAGTCAAATAAAATAAAAAAACGGTATTTGCACCTCTAGAGGGAAATACCTCTGCTTACAATAAATAAAGCTACATTAAAGGTGAAGTGTATAATTTCTGTGCCACTAGCACGCATGTTAAGTCTAAGGAGTCCTTATGTTAAATGGTGCCTTGCAAGCACTGTAATGATACGTCTGTCTAAACGACAAAAAGGGATCTAATACCATCTCCTCATCTTCAGCCAGAACCAGGTCATAGTCGCTCAGCGCCACGCAGAAGATAATAGCAGTCACGCCTTCGAAACAGTGGATCCATTTCTTTCGCTCTGACCTTTGACCCCCGACATCAAACATCCTGAAAGAAAGGACGAGAGGGTTTACAACAGAGTTTGATGTTTCCAAGCCAGCACTGTGATACTCTAGTAAGCATCAAAATACACAACATACATAATTACTCGATAAAACAGACCATTTCAGTTAAAAGATTTAAATTAATGTAATAAACATGCATAAAATGTTAAACGCACAATATCATATAAAACAGCTAACGTCATGAGTTAACTTATGACACCCTAATATGCTAAATCGGTAGACAGATCGCTAGATTCTAAAACGGAGCTTATATCTCGGTTTTCTATTTTTCTATTGAGAAAGACCTACAGGGCAGTGAAACTGTAGATATGTACTTCCTGTTCCTGTCTGAATCCGACTGCTCAAGACCCACACTTCTTTGTTTGCTGCTATCTGTTTCTCTTTTCCATCACCCTTGCACATGATACTAGTCACACAATCTCACAATGTGGTATTCCCCAAAATCCCAGACGTCCCCCAAACACAATACTGCTCATATAAAATGTGTCATAACCGTTTTAATGGTGAGAATGCAAATGATTTGACATTATAAAGACTAAATAGTAGTAAAGCTACAGGTATAGGTCATATTTGAACCCAAAATAATGTATAAATATTTGTTTTAAATATTATATTTATACAGAAAAAAACATTAAGATGTTTCACATGGTAACCTTTCTGATAATTATTATTCACACTTACAAAAACAACATCATTTTGTGAAGAAAATTCTCAACTAAATTCTCGTTACTAATAAAAAACGTACTCTCATTATTGTAATAGTCTAAATGAAAATATGACAAATTAAACAAATACTACCATTATACATAATTACTAGTGGTGGGCATAGATTAATTTTTTTAATCTAGATTAATCTAGATTAATCTTGGAATTAATCTAGATTAAAATGGCTCATTTGAATTCTGCCGAAGGCATTCAGAATATGTGTGTTACCCAAATAATGACTAAAAGTAAGTCTTTGAGAACGGGTTTCTCAAGCCAGGTGGCGCATTAGAGAAGGGGCTCATCTCCTGTTTCCAAAATGCATCACAAACTACTTGAGAAAGCTGTTCTACTATGATAATTTGTGATGAAAATTAAATTATGTTCAATAAGATGTACTTGGGTTTACTTCCGCATTAGCTAAGGGATGCTTTGTGTTTAGGTGGTACTTGAGACTGGAAGAGCTCCTACAGTACATTTACATTTAAATTCAGTCATTTAGCAGACGCTTTTATCCAAAGCGACTTACAAAGAGTTAGGGAGCAACAATCGATATGTCATACAGGAGCCATAATACATTAGGTGCCGATACAAAGTTATTGGTTTCAACTAAAGCTAGACCACTACCTGTTGAGAGAAAGTTTCTTTTTTAAACTAACTGTATGTAAACCAATTCCGTACAGTAAACCAATTCCACATTGCACAAGGTGCAAACAAGCTTAGTCTTGTCGAGGTTTCCATTGGGAGGGTCTTAAAAATAAATGTTCCCTGAAGCAAACCCGGCGGCTTCATAGCTGCATCCATGTTAGCACGTCACGTTTGATCTGGTCATTTCACAGTAACGTTATGTTGTGTTCAGACCAAACACGAGTGATTTACATGTTAAGTCAATGCAAAGAGGCGATAGACCTACTTGCTGCGCGAATCGCGCGAATGAAGCCCTGGTTATGAGATGATGAGGCGGCGAGAATGACGCGAATGACGCGAATCACGCGAGTTGAAAAATCTCGTTCTCTTCCCCTACAGTGACATTAATCTATGTATACATCCGCGCTAAAATATCAAAGTGAAAGTCATCATAGCTTGTGTAGTATAGACCCAGCTCCCAACCCGACTTTGAGAATAGATTAACGGCGACATTTTTTTTATCGCGCGATAAGAGTCTCACTGCGTTAACGCCGTTAACGCCGTTAACGGCCCACCACTAATAATTACACCTGTATTTTACAAATATATGTATATATACCATACATATATAGTATAAGTATGTAATAAACATAGTATACAGTAAGTATAGAAAATGTGCTTCACAATCATAAAAATCTTGAATTTCACTCAAAATATTAGTTATTTTTAACGTTTTTTTGACAGTGAGTCAATGTGAGTTTTAACGTGCCAAAATATAAGTGCTCACTTGAAATGCAGGTCTTTGAATGTGAAATGCGTCTCCACGATGCCTGTGGTTTTGACTCTGGTTCGCAGCACATCCTGTTGAGTGGGTATATAGGTGGCCTGCGATATTCTGTCCAAATCATTCAGGTAGCTGTTAGAATATAAGAGAAGAGCAGCGTTAGTTCAACTGAAATAAAAACTTGAATATGCTCAATCAGTTTCATTGCGCTCTCATGAGACGGGGGTTATACAGTGCGTGGAGAATTGGATTAGAAGTTTCATTCCTCAAACCTGCAGTAATCCCTGTTCACTGCAGGAGAGTTACCTCAGTTTTAAACACATACCAAAACCCCTTTGCAACATTTCACAAGAGTCAGAAACACCACTTCCTGAAAAACTAATACTGAGTTAGCGTCTGCCATCTGCCTACTTGTATGACGTGCGTGGCTCTGACTGACATCTTGTGACACAGCCTACATGGCAGATTATCATTTGGTGATGCCTAGTAACAGTTTAAACAAAGACCAAATAGCATACACAAAGACAAAAATACATACCACACACACATTTATAAAGAAATTCTGTTTTAAAGAAATAGTTCACCCAAAAATAAAAATTATGTCATCATTTACTCACCAAGAAGTTGTTCCAAACTTATTGACCTAAACACAAAGATATACTTGTACCAATACTTGGTAGAATGTTTGTAACCAAACAATTCTGGGGCACTATTGCCTACCATTGTAGGATGTTAATCTGCTATGGTAGTCAATGTTTCCCACATTCTTTAAAATACCTTTACGTAGCTTTGGATTACCTCCAGGATGAGTTAATGATTACAGAATTAATATTTTTGGGCGAACTATTCCTTTAAAACCTGCCTACCAAGACAGTCCTTATTCAAAACCTGCCCTAAGAGGTATAAGGTAACATTATGGGTTTTTAAAACTACCTTGTTTTGGTCAACAAATGATCAAATACACACACATCTTTGTAAACAAAGCAATCCCAAAAATGTAATTGATCAAAGTGAAAGAACTGCTTCCAAAATGGCTGACAGGAGAAAAAGAAGATAACTTTTAATAAAATAAGAAAAATATTTAATGAACAATAATGTTTTCATAATACTTTCATACTTAAATTTGAACTAAAATGAAGTATTTCTTTTACCAATTACCTAAATGTAAAAAAAAATTATATTCACCAATCACCACAACTAAAACATCATTAGCTTAGCAACATGCTAACGTCTTACTCCTGAAATCAACTGCGATTGAAATCTCTCCTATGCTTGATTTGTTGTATAAGAAGTGATTTTCTATTAGGTTTCTTATGAAATTACGCCTCAGTTATGATGCTGCCTTAAAAGGCAGCTGCCTACGTAGACAGCTAACAAGGTTAGTTGGTTCAGAGCTGGAGAACATCTGACACCCAAACACACACAGTAAACACAGAGAAGCAATAAATTACAGTTTCCTTCGAGGAAATGCAAATTGTTGTGTACCCTGCGTAATTGCCATGTGTTACAACCAACTTTAACAGTTTTGTGGAACAATGAGCTTCACAAACACACGCCTGTACATATTCACATGTTTTGATAGTAGCATGCTCCCATTTTATCCGTGTAAATAAACACTGTATGCATGTGGCCAGTCTACGGGCATGTTTTCACAGTCAAAGGGTAAGACGACGTTTCAGAAACGTGGTAAACAGACAGCTACAGCGGGGCAAATATTGACAAGCTTGCTCAAGGTTCAAAAAGCCCAAGTGTGGAAATGTTAAGACATTAGATCTCCATGTACCGGAAAGCTGTTTTGATAACTTGTTGTGCTGGCACTGGCTGATATGTTCAGTGGGTAAATAAAGACATGAAGGAGGATGAGAAAACAGAAAGGGGAAATGAACGGATCGGGAAGCAGAATGGTGAAGAATAACCAAACAGTCTGAGAGAGACAGGAGGGGAGGATGGTAAATGAGATAAATAAAGACAGAACCAAGACAAAACGTTATGAGATGATTTATCTTCGCACTATCTAGGCTTTATGCGAAGAGTTACGAGCTTCGATTCTTCTGTTCTCGCTGAAAGCGAAATGCTGAGTGACAAATACACGTTTCCCCAACGTATCTAATGTTTGATATATGGTTGTGTAGAACAGGAATTTTAGACCAACGGGATTTTACTCCGGGAGGGATAAGAGACGATTTTATTGCTCAGAGGTTCTGCTTTCTCAGGAAATTCAATACTTTGCGTCATTAAGGTGTCAACTTTGTACAAGAAATATAGACGGACTGAAATGAGATTTTTGATGCCAAACAGTACCTCATAAACCTTAATATTAATCCTAATTATGTCTTCTAGACAGCTATAAGATTAAAAAAGCTGAACAAAGAGAAATTCATCTGGCTATCCGAGTAGTCTGAGAGACTAAATGGAGAACACCCGCTTTACTTTATTCGATCTCATTGCTACCAACGATACGCCATTAAAACGTTATGAAGATCAGAATTTCCTTTTCCTATAAGATGACTCGTCGTTCTTTTGCATCATCTCTGGTTATGATACGTTGTGCAGAGCAGATGAAAAAAGAAAGCATGACAAGAAAACAACCATTAAGGAGACAAACAGGGAGAGTAAGAAAGAGAGATACAGACTATGCAGCTGAGTCGTTGAGCTGGTACTCTCTGGATCGGCTGAAGCAGGCTTGTACTCCTCCATCTTTCCACAAACGCTTTATCACTCCAGCCAGCTCTGCTGTCATAAAACCCTCCTCGGCGCTGCCCGCCAAGACAAACAACTGTCTCGCATCATCCTGACAGATAGAGAGAGAGAATACTCTTAAATTCGAACACACATACAATTACCCTTTTTGTTAACTTATAATAATAACCTCGATCGTGGTGACATCATAATCACTCTTCCAGCTTGTCACTACTGTAATTAGTTTTAAACCACGACAAGCACGATCATTATTTTAACCTCCTTTTGTACTTTATACACACAATCATCTGGATTCAAGATTGTTATGAAAGAGATAATGTACAGGCAGCCGGTTGTTATCGCAGAAATAAGCCCCGACAGTGTGATCATGTATCGCGATAACAGCCTTCTGCTTGGAGATTATCCTGCTTATTACACGGCTAATTCGCGCAAGAGAAAAAACTGGACATGAAATGGGAATTTGAAATATTTCACAAACTCATTTTTACCGAATGCAGACCTTCCGCGAGGAAAACCCGTTTACTTTCGATTTTAAGGTAAGAAACGACGTTCATATGCCACGAACAGGCAATTTGGTTTAATCACTTGTAAATAATGTCATATACGTTATTATAAGACAAAATGATTTGCTGCTTCCTGCAAATGTCACGACTGGCCAATCAGAATCATGCAATCCAACGAGCCGTGTAATAATGAACAAATAACACCTGTTGAATGAAAAAAAACAGCGCATTTAAAAATAGTAATTATGAATATAAATAGTACTAGTTCGGTGTAAACACACAATACAACTGACTTCCATTCGTACAGACGCCTTTTTAGCACCACAATTTCTAACAAGTGATCTTTAACAGACGGATACTGACTCTGAAGCTACATTCAAGTGTACTGTGGGCGGCATGAAGTGCGCAAGGCCACCGTTTCTGTGACTCACCGCTCGCGCCGCATCGCCAAAGTCGATCTTGAGTCGGCCCATGGCCCTTATGATGGCGATGATAGACTGGATAGTGTTGCTGTAGACCACAGCTTTGTACTGTTTGCACTCTTCCTCCGAGTATCCCGCCTCATGGATGATTCTAGAGAGAGAGAGAGAGAGAGAGAGAGAGTGTAATAAGAGGTGAATAATATCTGATATGGAAGTGGAATTTAAACAAAAACAATAAAGGTATAAACTCACTTCATTTGTTTGACTATTGTACTTTTCCCAGACTCCCCAGCACCTGTAAAAAAAAGTATGTAGGAATTTGTTGTACAACAAAAACACTATTATTCGAAGTGTCTAGACTTAATCAAGATCAACAAATCAACTGATTTAATATATTCACATGTGTGAGACCCATAGAGACGACAAAAAATAAAACAAGAGAGATTACAAAGCGAAGGTGCGCATATGATAATTTTTAATACCCTGTTGACTGATTTAGACAACAGATCTCTTTTTGTTTTGTAACAGCAAGAAGTAAGATACCAAATACTGGTGTACACAGTCGTAGGAACACTTTCGCTACATGAATATTTCATTATGCATGTGAACCGTACACTCTTTCCAGTCAAGGCGTAAAGAAATAGTTTACAACAACAATAAAAATTCATCATTCATCATTTAGTCATGCTTACATGTCTCTAACCTGTTTGACTTTCTTCACAGGAAAGCAAAAGCAGGATGTAAAAGGGACAGTACAGGCAGAAATAAAAAAAAAACCTTGTGTCATTCCAAACTTGTTAGACTTTCTTTTCTCTGAATACAATAGAAAATATTTTGAAGAACATTGGTAACCTAACAATATTGGACCCTTTTGTCTTCCCTTGTACGGCCAAGACATATCTCAAAATATAAAGGTTTCACCTATGCATGAACTATTCCTAATAAAATGAATCGCATTTATATTTTAAAAAAAGGCATTGTTAAAAGGAAAATTAGAAGTAGCATAATACAGCTCAGGCATGTACTAAAAGTCTAATTTCATGTATCACGAAAGTCGCTGCTGTGAAAATGTTTCCTCTGGGCCGCCTCTGCTGCATTTATTGGGTCAATAACATTCTCACTAATGGAATTCTATTCACCAAGCTTATCTACCGGGATACCATTCCATAGCACTCAGAAATCCACTGCCCTTGTCAATGTGTGTGCGCAGTCTAGAGCCTCCCAATGGACAGAAAAGCCCAGAGCACTTGTCATATTACTATAAACAGAACAACAGTTCTATACTGCTGTAAATAACTACAGTAAAACAGCAAGAGATATCAAACTGTTGCATTGGTGTTGCAATTAAAATTCATGTCTCCTTAAATGGATAGTTCCCGCCAATAAAAATGTTGTTTCATGTTGTTTAAGACCTGTATATGAATGTTTCACAATAACACATAAGATATTTTGAGAAATGTCTCTTTGGTTTTGTGTCTATACGATGGAAGTGAATGGGGTTCAATGTGGTTTGGTTATGTTCTTCAAAATATTTTCTTTTGTGTGCTGCAGAAGAAAGTAAGTCTTATAGGTTTGAAATGACATGAGAGTGAAAAAAATTATGTTTAAATATTTTTGTTTAAAACTCTCTCTTTAACAAACACAGTCTTATAAAGAACAATCATGTCTTAATGTATATGGTATGCAAGTAGAATACTTTATTAAATGCGTCACAAGTCGGTCAAATGCTTGTTCCTGTTAAAAGTTGATGGTGACTAATCAAGTGACACAGAAAAAACAGCGTAAACAATTTGGTTCTTTGGATTTTAAAGGGGTGATTTGCGGGAAATACGTGTTTTTCTTTGTCGCTGGAGTGTTATAGGTAGGGATGCACCAGACAAAATGCATTTTAAACAAAACCACAGTCTATTATCTAGTGATTATGAAGAATATTGAAAACTTTTAAACGAGTAACGTCATGACTGTTCCCGGACACACGCATGCTGGATTGAGATTGACAGATTACCGCACCAGCGGAGGTCAGAGTTTTTGAATTATGCTATATTGGTTTATTCCTCGCATAAAGCTATCGAATTACATGACATCTAATACAGTGCATGACAACGTTTATGGTAATTTCCTGATAGTTAGTCCTTTATGAAGCTTTAGAGTAACATCCACGGGTATCGCAACGGATCGGACTGAAGAGAACCCATCAGTCCGATACCCGATCCAGCAAAAAAGACCCGGATCGGCCCCAATTCCGATCCAGAGTATCGGATCGGTGCATCCCTAGTTATAGGTGGCCCATGCATGTATTAAACAGGTAAAACTGCAAAAATGTAAGTGTCGGAACAAAATATGTATTTTATCTAGAAGCAAATGCTCACCCAGACCTGCCTGAAATGCCTCGTGTATCCACACCCTGGCAAATCTACGTCAGTTCATAACATGATCTGACTAAGACCGCCCAAATCTAAACGCAAGTAAGGTGGGTGGTCTTGTAAATCTCATCGTACCGTCGCAGCCTGATGTTCAGAATATGGTAAGAGGCATAACATTTCCATGCAGTATTCTACCAATCACTATGCACTAGTGAACTGGCCAATCGTAGCACACCTCGCTTTTCAGAGCAATGAGCTTTGTAAAATATCATTGCGTTTCAGAGAGGCGGAGCAAAGAGGAGATACAAACATGCACGTAAGTGGAAAATACAGCGTTTTTGAACCATAAATCTTTTATACACATTGTATTACATCTAAAGCAAACAATAATATTCGTTTTAGCCGAGTCAAATGACCCCTTTAACACAATTCAATCAAACAGTGTGCCAGAACTTTGAGGTCAGCAACTGTCCTGCCACAATAAAGTACACAGGTCCATTAAAACAATTGACGTATGTTTTCCTTTGTCCTTCCCTGAAACCGGTAAAGCCCTGCTGTGTGTGTCTGACTCCCTATTATCAGCGATGAGTATCAAAACAGCAGCTAGCGTGAAAAACAAAACAGAAATGTAACACATCTAACTGCTTCGAAGCGCTTAATCATCATTACACCCGTTACAGGTGTATTCCGACTAGGATGTGCGAGCAAATCAAACCACTGAGTTGGAAAGAGTGGAGTTTATTTTCTATAAAAACAGATGACCAGCGCTAGTTAACAGCCCTGCGGGTCATGTGCAACCTGGGTGAGAAACGAAGTGATGGATAAACACAGAATGTGGTCACCGGAGGTTCAAGGTGCAAGCCAGGTTTCTAATCCAGATAATGAAGAAAGGAAAAGCTGTGAACAATGGATCGACGGCAGATTTACACACATATTGCTTTGTTACCGCTTGACACATGCGATCGCGACAGGTGCACGCGCATGCTCGAGATCAGTCTCACTTCACAATGCCATAGCAACCAGCTGCGGTCTTCCTGGCAGTCTTAAGAGAACTGATTTTTCACTCATATGCATGCATTTCCAGTTATGCGTGATAATCCTTTTTTGTTATAGTAACTTTGTAACTTGCTCTTGGTTTCCGGCTGATTATGTGTCTAAGTGTGTGTTGCTTTACACTGGTATGACAAACATCATCCCTCGAATCGCTACGCCGGTATCAGGCTGATCAAGGTATCTGGATGCAAATATAACCTTGTTTAGGATGTAACAATTGACAGAGTCACACAGAAAGTGTTTGGAACTGACAAGCGTGTTTACAGATGTGATTCTGGTAAGTCCTGTTTGTGAAACAGATAAGAGAAGTTGAATGAATAAATAACCCAATTCAGTCCTGTTTTTTCACATTGAACAAAATACCTATGACCATAGCAACAGTGACTAAAGTAAACATCAAAAGATGGCCACTTATTACTCGTTTCCCCAGCTTATGAGAACTGATGCAACAAAACAACTTTGACTGAGGCACAAGGCCATGATTAAATGGGATCAGGAAAATTAAAGGCTTCAATGCCATTTTCTAGTTACTTATAACCGAGTTAGGGGGGACAAAACATTATTGACAATAACCGTGGTATTAAAAACCATGACACAACTACGCACATATGATCACATCCTTACAAATTATGTGAAATTTGTCTAACAAAGTGAGCTAGACTGATAATTTGTCTGCTGTTGTGCGATAAATGTCAAAGTGTCAAAAGTGTAATGGCCTGTCTTACATGAAATCATTGAATGAATGGAATAAAAACTCCCCAGTTGAAGTTGATCATCCCGTCTTGATCATTTATCATGCTTATTGACTGGTTTACAAATATATATATACATTTATGAGCACCATTTTTGTATATTTATAAACAACCATATTTGTCTGATGTATTACAAATTTGTATTACCATAGCTTAAAGTGTAACGAAACCTCCCCTCTTAGCCACATTCTACCTCACTGTCATTTTTTGTAAAATGCACTTCAAATGGGCATGAACGGTGTGAGAAGAAGAGTCGATAAAAACCGCCGAAGGTTCTGGCACGGGAGAAGGGAGGTTAAAATGTTTAATGAATAATAATGAGACACCGACGCGTCATCGATGTACTATAGTACACACATCCACAGGTCAGATGAGGATTTTAAACCCGGAAGGCAAAAAAGGCGCAAAAAGGCTTGAAATTAACTAGTTTTCTGTATCGTAATAACTTATATTTGCTAATATTATTTTCTAACATGTGCAACAAAACCAACTTTGTTCACATCTACATAAATGTTGTTAAGTGTTTCATGACTCTTTAACTACATCATGGTTAAACTGTCGTTACTATAATGAAGCTATGGTCAATTTGTGGTTCATGTGCCTTATCAGAAGTTAACACAAGCACAAATGCTGAAAATAAGCACACAGGGATTGATAAGAGGAATAAAAAAAAATTCAAGTATCCGATTCCTGTTCCTTTCGATTCCGACCCGAAACATCTTTTCGATTCCGATTCCCAAACGATTCAAATTTTTCGATTCCCAACCCTATTTATAAATACATTGATTCTTCTTTTAAGCCACTTGCTGCCTTTGGCAAATAGTCCAAAAAATGGGCCGTTCCACAGAGAAAGACCTGTATATCACAGATCGACAGCTAGTGGCAGAAAATGTATCACAGAGATGCCATAGGTATCCTTTTTTATTTTTTTAGCCCTTTCCATGCTCATATTATAACAATAGACATGTACTTTTACTGCTGCCTCTCAAAGTTTTTGTATGTGAGCGCCACAGAAAAAACACTAACCCATGCGTCTCACTTATACTTTCACACAAATGATAGTTTGGTTGCGGACATGTTGTGACGTCATTTGTGCATTAAAATAACACTTCACAATGTGACAACAGGCTAAAACCCGCTAGAACATTTCACCGCGTTCAACTTCCTCTTGTCAAGTAATGACAGTCTGTTTTGTCACAGTCTATTTCCCATGTTTTGAAAGCAGAACTTGTAGGAATGACTCACCTGGAATCCGTAAACAAACAGCTTTACTTAATAAAATTATTTGGCCTTGTGTTACCGGGGTAATGTCAACTTATGTGTGCTCCTCCCAAAGTTCGCTACCATGACTAAATCACTTACACTTACATAAATCTATAACCTGCCCAACTAAACCCGTTTATGTTTGCCTTGTTTCATTATTAAGAGAAATAGTGTATTTCCTTATTCTACATGATGCTCACACTCAATATTCCTCCAGGCGTCTGTAAAACTTCTGTGTGAAAGCATAAGCCACTTAATTTTAATGTAGTGTTCATGCAGCTAAATTAGAAGAGCTTTGCTTTGCCGAATCTGGGTACAATTTCAAGAGAACACTCATACTGATAACAACATACAACTAGAATGTTGTTCGTAAGTCGCTTTGAATACAAGCGTCTGCCAACTGCATAAATGCTAATATTACCAAAGAAAAGACTAGTTTTTACATTGAAAATTCAATAACGCAGTTACATCACATCCCTGATCGTGCAACACAAGTTCAGTGCGTCTTAACAGACTGACATCATGTGACAACTCTGATGCAACACTGCCCAGTCTTTTAGATTACAGCCATCTTGCGCACACTCTGCATTACATAATACACTTTTAGGCCCTTCTAATAAACCTCACAAAGGGATTTATTAATATGTTATGTTTTTGTTGGCAAGATCAGCTAGAAATTAATATCTGAATTCTGCACTGACAACTTCTTTAAGACTGCGATATCCAGGCAAAAAGCATCATATTGCACAAAATAACATTTATTTGAAGTTTTTCTTAAAAAACTTGCCAACATGCTAGGATGTTCTAAATGGTTGAAATGTGGTTGTTAGGTGGTTACTTACTGACCAAAGTCAAATCAGATCAAAAGTTATTAAAGTGATAGTTCACCCAAAAATGAAAATTCTGTCATCATTTATTCACCCTCTTGCCATTTCAAACCTGTATGATTTTATTACTTCTGCAAAACACAAAAGAAGATATTTCGAAGAATGTTGGTAACCGAACAGTGCCGGCACCTATTCACTTCTATTGAATGGACACAAAACCAATGCAAGTAAATGGGTGGCGGTTAACAACATTCTTCAAAATATCTTCTTTTGTATTCTGCATAAGAATGAAAGCCAAGAAGGGTGAGAAATGACAAGAGGGTGAGTAAATGATGAATAATCACTTTAAGGTACCTTTATGACTCAGGTCCTTTTTTAAATGCAAGTCTATAGGCGACCGAGCAGACTCTTCTAAACCCCCACAATTTGATAATTCAAATTCGTAGCAGAAATAGTGCAGGACAAGTTATGCACAGAATTTCAATATACTCACAGTGAACCAGTCGCGATTTCTTTAAGACTGCAAGGGAAGCTCAGCTTCCCCTATAATTGTCAAAAAATGAATGGTCAAATATATGTACTATTATGTTAACATTTTATTGACTAAAAATGCGTTAAACACGTTCATCTCGAACGAAAACAATTTTGTTCTGAATCAGCTACTTAGGTCGGCTGACTCGATTTCCTTCTCATTCATTCCCGTAGCGTACAGTGCATTACTCTGTTGTTGAAGCCCAGCGTCCATTGACTTCAATGGGGCTGCTTTAAACAGTTTTTTTCAGTGCTTAGAAACAAGACGGTCATTGGATAATGCTGCGATTATGTCCCGCCCACGGACGCTCAGCGTCTCTGGGATGAATGGAGGAGTGGGCTGGCCCGGACTCCGAGCGTCTGCGTGATGATTGGAGGGTCTGTCATCTCTTTTTAATCCACTTTTATGTCCTAAAACGCTCGTTTTTTGGGGTCGACAGCTTATAAAAACGTATTTCTTGTTTTTTTTTTAGCTTGTTTGCTATACACATTGTCACATATCAGCTTTTAGACATTGTTTTTTTTTTTGCAATAAATCATAAATGACAAGGAGGCGGCAGCTTCTCGCAATGCAAAGAGACGGTTGGTGTGGGCGTGGTCTTCAGATTATGACGCGTTTCACTCTGTGTCTCCATTTCCAACTCAGTCCCATCGCGGATTTTGCATGTGTAGTCGAAAGACAAACTGCTGCAACCTTCATCGTATATTTCACACAATTTCAGACCACATATAAATAAATGGACAATTTTTATGATTTGGGCCGAAAATGAGCTTCCCCTCTTTAAAAGATCAGCAGCCGCCACTGCAGTGAACAGACCTTCAACTTCAAGTATGAGCTAAGTCTGAGGGAAGCATTAGTGACCACACATTCAAACACTAAAATGGTCACCCCCGCCCCAAAACTCACACCATCGCTGAGACAGAATTTGACACAGCAAACTGTTGCAGACTCGCAGTCGAAAGCATCATAGGACTGTTTACACCCCTCAATAACCTACACCAAACAGCTTTTGTTGCCTCTGCACATTAAACCGGGGTAAGGGAAAGTACTTGAACAAATGTACACACTTCACCTTGAATTCCCCAAGCATCAATCAACTGATACTCTAGCTACACTCTATTGCTTTCATTAACGCTTCCATGCAAACATTTAAGCTGGCAGGAACGGAGGTGAGCAGACACCTGTAATTGGAACGACTCCTCCAGAAGGGAAGAGGATGAGAGAGGAGAGGACACATTATTTTAATTATGTCTCACCACAGAGACCTGGAGCCCAGAGGGACTTATCAACGTATCCATCCAGGAGAAAGAGAGAAAGACCGAGGCACACAGGCGTGCACGCGAGTGCATTTCAGAAACAAAGAATCTCTTAGATGACCCGAGATGAACAGTCTGTTCCTTCGGAGCCCAATAAAATCATGACACGCACACTAATTTAGGGACACATCCGTCTAATGAGGATTAACAACCTCGTTTAGTATTCCCAAAACATCTTCTATTGAACCTCGGTCTTACAAAACACAATGACATGGAGCAGTTTAAGGGAAGACTTCTGCTTTTTAACCTGAAAATCATTCTCAAAAAAAGGATTGACATGTGACTCAAAGTGTGTAACATTAACTGAAATGTTATGTTACAAAGAGATGGCGATGTAGAGAGTGAATGCAGCTTAAAAAATTAATCAGTGTAGCATTTAACTATTCATATTGAACATGCAACAAGGACGATTTTTATCACATCTTTAGATCTTAGGTGAGCAAAGAACGAGACATTTTATTTGGTTAAACTACTCTTATAAAAACCTGTGCACTTGCCCCGTGTTGTGAAGCTTTAGGTGTGAATTTGTTAAATGTCACTTTCTAGACATTTATGGAATGTGAGTGGTCCTGGAAACCCCTTAAGCCCGTATCTAAACAAAGACAGATCCTTCACACGTGACTATTTCATAACCATCCAGCCACTTGATTCTTACTTTACATATTAGTTTAACAGAATGTAAATATTTCACAGTAAGAGGTTTAAAAAACAACAAGATATGATTAAAGTGATGGTTCACCCAAAAATTTAAATTCTGTAATAATTAAGGGTGGTTTCACATTTAGTTTGATTGCCTCGTCTGACTCTGAACCCCAGTTCGATTGCTCCCCCTGGATTGCGTTCATAATATTTGATCTGGGTCCGCAGTTCGTTTGCGTTATCCATCCTAAAGCTGTTTAACTTGTCACATGTAACGACGACACAGAAGGCGGCGGAAAATTGTATAACATTGCTCGCTTTTTTTAAACCGTTAGTTTGGTTTCCAAAGTTTCAGTACATAATGGCACGTCTGTCTTAGGAATTTACTGCATAATGCTCTTAAGAACGCTGAAGGCG
Organism: Triplophysa tibetana; assembly: GCA_008369825.1. Lineage (NCBI taxonomy): Eukaryota > Metazoa > Chordata > Actinopteri > Cypriniformes > Nemacheilidae > Triplophysa > Triplophysa tibetana. Next base: position 10,875,370 of record CM017897.1, on the reverse strand, counting down.
AAAATAAATTAGATACACAACTCTTTGCTTGGAGTGCATCAGTCATGCTGATCAGAAAAGTGAGTGAAACATAAGCACACATTTTTACTAAATAATACGTCATAAATAGTGGTTCACTTCCACTATTTGGTAAGATTACATCAGCAGCGAAGCATACTTGGGTTAACATGATCCGCACCCCAGACCTCTCTTTTTTAGCAGACTCTGGTACAGTTTGCGGGTGCCTAACGAGCCGAACCCGGGTGCACACCAAAAGTGCTTATGTGAAACCGCCATTAGTTACCATCTTGTCATTTCAAGCATGCATGACTTTGCAAAAGATATGCAAAAGATATTTTGAAAAATGTTGTCAACTGGACACCATTGACTTGCATTGGATTTGTGTCTACACAATAGAAGTGAAAGAGGTCCAGTGGTGTTTGGCTACCAACTTTCTTCAAAATATCTTCTTTTGTGTTTTTCGGAGGAAAGAAACATTTGAGATGGCTAAAGGGTGAGTAAATGATGACAGAATTTTCATTTTTAGGCTAACTATCACTTTAAGGCAAGGGGGATAATTCTCTTCTATGTGTCGGTAAGTGATAAACAGACACATGGTCAAAAGTTTACACACATTAGCGCCTCTACATTGGGCTCAGTCAGTCGGTTTTCATCATCCCTGTAGGTCCAAACACAACACTGACGCTGCACTCTGTTAAGACCAGCTGTCCAGTACTTGTTAGTAACAGTCAGGCTATCGCACAAAACTATCAGGTGTCAGCGTAGCCCACGTTGTGGGAAGAAGACTGGCATCTCCGCAGCTTTCCTGTGGCTCAGTGGTTAGAGCATGGGGCTAGCAACGCCTAGGTCATGGGTTAGATCCCAGGGGATTGCACATAGTCAGAAACAAATGTATACTACAATGTGAGTCGCTTTGGATAAAAGTGTCTTCCAAATGCATAAATGTAAATAAAGATGACGTAGCCGCAAAGCTTGCATTGTATAAAGACGCGTCTCACTTTATAACGCCGCAGGGCGATGTCATCCTCCATCGCCATGTTTCACTGTAGACATCGTCCGATGCCAATTAGATAGACATCTCCCAACCACACACCACACCCTGTCATCTATAGTGCACAGACACTAACATTTTCCTGTCAAACACTGCTAGAATAACAATAACTAATGGAAATCAACCCTGAAACACCAGGGATACATCTTTTTTACATCCCTACTCTCCATTAAATAAATAATAAAGTGATGTATTGGTCAGGCTGTTATTTTTCCAAAGTTTGGCTATTTTAAGATTATTCCATTGGCACAATATCATAAATATCATACATCTCGGAATGGATTTTCAAATATGCATTTATTTAAAGCAAAATATTACCTATGGGCCACTTTCACCTCTAAAATAAACCTATTGATAACTCTAACAGTGTATACATATGATGTATTAATAGTATGGCTGTCACCATAAACCGACGATAAATACACATCAATAAAGTAATCGATGCATTGCATATCGCAGCCAGCTTGATTTCAATAGGATTTAGTGGTATCCTGAAAAATTATCGTGCAGCCCTAAATAGTAGCATGCAAATCAGCACAATTACTGGCAAGAAAACCTCATATCCGATCATATTAGAATGTATTTTCTTATACATAGCATCAAAAACATTCTAGCGCATTTTTGTAACCAAGTACCTTCATAGGAGATTGTTTCACTGTAAAACACCCAGAACACTGAACAGTTGTGTCAGCATGCAAATTTTCTGGTTGCAAAACCACTACAAGTGTCAACACAGCCCAGCATGAGAAACAAAGGGCAGCCTGATACTGTTCTGTTTCAGGCCTGCGCTCTCAGTCACACACGCACACAGTCACCAAACACTCCATGTGATGGTTATTTTAGCAAACCAGAGAACTACTTCATATTTAATGTGTGTGTGTGTGTCTTTGACCATGCAGAGTATTGGTGGCTCTGTCATGGGTAATTTGAACGCACCGTGTGTGTCTACATGTTGCCTGGAGACGAGTCGCAGTATTAGCGATACCATCTAGGTAACATCCCAGAAACAGTGGGTACTGAGGTCAACATGACTACAGACCGTACTGCTTGCACACAAAATGAGCACACCAATCACACACTGAGAAATTCAATTGGGCGTGTTCACATATTGACGACACACAACGATGTATTGTGTCAATCATACAACATAGGCGTATTACAACATGACAGTACATGTTTAAGAGGTTCTAAAGCAAGTTTGAGAGGATCCTCATTCTGGTCTGTCAATCATTTCACAAGTGTACAAAAAACGCTGCCTACTTATGTGAGTGAGTGATGATTCCTCCAGCATCTCTGCTCGACCTCAGCACCTATTTAAGGCTGCCTTTTCAAGTTTAGCTCCCCCATAAATAACAGGAACCCAAATTAATTTATTATAATGTCTATGAAGACTGGATGGGATCGATGAATTCCAGATATGTCATTGGTATATGTTCAAATTGTACACAGTTAAATGGGTTGAATAGTTGCAGGCATGAGTTGTTATGGGTAAAGGACACCTTAAGATAGTCAGAGACTATAGAACGCATTAGTACGGGTGTGCGAGATATATCGTGTGCTATAATATCTTAAGTCTTGTTTTAACAATGTGCAAAATCATATTATCGAGTATGTCACACGTTTTTTAAGCCCCACTAAAAACAGTACTCAGTGTTCACAAATACTTTAGTCACCTAACCAATATTGTGAGATCGGAAGAAAATTAGATAGTTTACTCAAAATATCATAATTTCTGTTTATCCACATAAAATTTATTCTAACATTGTTTATCCTTATGTTGTTGAAAACCTGCAAATGACTCTTCTGTGAAACACAAAAGAAGATATTTTGAGAAACGTCTCAATAGTTTTGTGTCCATCAAATGGAGGGGCTCAGTGTTGTTTGGTTGATATAATCCTTTAAAATATCTTCTGTTAGATTCTGCACAAGTAATAGTCACAAAGGTCGACATGAGAATAAGTGAATGACGACAAGATTTGATGAGAAAATCTTTCTCATTCTCCATTTATAATATCATCAATGAATATTCTGGCAACATTTAAGATGGAGCTAGATTACCGGATGCAAAATGTCACCTGCTTATCGTTTTACGGGAATCCAGGAAAAAATATGGATATTATATTTGGCAAATATCGCACACCCCTACACATGCTACTAAACAATCCCATTAGACAATCCCCAATCTATTTTAGAAACGATTTCTATTTATGCGACGTCTCACGGCTAACAGCTTCGCCCACACAACGATCTCATCAGCAGAGCCATTAGAAGAGAGTCGCGTCTTCTTCGTTGACTCCAATGGAACAGTTTCAATATTTCCCGGAAATTACCAGTAACGCATGGAACTGCGACTAAACAGACCAACTTAGGTACACGTCTAACCCCTTTAAAGACGAGAGCCATTTAATTAATAAAAAAAATTAAAGAAATAAAGCATTTAAAGAGAAAACATAACTTCCTGGTACTATCTGTCGGCCCCATGAATCACGTGACGCTCCAGCGTCTCGTACTTCCGTTGGCAGAACTCTCTCTCTCAATGGCTCTGCTCATTAGATGCAAGTTCCTGATGAATAGTTATCGACAAATATGGATGAGGACAGACCATATACATATGATAACATACGTTTAGATCATGAAATTATAGCATAGCGTCATGAGAACAGGACGCATTTCTCTACGTCAACGTGCACCTTCAGCTGCAGCGCGGGTGCTTGGAAAGAGTAAAACTGTTCTGATTGGTTGTGTTTTGTGATCGATTGTCTCGTCCCGCCCCTTTTTCGCGTTCGGTATGTACAAAAAAAAAAATAGTTTATCGCATGAATCTCATCGCATCATTATTGGTTAGTATGCGGTGTTAGGTTCGAATAGTACAGATTATATAAAGACATTACTTAGATTAAAAAGTATTTCGTTTTTTATTCGTTTTTAAAACTCGACACATTTAAAAACAAACATTATTTCTATAAAGAAAAATCGAAGTATATTGTTGGAAAGCCACTTGAGTAGATTTATCGAGAGGATACTCATTTATCGTGCTTAGCTACTTTTTATCACAATAGGAAACTTGACTTTTAACTAACTTAATATTTCACAAGGTATAACGAGAATTGCTCAACTGAACGAAATAGCACTCTCGTTTTCACAGCGTTATTTTACAATGAGAACAGCACGAAGCAACAGGTCGCCGTACTCAAACCCCTCCTACTGTTGAAACCATCACCAAACCAGATCATTTACAACCACAGGCCTTTAAAAAAAGGCATTTCGCTCTTTGAAAGCACTTTTTGCATTTCCAGCCAGTTAGATGGTGTGTTGATTTGTTCAATGGTGCGTAATGAAACTGTTTAAGACCGCAAAGACGCCGCAAAACACTTCGTTGATGTTCCTTGGTAGCGATTGATGGGGTAACGTTAGTCAAAATGTCCCTCTGTTTGGATTTTTTACACATTACAACCTGAACAAAAACGGAAACGTGACCACCTCGACACAAGGGCACAAAAACCCCGGGCATGAATACTATAGCTACTTCCACGGTAGATACCGTTGACTCGATATTGATTAATTATCAATGATAAATTCGGAAAAGTGGACGTTAAAAACCGCGATATAGCGGTTCGGTCAAACTTTCTGTTAAAGTTTTCGGTGTAACCGTTAAAGGCAGCCGAACAGTGCTTTACGGTGATTGCCCGGTGATGTTGCAACAATGAAACAGTACCGTTTTAGGCCTCCCAGACATGTTTAACTGTTTCTTACCGAGCAGCAGGAGTTTGACCTCTCTTGCCGCTTTTTCTCCGTCATCTCTCAGGTTCCTGTCGATCATTTTACTCCTCTCCACCGCCGCTTTATCCTCGGTGCTTAACGTACAGCCCATCCTCGCGACGATCCGATATCAGTCAAATACAAAATGCGATATTCAACATGCACCAGCTCCTTCTCCGGAAAACCACACGCCCTTCTGTTAAAAAACGGCCGAGCACAAAAACGGGTGTTTAAAAACGAACACGCAGAAGATGTGGTTCGCTTCTCGACCTGCTTTATCGAATTATTCCTTTAGCTTTCGTTATTTCGCACGAGACCACTTGAATGATTAAAAAGAAGCGTAATGATCCGCTCGCCCAGCGCCTCTGTATTCGCGGGATCGCGCTGCTTCCTGTTCGCATGCGTGGGAGCGCGTTCACGCGCTTGCAACGCGTTCGGTGGAGGCGGGGACGCGCTTTCTGCCTCAGCAGCAGAGGCAGAGGACGTGAATGATGCAGGGCGAGGCGATAATGGTCATCTTTCATCTCCGACACGTAGTGATTTGAATGAGCTGCTTCCTAACTGTCTGAACGCACTGTCGAACAACCAGGCTATTAAAATATATGGAAATGAGGTTCCTGTGATGGGTTTACACTGACTTTTCATTCTTGAATGAGTTTTTGATGTTGCTTTTCTTATGATTGTTTTTAATTTAGATATTGCATACGCATATTGAATTTATCATATTGGACATGGCCACCTTAATTGAACTATTTGTTTTTTTCTTTGGTTGGTGTAATTCTGTTTGATTTATTCATTTTAACAAATATTTTTAGCTGATATTATTGGTAGCCTATAGAGTACAGTAAAAATGTTGGCCAGGCAACCTAAAGATTAGATATAATAAAAGGGACTGAATAAACGTTACACTTAAAAGTCATTCTAAACGGTCTGATCAGGTAAAAACAGCTTGTTAGTTTAACACTTGAACGTTTTCCCTTTTTTCCGTGCAATTATTCACACTTTTGACTACAACAGATGGCAATGCCTCACCTTTCCATGTGTTGCAAGGTCAAATAGCATGTCAACACTTGTCACTGCTGATGCAAATCCTGGATATGCTTGGATAGAGAGCTTTTAAAATCATTGAACTTAATTTAAGGTCTAGGGTCAGCTTTTAAACATGCAAGCAATGTTGCAAGAGTTATAACAAATAAACTATTCTATTATGCAGTGACCTTAGATCTTAAAATAGCTTTTTTGCTTGAGTTACGCATTTTATTGTGTAACAGAAAACCAGGAAACATAAACTTTGTTTTAAGTGAACACTTGCAAAGGATTTCGAATAGTTGCACCGTTTTAACAACACATTTTCATGTAACATGAGATGATTAGGCTGCAGCTTGTATGCAAAACAGTGACACTGTTTGCAGTGGAACTGACTCTGATTGTTTGCATCTTCATAGAGCAGCAATAAGTGAGAATCTATAACATCAGCTTATTATTCTGTTAAACTGATTTAAGACCATTTTAGCATTTCGGGCAAAATGGGCTCAATAGAAATATCCAAGGCATTGCTTTTTCCAGTATTACCTAAACACACGGAATAAGTAACTGAACACTGCCATCTAGTGTCCTGTTGTTGTGAACTGAAAAAGCTTTCATTTGATCACGTAATGTTAAAAAATAACAGAATGATCATAAATTTGCTTGATGTTTTTTGGGGGGAACACATGCAGATAATGCATACTGCATCTTTATGATATGACGCACTGTGGGTTTTTTTTGTACAGCCAACAAACAGGTGAATTAGATCAATGTATGTTTTAATGAGCCTTAAATGATTTTTGTTTAGACTCATTTACTTCCCTGCATACACTGGGGCATGAATAATGCATCGAATTGCATTGTTTGACCTTTTTTTGCCTGTTTATTGTTGATACATTTGATGAAAAAACTTGTTGGGGTGTAAAATAGTATGTTTTCTTTTATGTGTTAGTGTTCAGAAATGTGTGCATCCTTGTAACAGATTTCACAACAAGAACGTTGTTCTTCATGACATTTCTAATTAAGCACAAAATTATACAAATTACTTAATGTAAAAAAGCGATTTAAGTGAATAAATGAAACCTACAACTATAAATTATGGGTTTCATTTTGAATAAACTAATGTTTTTTTTTACAGTGATTAAGTGTGAGATTAAATACCACTCTATTAATGCAACATTCGTTAAAATCTGTCTCTACACAGAAAATCTTGTTCAAGTGACAAAATAGTCTGCCAGTTATTTTCTATGTCTTAAATAGTATTGTTTTCAACATTGTAAAACCTTTGTCCACTTGAGCAGCATCATTTCCTTACTGTCTACCCGAGGATTGCATATAACAGTTGAACACTAGAGGGCAGTATAAACTAAAACACTACTTTGTAGACGACCTTTCACGCTCAGAATAGTTTACAAGTACTGAGAGATAACAAAATACCGATTGTGCACGCACACAATACACACAAAAGTCTGTGATATGAAGTCCACTCAAAAGTTAAAGATTACTTAAGCAAGTATAGGTTAGTAGCTATAGTTTTTTGGTTGCATTTGTCCTAAAACCACAAGAATGAACAATGGTTTTACCATAGGCTAGATTAACTTTTATTTGTAGTAAAGCTGTAGTAATACAAATGTTGACAAATCCGCCAAAAACAGGGTTTGTCTGATATTACTAGAGGGCTAATAAAACAATAATAGCCGTTGACTCTATTCTATTTAAAAATAAAACATTTTACTTCTATTCATTTCCAAACATTAAGTACATTTCTTAAATATTAATTTTAATGATATTGAAATAGAGATGCATTCAACGATTTGCCAGCACGTCTGGCGTGACATTATTGGCCTTGGCTTCTTAACGCTCCCCGTATCTCACGCGCTCCCCGCCCAGCGCAGCTTTATCGCGCAGAGATAACTCCGTCTTAACCAGGTTCTCCGTGTGCGATTCACACGCATCCAGCTCTCTATCTCCTCCTTTTACAACCTTCGATCCCTGGCATTTACATAATTTTAAGGAAGTCCTATAATGCTGGTACCTGAAGCGCCTGCGGTCAGTGTCGGTCCCGGCTGCTGCTCGCCATCATGACCTGCTGTCACCAAAAATGCGCTCTCATCGCTGGAGCTGTGGCGGGCGCTCTGATCGCGGTCCTGGGGGGCATACTTATCCCCGTGGGCAACCTTATCATTGACAACACCGTGAAAAAGGTAAGCTGTCGTTTTCCCCCCCAAATCAATATTCAGAGCACATGCGTTTGCAGATTGTTGACAGACAGGTGCGGCGACAGATGTAAGATGAAGTTGAATGTTGAGCTGAAATACAGGCGGAATCATTTAAGGAACCGTCAAACTGAGGTGCTTATAGACTTTATTAATCATGTATGTGTAAGATGGGAAAATAGGATTTTGGGGTAATCGTTGCCCATTAGGTATTAACAGACATCATTGGGTTTTAAACGCATCCAAGCACAAGCTCGGTGTTATTGGGCCAGCATCACTTGCACTTTTGAATTGATAAAGTTACAGCCTGTGCACTTTGCGATTTCAAATTATTGCTGTGTTACATACAAATAACTGACAGTACAGTAACGCACATTTAATCATGCAACCATATAATAAAGGTGTGGGTGCTTTTCTCCTGGGTGGTGAAGATTGTCACATTTGCATGGTCAGTGACGTTGGGGCAAGTTGTCAGGCGTGTTTAATTTAGTGTTATTGTATCAAATGTGTTCTCTACAGTGTGAACTGATTCATCTTTTCCCTTTTTGTTGTTTCTAGAAGGGACATTTTTGAAACGGTTCAGAAAAACGGCTGAAATCCATTTAAAAGCCTTAAATAAAACTGTAATGACATTTAAGGATGTACTTCTTAACTTATGTTATTGAACATTTATTATTTTTATATATTGTAGATATCGTCAGGTTTTAATGACTTTTTAAATAAGTGTCCGAAAACTGCTGTATTGGTTGTTTCCTACCTCATATGGTGTCAAGGTCAATGTCAATGTGTGTTCAATGAGCTGTATCTTTTCCCTGGATAATAATTGCGAAAAGGTTCAATACTTTGGCCAAAACTGCAGATCAACACACTCTGATAAATATGTATTGGCATAAATTTTAAATAAAGTCTTATTAGCATGATAGTCTTGCACACTTAGATTTATTTCCTTATGAAATCAGTATGTGAGAGTTAAACACGAGTAAACAGATATCAATTGTATAGCGTAAAAAAAAACGAAAGTATATGTTGTAGTATGTTTTTTGTCTCTGAAGGAAGCAGTGTTGGAAAATGGGACTTTAGCATTTGACACCTGGACATCTGTGGACACAGCAGTATACAGGCAGTTCTGGCTATATGATGTGCAAAACCCTGATGATGTCATGATGCAAGGGGCCAAACCTGTGCTGGTGCAGAAAGGACCTTATACATACAAGTAAGATCTGCCTCGAACAAATCTCAGGACCTTACAGACAAAGATCAATCCTTATAGTTAAAACTCCCAACACCTTGTTGTCTTTATCTCTCCATTTGGCCAAGTCTTATTTTTCATAGCGCTTTTACTTTTTGCATTGTTTTAAAGCATCTTCACAGGAAACAAGGAAAACACTTGTTACAGAATAAAGGTTAAAAGGCACTGTGAAATAGTGAATGTCAAGAAAATCAAATACATACACATATGTATCTATATGCATATGTACAAACATTATATGTAACGTTTTATTATAGAGTTCAAAACACGTAGCTATTGCTAAAGATGCCCGTCATCCCTGTAAATTGATAAGGAAAAGATCAAAGCAGCTTTATCTAATCTGTATCCATCTTGTGAATCTTAGACGTTAGGACTGTAAAGCAAACAGTTGTCTACAGATATATCATAAAAATTATTTTTAGTTGTTTGAACATTAAGAGGTAAACACTTTTAATAGAAATTTCTTGCCGCCTCCGAACCACTAAATATTTCCAAGAGCTCAATATAGCCGACGGGCCCAACAAAATCAAATCAACCATGTGCATACCAATACACAACCTTCTCCGATTGGTCCTTTCACAGCATAAACCAAATAATACTTCCTGTGCACGATACTGTACCTCTGATGTGTAATGTAAGAATTCTGCCTGTGCATCTTTGTATCCCGACTAAACTACATCCAAAATCTAAAACCTCTATAATACTCTCAATGCACAAGGTATACAGTTTCAGTACACAGACTCTCTCTCTGTTTTCTTCTAGGTCCCGATTCATCCCCAAAGCAAACATCACCTTCTACGATAACTTCACAGCGTCCTTTATACTACCAGCAGGAGCCATTTTTGAGCGTAGCATGTCTGTAGGACCCGAGGAGGACCATATTACGTCGCTCAATCTAGCCGTAGCAGTATGTGCAACACGTACATCTCTCCTTGCATCCATCTCTGCTTTCAATCTGCTGTTATTGTGATGAGTCACGCCAGTCTAATTACTTTTAAAGTAATTATGTTATTGCTTAGCTATATTGGTTATGAAGCAACTTTGTTGGCCTTGTCATATTAAAAGATAAAATGTCGATATCTGCTCGTATCTGTTACGGTCAGCACACCAATTAAGTCTGTATATTAATACTTAACCAACACATCTGGGTAATCAGATCTATCAAACATTCACGTGTATATACAGTATACAAAAAGCGGTAATGTTCAGCCGTATACAAGTGTTGTCAATGTAACATGGGATACAAATCAACATGGCTGGTGATCCTAAGCTTGAGTAGATTAGTCATCGGCTGGCTGAATCGTCTGACAGGTTGTGGTTGAATAAGTGTGCTGTGATTGACTGGTTTGTTTTTCTGGTCTTACAGGGTGTCTACAGTTTTCTCGATCATAAGTTGGCAAATTTGTTAATCAACATCTCCAATTCCAAACTCTTCCAAAACAGGACCGTTAAGGAACTGCTATGGGGCTACAGAGACCCCATGCTGAAAACCACTATGGGAGTTTTTTATCCAGTAAGCATGATGGGAAATCTATAACGTCAAGTGTACAAATATATAAACAAGAAGCTGCATTTAAATAAGTCATATGTATTAGACAAACGTATTATTGTTGTTTTACTAGTACAATGGCACCACCGATGGACCTTACACTGTTTTCACTGGCAAAGATGATATTAATAAGGTAGCCACGATTGACCGATGGCAGTATGAGCGGTGAGTGTTTCGTATTTATATGAAGAATACCAATATGTTAATCTTTGGGTCATAAATGTTTGATGCTATCCGGATATTATTTCTGTGAATACTTATCAAGCCTTGAGTTTAAATCATTTAGAAATGTGACAAACAATTAACAATTGGATTTGAAACAGTCTTATGTTTTGGTCAACATTAGTCAAACTAAAAGCCAATTCACAGCCAATTCACGTAGATGTGAATTAGCCTTAATGTTGTCATTAAAAATAATGTTGAAAGATCACTGACCGGTGTTATGTTGAACAGATCTTTGAGTTACTGGAATGACACTTATTGCAACATGATCAACGGAACAGGCAAGTTTATCTCTTATCTGTCGTATCGCTGTTGAATTAGCACTTGTATGGGGTTCGTGTTTTTGTAACAATGTTCATAGGTCTAATGGACCCACAGCGTTATTCAGTTTTCAAATCATTACAGCCATAAAAAAGGATTTAAAGATACTCTACAGATGTTTACTGTATCCCATTTACAAAGAACATACACTCTAAACAATGGTGCTTTATAGCATTAAAAGTGGTTCTTGGCAGGTCATCATAGGGCAGTGGTTCCCCTTTTTATGATTTTTTCAAGCCAAGTACCCCTTGACCAGACATTTTGCATCAAAATACAGTGAAAGGAGAGTCAGACAGTTATTATATCTGATGCCCCCAAGCAGGTTTATTGCTTATCAACATTTCTGTATGTAGCTTTACGCAACTATGTAAATCCAGGAATAACAGTTAAAGGTAAATCAGTGTTTTTCAGTTCCGGGAAAGTTCATTTCGATCATTAAAAAAACATTTTTTAACATTTAACCGCAACCTCTCCTAACTTACATTATTTTGCGCCCTGACACTGCTCCTGATTCCAGGTCCGGGTCTCAAAAAATAACTCTTATAAATTGAAATGCGTTTTAAATTCATGAATTAATTTTTTATGCATTTTTGTGAAATTTCATTTAACAATACTATTATCATAATTTATTGACTTATTGAATTTCATTATTTCTTCCTAAATTTCAGTTTCTCTCACGTACCCCCTGCAGTACCCCAAAGTACCCCTGGGGGTACACGTACCCCCATTTGGGAACCACGGTCATAGGGGAACCACTTTAAGTGCGATATAGAACCATATCTTGATATTTCCGTTGTTCTTCAGAGGTTGGACCGTAAATGGGCTTAACAGGTTCTTTATACAGAAGCGGTGCTGTATGGTTCTTCAATATACTTTAAAATATCTTCTTTTGTGCTCTGCAGAAGAAAGAAAGTCACGCAGGTTTGTGTGTAAATGATGATGACAGAATTTTCATTTTTGGGTGAACTATCTCTTAAATTATATTATGAAAAAGGGTTGTTTTTAGTGAAAATCTATGATATGGCTAAAAAACAACTATTTTCACATCATGTTTTTCTAATACGGATCCCACAGACACCACACAAGAGTTATTTTAATCTGTTCACAACGTTTGATCATATATTGTATAGCTAATCTAAGCAAGTGCTTCAGTTTGTTGGCCCCAGACATGTGGTCTTTTGGGCACAGCCAATGATTTTCTGTTTTATAACCAGGCAAAAATGTGTATTATTCACATTTGTATTCATATCAACAGATGGTTCCTCCTTCGCTCCATCCATAGACAAGAAAAAACCTTTGTACTTCTTCTCCCCAGACATCTGCAGGTATTTTCAGTCTGTTCCCTGTCTGTTCTGCTTCAAAGTTACAGAAGAACAACTGCATTTTAAAAGACAAACTATAATAAAAGCATTTTATCTTTTCTCGTATTACAAAATAAGCTGCTGGAGGTTTTCGCATCCATGTCGGGATTACATCCCTGCGCATTTTGATGCAATATGAGAAATATAGAATTTGCTAATTCTTCCACCAAGCAATGAAGTTTCTCAGCATCAAATCAACAAACTGGCTGTTACGCAAAAGAGATGCAGCGACAAATATGCAGTGGCTCAGTAAAACTGATGTAATTTATAACCTCTTTAAAGACTTCTCAACCTCAAGTCATACTCAAGAACCGAAATAATCTGTTTAGAATATATTCTGATTAGATAGGATGATATCAGCTCTTTCCACATACATTTATGTTACGGTGCTATAGAGGCGGTTTCATGTGTCCAGCAGAGGTCAGGCAACACTGATGCTATATATTTCTACTTTTCTTCAGAGTCATATGTCAGAAACTCACACCATTCTAGATTCTCTTTCATCATAGGACACCAATTTCGGCTGTAACGCTATAGATCGAAGGGAATCTGTGCTGGATTAATAATCCTAGGTCCTTAAAACACCGGACTCTAAAATGCTCAAATTTGAGTACAAAATACTGTTTGCAATAAACGATGTGCTTGTCCACCAGGTCGATATCTGCAGTGTACGAAGGCACTGTGGACCTAAAGGGAATCGATGTGTATCGCTTCACGCTGCCTTCTGAGGCTCTGGAAGCTCCAGCCGTTAACCCAGATAACCACTGCTTCTGCACAGACCCTGTGGTCAGCAAAAACTGCACTATTGCGGGACTGCTTGACCTCACTTCCTGTAGAGGTTTGTATTCCCTCATTCGTCTTTTTTACCTCATGTACTCAAGACGTATACAACAACTTTAATTTCACATATGCGCACCCATTGCCACCGTCAGTTTCACTTACCGCATGCGGTTCATGTCCGGCATTTTTAAGCGCTGGGACCGCTCCATCTATCCGTTTCAAATGATCTCCAAATCCAGCGTTATATCCACCGTTTATGTAACATCCATCACTGAAATGCCGTGAACAAACAAACTCCCCTCAACTTCTCTCACTTTCGCAAGAGTAACGAGCTGCAGCTGCAGAACCACAGCGCAGCCAATTTTGACGCAGAACAGCCAATCTTGATGGTAAGCGGGTCTTCCTATCTTCCTATCTTCCTACCTCGTCGGTTGACGTATGGGCGGGCTATTGCTTTCACCTTGCTTTTCCGGGAGATTTGCCCTATAAGGAACTAAGAAAAGTTGTTAAGTAACGTTTTTCATGTCCTTGTTTGAAACCTATATGAACCTTGGGGGAGTGTGTCAAGCACAGAAATTCTACATCATACGTCCAACTCAATTTTTGAAAGTTGACCATGTCAAGAATGAGAAGACAGCACAGTTTAATATGGTAAAGTAGTCAGAATCAATGAACCGCCGTTGCACATCCTGCTTAAAACAGTTTAATGGACAGGTAGTTTTAAATTTGACCTGTAATATGAGGACTTTGACCTGTAATATGCGTTTTTCTCACGAAAAGCAATGAGATTTAAAACATTGCCATATTTAAACTTACCTTTATATTGACAAATGTATCTACCCCTCAGACCACCCAACAATAGATTGCATTGTTTCTTCAGTATAACAGTAAAGCAGTTATTTAACTACAGACATGGTCCTGGTTGTTCATAAAATAAGTCCTCAGGTACGAGTTCTCTGAGGCGCAGAAGCAGATACAGTCAACACAAAATGAATCCCCACGGCTCCTGATGATATATTAAAGTCTTGTGAAGAGAATCGATCAGCCTGTGCAAGAGACCAAGTGTTATTTACAACATTATTAGACTATCGGTAATCCATAATCTCAGCCAAACAGTGGGTACTTGTTCAGTAGGATAACTTTCCAAAGCCCACATACATGCATGGGCATTTAAAAAAAAATAGTCTGAACAATAGAAAGTTTGTTCAAAAAGTAAACAGAAATTATGTTATTTTATCCAATACAATATGCATTTAGTCTTTCAAATGAATGTGTTTTACATTTAGATTGGATATATATCAAAGTAACGGTTATGAACTATCCCACAGGAATCCCTGTATACATATCTCTACCCCACTTCTTGTATGGAAGTGAAGTTCTCTTGCAGGGGATAGAAGGATTAAACCCAAACGTTGATGAGCACTCCATATTTCTGGACGTAGAACCGGTAAGGAACCAAGTTGTGAATCGCGAAGCGATACATTTATATTTTGAGCTGATTTAGTCACGTTTGGATGTAAACAAGACTTTCGCTGTTTTCATTCAAAATGGCCGCACTCGGTATAAACAAATCTCATCTTTTGAATCTCACTGGTTTTCGTGTATTATCGTGAAATAAGAGAACCAACGAGATTCAAACGGTGAGAAGATCGCTGGTTTACAGCGCTGCGAATCAAAATGTTTGAATCTCATTGGTTGTTGCGTATCTTGTAATCACAAGAACCAATGAGATTCAAAAAATGAGACATGCTTCCATTTTGATATCTTTTAATCATATATGATTTTATAATATTAATATTTATAAAATAACTTAAGGGAGATTTACTATATCTTCAGTGTTAGTTTTTTATACATTTTTGCTATGTCACACCATAGGACACATGTGCGGTTTATTTGTCAACTACCCATGAACAAATTCTTTTAGATATTGAATTAGATTGAATATAATTCAGTTTTTTTTGTTAAAGACGGAGATTTCAAATTATATCTAGAACTATCAACTTGTCCTTTTTTAAGGCTGTTGCATATTTATTGGCATGAAGGATAAGATACGGAATACATGTGCATTTGTTTTTCGTTTTCAGATTACAGGATTCACTCTGAGATTTGCCAAAAGGCTTCAACTCAACATGATGTACGGCCCATCGAATGGCATTGAGTACGTAAACAGATTTGGACTCAACTTCAAATTTGCTGCATTGATGCATCCACATCCTAACACGAAGCCTTGTGTCTTTTTTCTCTCAGGATTCTGAACAAAATCAAGGACTACACAATTTTCCCTATTTTGTGGGTGAATGAGGTTAGTGATATTAAGCCAATAAAAGAAAGCATAGGCCTGTAAAGGAAATCATTAAACTATGGGGTCAAAAAAAGAGCTGATGTCCACTTTGAATTTAAATCCATAACTATAGTGAGTCCGCTGGAGTTGTGTCATCTTCAAATGGTATTTTAGACCTAGTGGGACCAATCAGAAATATGTACATCAGTTCACATATCATATTTATAACTATAGACAATAAACAGCTAATCTCACAATATCATATTAATCATTATAAACAATAAACAGCTAATCTCACAGATTAAAGTACTGAATAAAGTTTCATCAGTGCAACATTACTTGGCATCTGTCTCCTGTCAGCCACGTTTCGCTCTTTTTTGTTTTAGACGGCGGCTCTGGACGATGAAACTGCAGACCTGTTTAAGGTAGAGCTGATCTCCCGGCTCGACTTGTTAGAAGGGATTCAGATCGGATTGATATCGGCAGGCTCGGCGGTATTTTTAATCTGTTCGATTGCGGCGATTGTAGTGAGCAAGAAGAAAAGGGTGAAAAGAAACCCCATTCAGGGTTAACTGAAGTGCTTGGTGCTTCGTGTCTTTGATTTTATATTACAATCTTACACACGTTTTTGGTAATAAATTGTAACTATTATTTGAGCATTTCTATTTATGTAATTTATATACTCTTTTGTGGAGCAAAATGATTTCCTGTTTCTTCTTGATATGGTATTTAGTCTAAATTTTCAATATTTTCACGGCAAAAATACAACGGTTCTGTGGTTACTGTGGTTCATTTTAATATGAATTAATTTTTATGGGACGGGTTCAGTAAACAAAGAACTGTGAAACATTATTAAGCCTATTAATATTTTGATTTGACGGATGTTTTGGAGAAATATTTTCACAATCTTTGCATAGCTGGTGTTGCTATACACATGACAGATCTCCAAAAACGTGTTTGAACAACCAGCAGGCTGAAGACATACACAAACAGGACCAGATTTATCTATAAAACCTTTTAAATATGAGCGCAGGAGTTTGTTTAATATCTCAGCAGATCTGGGATCTGTCCGCGCCTGCTTTATGAATTACAAAGTGTTTTACGTCAGTTCTCTCTGCTACTCTTCGCCTTCAGTTTGGCCAGTTTTTTCTGCTTAAGACCAAATGAAACATTAGAAGTTTTAGCTTTGAACTGAATGCTTGGCAGCAGATTCTGAGATATTATGAGTCCTTGTTTGTCAATTTCTCTTTAAAGCCATATACAAAATGTAGCAATAGGTGTTTTAAATTGATAGTTCAGCCAAAAATGAAATAAAAACTCACCCTTTTGTCTTTTCAAACCTGTATGACTTTCTTTCTTCTGCAGAACGCAAAAAAAGATAGCTTGAAAAATGTTGGTAACCAAAAACCGTTGGTCCCCTTTGACTTTGCATTGGCCAATGGAAGTAAATGGGAACCAACGGTTTTTGGTTACAAACATTTTTTAAAAATGTCTTCATGCAGGTTTGATAGACATAAGGGTGAGTAAATAACGACAAATGTTTCTTTTTTTGGTGAACTATCCCTTTAAATGCATTATAATACACCTTACAATCATATCCTGTTGAAAAAATTGTAACCGCAGTGTAACACATTAACATACTCATGTATTTGAGTATTTTATATGAAGAAATCATAAATAAATACAATAATCCAGGATTGTTAAACCACAAATGGTACTTTTAGAACACATCACATATTGTATATATAATCCAAAGCTTGTATAAACAGGTTTTACATATAATTATATTATTTAAAGTGTTTTGGATTGTGAATGGTGTTTAGTCGGCCGTGATGAAACAGTCCAGAAATAGCTTTGAAATAATTTTGATGTAATGGAGAAAATAGTTTGTGTTATATAAATCAAATTCATTTTATTGAAGAAGTTGTATTATTAGAAAAACAATATCACCTGTCTGCAATTGGTTCAGAAAAAGTGGATGAATAAAAAATTGTGTACTATGTTGATAGTCCAAATAATTTTGTCTCTCTCATTTATGTCACTTTTAAAAAAATGAATTAGTATAATTCAAGTTAAATCTAGTGCTAAATCTTTTATCAAATCAGTCAAATACTGAAGATTAATTAATCTATGATTTGGATGTGAAGAATTGTTGTCCCAACTCACAGGTTGAAAATGTTTTAATGCAGTTGTTCAGGCTTATATCATTAATAAATAGGAATACACAAATAATGACATTTGATCCAAGTATCATTAACATTCACATGGAATACAGCTTCATATTTGTTATAGTATAATAATAAAACAACCTTTTACAGCATTTTGGAGAGAGGGAATCTAAAAATGCAAACTTGTATCTCTGCAAATTGCAGCAGCAGTCAAAACCATCTGTTGGTTTTTTGGCATAAAATTTCAAATCAGGCATTAAATGTATTATAAGAATCATACAGAAAAGCGTGAACTGATTTTTGTGCTGTAAAAGAACTTTGAAACTATTTACAAACCGACCCGTGTTTTAAAAACACAAGCACTCCAAATACAAAAACACATAAATTACACAAACATCAAAACATGTACAATCTCAAACATTTCTACAAGCATCAGCTAATGTGCGACGGTCACATTACAGCTGTGCACACTGAGCAAACCAAAACATATAAACACAACATTCACAAGAACACGTGCCTTTAAAACAACAAAACAATGTGCATAACCACATGCTTCATTGGGCTGAAATGTAGAAATGAGGGTTTCTCACACTGAAAGTAACCTGGATTATTTTATTTTAAATCCCGCTTTTAACATTTGGTAAGAAAACGTTTCAAACTTGTAATCTTAAAATGGGGTTAGCGCTGCTTTACACTCTGGGTTTTATTTAAATAACCTCGCAACTCCAATACCAAGTGTAAAACTGCCCTACTTTATTCATATTTATGCACTTTTAGAAACCTTAGCGTCTCGGGGAAATGTCAAGCAGTAACGTTTAATGTGACTCGAAGGGACAGTTCACCCAAAAATACAAATTTTGTCATCATTTATTCACCCTCGTGTTGTTTAAACCTACGTATGACTCCGTCTTCTGTGTATCACTATAGAGATTGTCTTAGTGGTTTTGTGTCCCTTCAATGGAAGTCAACAACAGTGTTTGGTAACGTTCTTCTAAATATCTTCTTTTTATACTCAAAATTTGCCCAACTATGGTTATCGGCCCTATCAATTTTTTTGATCTGATGGCACATGTAAACCCAATGTTGACAACTAAACTCTATGTGTGTATACTTTTTTAACACTGGTATGAGTATACCAACTGTGAAACAAGATAATCCTCTGGAGATGTTTAGCAGAATCCTTCTGAGGCTACAGGTCGAACATCATTGGCTCTCACATCTCTTCACTGACATCAGACGCAGTGCAACACATCTTGTACTTTGGAGTTTGACATCCACTACTCACACTACAGTTTACAGTTGTCACAGTATAAAGAGCATTCAGCTTCTTTAAGGAGAGGCCATAGAGGGATGGAAGAGGGTGAGAAAATGATGATTTTAATGCTGCATGAACTATTCTGATAGTGAGAAGGTTGCTAGACCAATCCATTCTAGTTCAGTGTACCATCCCAAACTTTGCAATATAAAATATTCACATTTTAAATTGAGATATTTTAAGAAAGAGCCTACCTAGTTTGAATGAAGTTTCCCAAAGCACAACAATAGGATCTGTAGACTGGGCTAAGTGAGCCACCTGTCAGATATGGTACAGTTAATTTACTGTATAACTCCAGCTCGTATTCTGGCCTGTTTTAACATCTGCGGTCCAGCTGGGCTGACGTACTTTGGTATGTGTGTCGTTTTTCACTTCCAAGATACAGTATATTCTCATAGGTCCGTCAGTGACCACAACAATCCATTTGTAACAAAACAAGTTCTTCCTGTTTCAATGGTGAATTCCCATTGATCAATATTAAAAGTATGAGAAATGAAAATGATATTTCATGTAGCCCTGTAGTTCAGTTAAACTTATTGAAAATTTGCTTGGGGATTTTTTTTACGTTTACTGTAAATGTGCTGTAACAGACTCTGTGGTGTGCAAACATCAGGACTGATATAAAATGTTTCTCAGTCATTATAATTTCCTTTGTGATATTTAAGGTTCAATGCTATTGAGTTCTTTTCATCTTTTAATGTGGATGCACATATTTAATGGACATTTAAAGTTTTTGTGATTTTGAGCAGATTCACACACTTAAAAGAATAGTTCACCTTCAAAATGAAAATGATGTCATTATTGACACATCATCTTGGCATTTTAGACCATTTTAAGTTTTTTTCTTCTGCGGAACAAAAAAGAAAATATTTGGAAAAATGTTTAACGGGGACTAATGACTTTTGGTTTCCGACATATTTCTAAATATCTTCTTTTGTGTTTTGCAGAAAAAGTAATTTTAAAGGTGAACTTTTCCTTTAAATGTACACTCTTTCTCTTTGGAAAACTTGACAAATTTACTGACCATGCTTAAACTTTTTTTCGTTTCATCCAATAAACAGTCCTAACAATGACTCTTCCGGAAGATCATTGAATACACAGTGACAAACTTGTTTCATTTTAACTTCCTATTACAAAAAAAATGTTAACCCTGGACAAAAAACGCTCATGAAGCCATTTCATGGGATCTCCACCTGAACTTAATTTGGACTTTCTGGTTCGTTCTGGAAAAGTTAAACTTAAACAGCACTACTGTATGAAATTTTGAGCTCTTGTATAGTGCAGCATGAAACATGCATGTAAGACCTTTGTACAGGAAGCACAATAGAAGGTGCTTTGAGTAAACCAAAAAAACTGAGGTTCATATCTTCTCCATCGATTACCTCCCATCCTCCTCCTTCTTAAATGTCTTTGTACCTTTTTATCCTTGATGCTTATTTCCCTTCTTCTCCAAGTCTTTTTTACCGCCTATCTACTGCTCCAATAAATGGTTTCGACGGTTCCTGCTCTTCCTATGATCCAGCAGCGGTTTGAGTTTTCCCAGATCACCTCTCGTGGGGCTCTGTAGGTTCTGTATACTCTGCAGCTGTTTGCGTTCTTTGCAGTACTGTTGCATGGCTAACGTCTCAGCTGGGCTGAAGGCATTAACCAGGGCTTTTGGATGCAATGCGGCCGCCCAGGCCCAGGGAGACTGCCGTTTGTCGCTCAAGGCGCTGACCAGAGCCTCGCTCAGCACCTGCAGACGGATCTTCGCCATCGTGCGTTTAAAACCGTTCTCCGTTGCCAGACAGTAGTACAGACCGCGATCTGAAGACTGTACGGAGCGGATGAGCAGACCATGGTTGGTGGACACCACCCGATCGGTCAGCCTCACCTACACACACAGAAACATAAAATACGACAACAGAACTTAAGGATAGTAACTAGTGTTGTGTTTTGGGTGGGATCCGAACCCTGAAACACTGAACTCTGTATTGTACGGGTAAGCCCTACCCACCTCTTTCCTCCGATCATTATCTCTCTGAATGATCCATTTAACTGAGGCCTGAGGAGATTTGGGTTGACACTCCAGGAACGTGGTGTTGTTTTTAACTCCATACTGGGTCATCTCGGCTGCATTCCTGTAGGCTGAAGTAAAACATCAGGTGTTGGCCAACTCACACAATCTCACACACTGTCATCTCCATAAGAGGAAAAGCACACAATCTCCACTTTGGAATTAACCAGTCGACACATAAAGTAAAAAACAGAGCTGTCCTTAGGATGGGGTTAAAGTTCAAGGCGTGCAGTAAATAAAGGCCAGATAAGCACGCAATCGATGAAATCACAGTTATGTTAATGATATCATAAAATAACATCTGTTTGGACGTCGTCATGTTGTTAATTTTGTTTTGCGCGAGTCAGCTGGGGAATCATTTTTTATATATTTCTGCTGTTTCCAAATGTTAAATAATGAATTGTTTGTGTAAATGCCAGTATCAGGGCCAATTTACAGTTTTTGAATTAGCAGATGCTATGCTCCCCATGGTACAGACTTTGCTTTCAGAGAAAGAGAGAGAGAGTGAATGAGAAAGTTAGGATATGTTCACATTTAAGGCTGTGTTCACATTTGACTTTTTTTTGGCAAGAAAAGTCGACCATGGCGTTTTTTAGTAAAAAAAAGGCAGCGTTTGTGCACGAAGGCAGCTCTGACAAACAGATTCATACAGTCTTCATGGGCTGCCTTATGAAATTCTATTTGCATAGAGAGCTTCTTTGCAATAGTAAATCACATATTTAAAAACTACAAAACTCATTTCTCGCTAGAAATGATATCAAAAATTAATTTTTACAAAACTAAGCTCCAACCGATGTTTCTACCAACGTTTAGTTTTTTACGAGCTTGATCCTGCTCGACCAATCACCTTCCTCTCAGGTCTCGCTACTCCCTTGTCATTGGTCGGCTGTGAAAAAGGTGCTTGACGAAGGGTGTTTTTTTTAAGAAAAGTTTAAATTTTTACTTTCAAAGACAATCTGAATTGGAGAAAACATGGCAGCGGTGGACTTTTTTGAAAACACGGTTTACTGCATAGGATTTTAATGTAAAACAGACGCTGGCAGCCTAAAAAATAAGTAAAATGTAAACATAGCCTTAGATAGGAGAAAACAGAGATATATGAATAGTAAATGAATCATAAACAGCCAATCACTTTTGAGATACAGGGTGGCATGTTACATTTAAGTTAAGAACGCAAATGAGCAGAAGGTGGGCCAGACTGACGGACACACGCACAATGGTAAAAAAACAATCACAACTTCTATTTAATGCCGACTTTAAGCACCTCTTACACCACAAGTGTTGCACAAGTGTCAGTATCAAATCTGCTTAATAGAAATAAAATTTTCCCTCTGTTTCAGCATATACTTTATTTACCAAATTTAAGAGTTACTATTCATGCAGGCATGTTGTAGCGCTTTACCTTTCAGATTAAAGCCTCTGCACTGCGTCAGTGGATTTCCGTGCATAATGTCCTGCCTTCTGCTTCTCCTAAAATAACATTTACACAGGATTAATCCGGCATATGTTCAAATATACAATCTTTCTCCCTACATTCCCAATCTCTCACTTTTATTCGACATCCGTGTGTGAATGTTTGCACATTTTGAAAACGTAGTTCCTGTCAAATTTTAGCTTCGCTTCATAAAACTAACAGAAGTTCAGCTGTCGTTCCCGTCGCGAGAGTATTGAAGTGAGATGTCTATCATTTCTACTTCTTAGAGGGAGTGCCTTTAAACAATATTTTCCTTACTCCACATGTCCGACAGCAAGAGAAAATGTTTGTCCAGGGTATCTGATTAGTTTTTAATACGTCCCGTTTTGCAACAATTCACTGGAGGCTGTATGACATATCGCTTGTTGCTCCCTAACTCTATGTAAGTCGCTTTGGATAAAAGCGTCTGCTAAATGACTAAATGTAAATGTAAATGTAATAATATAAATACCAATGAATATACATTATGCGTCCTTTTCTGTTTGATCGACAGACTGTATGTGTGGTCTGCGACCCCAAAACAAAAATAAAGAATTTAAATGACATTATAGGTGCTGACATTCATTTCTTTACGTGTGTAGTGTGTATACCTCTTCCCAGTGAGGTAGAATCGGGAACAGCTGAGTCCGTCCCAAGCGCAGTACGGGTCCCGCGCTAAACAGCAGTCAGCACAGGCAGAGCCGTACGCGTTACAGCGGTGCAAAGACACCTGGGATACCCCGTGCTCAGAGCTAGCGTAAAGCTGTTGCTGTAACATAAACAAGTTATCACAAAAGCTGTGCAAGTAACCCAGAGCACTAATGACATGATAATAACACATTATTAAAGCTACACCATTTCCCCCGCAACAATCTGCTGCCGCCCTCGCTTGTTATATGTGGAGAGTCACAAACCGCATCTGGATAAAGGAGATGCTGAGTTTAGTTACCTTTTTAGAAGAGATTCTTAGGTTAGTGATGGGAGACTGCTTCTGTCAATTGAAAAAAAGAGTAACGTTAATCATTTGAAACTCATGTTAAATGTGGTACACTAAATTAATTTATTAAAAAAAAGAGAAAAACAAAGTGTGTGTATTTCATTCACAAAATGACAGGAAAACACCTCTTCTATTGTAAATCTTTTATATTTCTGGATTAAAATCATTTTATAATTTACAGATTTGGTCTCAAAACATAAAGTATCGATTCCGAAATAAATGTTTGTGATATTTCATATAGTGTCTGCATATAAATCCACCAACATAGATGTGTATATTTAAGAAATACGAGAAATAAATATTTATATTGATGCCTAATCCTTTATTATTTAAATATGCATAATGAAAATATTTGTGTATACATTTATACAGTATATATATATAAATACACACACCACACACACATATTATATAAACACAAACAGTTATTTTACGAATCGACTAATCACATTTGATCGATTTGACAACACTTTGTAATGTTGTGTAGACATTTTATTAATAATAAAGAAAGTACTAACAAAGATTTTGACGTGGCAAGGTTAGTTTGAGCTATCAAATGTACTCTTAAATAAATCCATAAATGTAAAAAAATATTATTTAATTACATCAACATAGCTCAAAATAGAACAAAATGTATGTAAAGAATTATTTTATTTTATTGATTTATTTTTTGAGTGTAACTATGCTTGCCTGGTGTTTTCTTTTTATTATTCTGAAATAATGAATATGTATATATACATTATTTATATTATTTCTACTTTACTGTATTTATGTTATTGATACTGTACTTTCAGTCAGACCTTAAATTAATTAAGTTAACAAAAGAAAAGTAAAAAAAATGAATACTACATTCGTAAGATTTGGGCATGAGTGTTTTAAATTAAGTTTTATAAAAGATTATGCTTTATTCATCATGGGCATCCCAATAATAAACACTTAATATTCACTCAAAACCACATTTTTCGGGAATTTGAGAACTGTTGTTTTTTGTGAGCTTTTGCACAAGCATGTATCGAGCTGCCAATTGAAACATCTCACAGTGCGACCCATGGCCTTTCACGGCCCGTAAATTTATCCAAGACATCCAAACCTCTTTCAAATATTGCCAACATTTAAAGCATACCATAAGAAACCTCACATCCTTTTCCAAACCTCACACCCAGCCTTTGTTTCCAATTAAATCTACCCTCTGTTAAACAGCATCCACTTTAACTAAACTCTTTGTGGCACTGCCAGCTCTGCTCATACTGTCTGCGCTCTAGAGACTTTGATGTGTGGCGAGAAGTTAGACCTTAAACACTTCCAGCTCCTCCAGGATCAGATCCTCATCCAGAGAGCCGTTTGATGGCAGAACCACCAACTTCTGCACTGTGCCTTTATCTGTGTGGAGAATATCAGAACATCAGCACGAGGGCTCTGAACACAGACCGGAACACCAAAACAAGTGTCAATTATGTGAAACAGATCTATAAAATAATAAGCACGATTTTCATTTTTGGGGGAACTATTCCTTTAAAACCGACATGAGGGCTACATTCTAGTTTTGAATACGAATAACTTATATATATTATAATTCCCATTTGAAATCCCCTACATAGCTAAGAGGAACGACGCCAAGGAGCAGCCAGGCGCGCTCCTCACTGTGTTCTTGGCTGTTCATCAGGAATTTTGATGGCAAATACAAACAGCTGTGATTTTGATTTCCCCCAGAAAAACCTCCAAATGTCCATATTCTTGTTCCCTAGTAACCGCAGATCCCGCCTGCTGTCGTGAATCATCTTGGATAAACAAGCTTGCGCACCCTCTTTATTCATTCAAACGTCTCGGTTCAGTGACACAGAAGGACTGTTAACATCCTCTGGTTGGCTGAATCATGCTGAATAGATAGTGAAATAGCTATGGCGTTAATTAGATTGGAAGAAAGGGCTTGGTAAGCTAAAGCTATTTTGGTAAAGACACTGCCCCCTAGTGGGAAATAATTCATGTAGCCAAAGAAGGATTGAAGGATTTAGTCTCTGTGTGTGCTGGGCTCTTTTTAACAGTATTACATAAATAGTTGTATTTTAATCAGTATATGGCAAAGCTATTGTAGTTTAATAAAACTATTAAACATTTCTGAAGATTGGAAGTAAAAAAAGTACGACCAAATATTATTTGAAAAACTAAAACACAGCGAAAGCTAAAATCACAAAAAATCTTACCTGAAAAGAAATAAAACCCAAACTAAGTCAATTACTGTAATAATAATACATTTAATTAAAATAGTGATATCAAAGTACACCAATAAAAACAAAAGAAAACAGTACATATTTAAAAAAAGCTAAAGATTCAACTAAAGTTAACATGAAACTAAAGCTAATTTAAAATATTATCAATACTAAAATAAAACTGAACAACTATATTACATTTTTTATTACATATATGTATTAAATACTACAATAAAAAAACGGTAGTATAGGGTATATATTGCTGGTATATAATACTAGTAATTATCCTTATCTTATTTTACTATAAATTATTTTTGTAATGTAGAATGTATGTATCAATCGGGAGAAGCAGATATTAGATTTGAGAGATGAAAGTTAAAATTGATTTCAATTTGGTTTGTTCCGGTAGACCTTTGCAAAGAAACTGTTGGGTAGTTTTAATATAATTAAATACAATTAATATACAATAAAGTATTCATATAAATTTATATGAATGTAAACTGAATATAATATCAATTGTTATTTTACTAGCCACTAACACAGGTCGGGCCAGGCTTGCGTGTCCGATGAAACATTTATAAAAGAGATGGGTTTGAAATGAATGAGTAAATGACGACATTCACCAGATTAGTTAAACAAAACAACAACAGAACAGAATTTTGTGCTAATCCCACACGCCTGTTTTTTGCCATCTGCTGTTCTCAGTTTTAAATAGAAATGGCTTTTTAATTTGTAGACAAGGTCAACAACAAGCAGTCAAAGTTAAGTGTGCCAGTCCTTACTAAACATAGATATCATAAAGTAGCTCTTGAAATGGATGGTGGGATAATTTTAACTCTGTCTGCATCTTTGAGTGAGTGACTCTTTAAATAAACCACTAAGTTTGTTGTTGTGTGGGACTTTACCTGTGCCCAGAAAGAGGACCTGGTAGTGTCCATCAGCAGCCGGGACCTGGTCCACAGCTATGGAAGTGTACTTGTAATCGGCATGCGTCCGTACCACCAAGGGCTTCCTGCCGACCGGGTAAATGGGGTTAAACATGACCGGATGATTCCTCACAAATGTCACGACATCATCTGGAAACTCTTTAGTACTCTGAACGTGGGGTGTGAACGCGCCACCGGGACACTGAGAGGAAGAGGACAGAAGACATTAGACGATGTCAAAGGTTAAAGACGGCCTAATTCAATAAATCCTGTTCATCTTTCATCACTCTAAACCAGAACCACAGCTATGCATTCACTTGGTTTATGGCTACCATATGAAATTCATCAGTAACAGTATTTGGTGAGTGTTGGTGAGCATTTTGCTTCAATTTTAAGGCAAACCAAATGAAATAAAAAGACTTATAATATATTTTAGAATTCTGTATTTTTTTAGCCTAAGATACAACTCTCCTGCAATACCACTACGGCTCACCAGGGGCAGAGGCCCACAGTTTGGGGAGCACTGAAATAGTAATTTATTATGATCGAATCAATGAAATTCTAGTTAATTAAAGTCATTTTCAATATGACTGATACTAAGATAAATTAAGTTTTATTTGGCTGGTCATGTGACCTCAATATGTCAACCATCACATGACACCTTCATCCCTATAATAAAGCTAAGAAATTAAAAAAAACTGACGAATTGCTCAATCATAAATATTTCTCACAACAATATGAGAACTGTGAACAAAGGTAACGGAGTGTTGAAACTCTAACGCACAGTTGCAATGACACATTGTTTTAATACTGTCTAAGGTTTTATAATGGTGCTACAGACAGAATGCCAGAGTGACTGTACCAAGGCTTAAGCAAGACTTAAGGTGTGACTCACAGTTCCCGGTCGTGGGTACGGGATCCGGCCCTGGAAAGCCACCCATTGAAAGTTGGGCCCTTCTCTGTGCGCAAACGGTCCATTGAAAACTGTCAGGATGTCGGCCATGTTGTACACACAAACAGCCGAGCCTCGAAATACAGAACTGGATAGAATGACACACAAAACACAAACTTAATTTCTCTTGGAAGGTTTATCCACTAGACTCAAGCCACATGGAAAAGGTGTTTCTCTTATTTTGGTTTCATGCATGCTTTGGCCTGTAAAGTGCATTTTTCGAGGAGACAGTTGGACAAAGACTTTCTTTCTTGAATGGCAAAACACAGAAACAAAAGGAAACTAGATAAAATATAGCGAGGAATAACAGAGAAGCACAGGCAAAGAAACGAAGACTGTTTTGGTTGGCCAAACCAAAACCCATTAGAAAACCACACAGGTTCAACTTGGTTCAGCAGCTCGGGGAAGATCATGGGGTTGAGAGGAAGTGTGTTTGACAAATTCAACCACAGTTTGAAAACCTTAACCGAACCTTATTTAGCCACACCCCAAAACAACCAAACATCCATCAGAAGCCACAACAGAAGCCAAACCACAACCAATACATTGAAGTAAGATCTCATAATTGTATTTGCAAATCAAAACTAAAATGTTCTGAAAAGTTTCAAGTAATCACGTGTCTCCTGTTAAGTTTATACAGCGATCTCAATCATGTCTCAAACTGTTCTAGGTAAAAGAAAATCATCACAACAGAATGTTCCTGGATGACCTCCTGAACTAACTTTCTCATCCCCCAGCACCCTCAGGTATGGTCACATGTTCTCTCAGATCCCAGCATCCCCAACCTGATGCTAGTTCCAATATTGCTGTTGGCCTCACCTTGTGGAGGTGAAGACTCCAAAGACGAGCAGGCCTTTTGGGTTGTCCGTCTCCAAAAGAAACACATTCTCTGGAAAGAAAGAAACACAAACTTGTTTAGTAAATGAACATTTGTCATAACACATGTGTTCTAGCAGGAATACAACAGGTGAAAGAGTGTTAATCTATCGCAGGCTTAACCTCTCATGTGTAGATCAACTGTGTTGAGTGTTTTATGATCATCACAGGATTTTAATGAGGTGAGAAAAGTAATGTATGACCTGTGGATGTGTGGAACTGTAGTAGTTTCGAAGGCCAACATTGATAATGGAAAGTCGCAACATAGGTAAGTACTGTATGAAATGAAATGAAACGAAATGAAATAAAATAATTATGTGCAAAAATAGTTTTTAATATTTATAATGCATATCAACAATGGACAAAATAATAAAATAAAAAAACAAGAATAAAATTAAAGAATAGAATAAAAATAAAATAAAACAATGTGCAAAAATTGAATTTGATGTTTAAAATGCAACTCATCAATGGCAAAAATTATAAAACAAAATAAAATAAATTACAAAATAATTATAATGTGCGAAAATTTTATTAAATTTCCAAAATGCAACGCACCAATGGACAAAATTATAAAATAAAATGAAATAATGTGAGAAATTCTAATTTAATGTTTAAAACACAACTCACCAATGGCAAAAATGATAAAATAAAATAAATTAAAAAATACAATTATAATGTGCGAAAATGTAATTTAATGTTTAAAATGCAACTCACCAATTGCCAATTTTTTTTATAAAATATTACGCATTAAATTTCGAGTGTATAAATAAAAATACTTTTAGTGCCTATATTATTTGGCATCATCCAATTAAATATGCAAAAATTAGCAGTTTCCAAAAATGGTTAAGTAAACGTTATTATCATTTTATTATTTGTTTTAATGTGACCAGCTGTTTACCTGCAGACCAGCTATTAATGCTTGGTCAAAAGTCGGTTCAGTATGTTTATGCTTATTCTTTTACTGCATGCTTTCAGTTGCAAAATATTTCTAAAAGAGTTACAAATATTGATTATTGTAACCAAGACTTTGAACACTAACTGCATTTTCTACTCTTAACTAGCGTGTGTGCCTAGTCTCACCAAGCTCATCAAAATGGGTCTCGGTACCATCCTCTTCCAGAACTGAACACACCATGCGAGCCTTCAAGAATGTGGTCCACTTGTTTACCAGACTGCGTTGTCCACCCATATCATTCTAAACAGAAGATTGTATCTTTAAATACAATCTCGCATAAATCACAACCATAGAGGACTTTTGGATTCACAGACACTTACTGGACACACCCGGGCAACCATGGTGTGGATGTTTTTGGTGTTTCCACTACTGTCAGTCAGTCTCTCACGCAGGAAGAAGTAAAGCTTGGCGTCGTTCGGGTCCAAGCCATCAGGAATCAAGTGGGCATCAATAAACACCGGCTCTAGTCAAAACAGAAGAAAAATGTATGTTAAAACAATCATGATCTCATCTTTGTTTTGTTTCATTGTAGCTTATGTTAAATATGATATAGCGTCATTTTATTTCACAAATTTAGAGCAAATATGTTTCTTATTGTGTATTATAGGGTAGGATAATACGACCTGTTTAAACATTATGCATTTACAGTATGTTTTCGTTTTTCATTGTAACTAGATCTGATCTCAAACCGTTTCTTTTGACGTGGATAAAGACAGCCTTCACTTGTGCTTTGTGTATTATTTTACTCAAATGACATGGAAAGGGAACATTTATTTTAATGCTTAAAATAAAAAGTTATTGGTGGTTAAAGTATACTGATGCTATATACAATTTCCTGACAGAGCTTTCCCTCAGGATTGCTCTTTTATAGCTCAAAAAACCAAAACATAGGTTTTAATTTTACTTCTTTTAAGTATCAATTTTGTCTGTCTAATTCCTGATTGCTTAAGAATAAAAAGATACATGAGTCAATTGTTAAGTGTAGGTGTATGGTGTAATGGTGTAATGGTGACAGCATCAGCTCAGTAATATAAATATACACAAGTGTGCTGTTTATAGCAAATGTCTGACGCAAAGGTTGAATTCTTGGCAAAGAATGTTGATGAGTTCTCGTCTGACACTTTGAAGGCGGCATTTTTTACTGAGAATACGGTTTCGTTTTCTCGTGGGGAAAAGTTGAGAGGTAACAGGTTGAGAAAAGGTCTCAGTGTGATTTCTATTTCATCTCACTGCTGTCTGGAAGAATACCGTGCCATTTAAGAGATCTCATTTGTGACACTTGATGTAGTCTAACATCAAACAACATAATAATTTTGATGTAAAACATAGCAGACATGATCTGTACCACTCAGCCACTTGGAGTTATGTTGGTCCGTCCTCACTGCATTCCTGGTGGTCAGGCTTCTAAAGATGGCCGCATCAGTCCCCATGAAGTCAATGTACATTCCAGAGAATAACTCCTGATCTGAGACACAAACAAAAAGAGAAACTTTGTCATCCTTATAAGCATACACTTTGCATATATGCTTAAAATGTTCTTCACAGCGATGCCATAGAAGAACCGTTTTGGTTCCACAAAAGTTCAGTCAAAGATGCTTTTAAGAACCATCTCTTTCTTACTTTTTACAATCTGTAGAACATTTTTTCGCCACGAAGATCCTTTTGAAATAGAAAGGTTGTTCAGACTTTCTTTATCGCACCAAATGGCATCAAAGAACCTTTTTAGGCACCTTTTTTATGAGTAGTTTAACAGGTTATACAGTGAAAAACATTTTTTCAATTACATGTAATATAGTTAATCAACTACATTATGTTCCATGTATAGTTATAAAAATGAATGTAAATATGTTTAAACTTAATTAAATGTTCATGATACTGTGTCTTTCTTGGCCTCCACGTCGTCCATTAAAACCCTTTATTACAACGCTCGTTGAAATGCTTGATTCTGATTGGCCAGTTGCGACATTTTCGTTATTCCCAGATAACAACCTCTCAAAACCAATAATAGACGGTGACCAGGAAGCAGCAAATCACTTCGACAGGTTTTTTTGAAAATGAATCTATAAATAAATGTAAATATGTCTTTTAATAACATATATGACATTATTTATAAGTGATTAAACCAAATTCGTGACATCTGAACGTCGTTTCTTACCTTAAAACCGTAAGTAAACGGCTTTTCATAGCAGAAGGTCTGGATTTGGTAAAAAGGAGGTGATAAAATATTTCTAATTCACATTTAATCTCCAGTATTTTTCTCATGTGACAAGTAGCCGTGTAATAAGCGGGATGATATACAAGTAGTACATTATCGTGAAATAAGCCCCTTTAATGTGATACAAGACCCTCCACTTCGAGTCGAGTCCTGATCACACTGTCGGGTCTTATTTCTGCACTAACAACCGGCTGCCTGTACATTATCCGATACTTAACGCATGGCTATCTGTGGATTATCCCTTACTTAACGGCTCGTACAACTGGCTTAAATAGAAGTATTTCCAATTGTTTTTCTGAGGCTATGATAGGTCTGACTTTACAGGTTTAAAAGTTACAGTTCCAAAATACAGTTTCCATGATATCCGGGCTCCGACTGTTGCTCTGCATAGCGGCTGCATACTTCCTCGCGGTGTTCTTTCTTTACTAACTCTCTGTCTCGATTCCTCAAATCTCTTCTTCCTTTCATCGCTGCACAGCTCCATTGCTTCATCACTCTGTGTTGCAGGGGCCTCGTGGCTGACGTGTGCAGCTCGGGACCATGAGTGTGAAGGAAATTTGTGGACAGACGGCCAACAGCGAAAGCTGTAGTCTGTCACGTCCAGGGCTTTCTTTGATGTCGCCTAGACTGTTCTGAACAATTTCCCTAACTGCTTAAAAGGATTTTTCCCCCCTTCAAAATTTTGTATTATTTAAAACCTGTATATGACTCATTCTTCTGTGGCAGACCAAAGAAGATGTTTTCAGAAATGTGTTTTGCGTCCATACCATGGAAGTCAATGAGGCATGAATAAATATTCCTTTGTGTATATGTGCAAAAGTGTTTACAGTATGTTCTACTGCTTTCTAATAGATGTGTGAGCGCGTAGATGTGTGTAATAAAGCAATCTCTGTCAACAGCAACTCAACACCTACTAACCAATTACAGATCAAAGCAATACGAGGGTGACACTGAATGACCCAACGCCGTCACATCAGAAAGGAAGATGAACACTTTGTGGGTGTTTGGTGACACTGGGGTCATTAATAAAGAGATCAAAGAAAGCGTGTGTGTGCCGTGGTGTGAACAGGGAAGCATGTCAGATAAAGACGTAAAAGATGTCACTTACTGAGCATGACTGAAACAGTGTTGACTTGTGGGTTGAATGAACACCTTCCTTTGCCTGATTCGGCTCGTGAAGAGATGTGAAATACTTGCTCCTGCATATGAAGATGAAAACATGGGCTAGTATTGTATTATCAGCTTGTTTAGCGATTAAAATAACATCTCAACCGGCTTGAACCGTCACATATTACTATCGATTTTCAAGCGGCTCACAGTGAATCATTACATCACATGGACACAAATGTTGACCAGACCTTATCCTGATTGTCAAGTCTGGTTATACGTGTCTATAATGTTTTTCTAAACATAACCCCCCCGAAAATTTCTTCTTGATATCATTTTATCCTACTTCAGAATCTATTCTCATTTTTTGTCTTGGCTTACGTCTCAGCCAACGATGTCTACATGATTTCCGAGTACAAGAAATTTCCTAGCAGTGGTTTTGGAGAGCTGCCTTTCTTCTGATTGGTTGAGCAGACCTGACCTGAGGTTTCCAGGTTTCCGAAGCGAATGCCAATGTTAGTGTGTCCTTCCTCTTCGGTGTGACAAGTATTAAGGGAAACCACAGATGTAACGTGCCCTCGGGTTGTTGGCTGCACGGATATAGTTTACTGTAGTTAAAGGGATACTTCACCAAAAATGAACAATCTGTCATCATTTACTCACCTTAGAGTTGTTCCAAATCTGTAAACATTTCTTTGTTTAAATGAACACAGAGAAAGATATTTGGAAGAATGCTTATAACCAGACAGATTTTGCCCCCCATTGACTCCCATAGACGGAAAAAATACTTTTTTATGTTTCTTTTATTCTGTTGAACACAAAAGAAGACCTTTGAAGAATGTAGGACAGCAAACAGTTCTTGGGCACTTCTTACACCCATTGTATTTTTTCCTACTATGGTAGTCAATGGGGGCAAAATCTGTCTGGTTATGAGAATTCTTCCAAATATCTTTCTCTGTGTGCATCAGAACAAAGACATGTATACAGATTTGGAACAACTCAAGGGTGCCTAAGTAATGACCGAATGTTAATTTTTGGGTCCCTTAAATATTAAATACTTGTTTTCTGGCCCTGAAACTTTTAAATGGGTTTCACAAACTGATACTGAACACTTTTAAAGGTTAGAGGTCATTCCTATTCCATAATTTTCTTTAATAACATGTCTGCTGGTTTGCAGCCAAAGAAATGAGATGGAGAGTTGGAACAGAGTAACTGCTGATGAAAAAAAATCTAGAGTCCAGGAATGAGCAGAGATGTCTCCACTCTTTTCTTGTGTTCTTTAAATTTTCTTCTCTTCTCACCTCATGTTCATATCTTTTCTCGTCTCTACTAATCTCATCTAATCTTGCCTTCCTCATGTCTCTTTTCTGCTTTTCTTCAGCCATGTTGCATCTTCCGATCGCACTCCATCTCCACTTTTGTTCTCTTTTTGCACTCATTCACTTGTTAGTATATTTTTCATAGACTTGTTAAAGAACCGTTGTGTCATTTTCATCTAGTTGTGAGGTTGGTAATTGCAACCAATGGCTCACTACACCCCTTCCTATCAAAGCACTACGGTGGATGGCACAGAACTAAGATGTTGTCGCGTTTTCGTACTTTGCCGAGGGAGATAACATATTTTACTAAACGCGCTCTGTAGATCCGTTTGTCCATTTCGGGCTACTGTAGAAACAACATAAAGAATTCCATGTAAGTGGCCCCGCGGACTATGTAGAAAGAAATAGCTCATTCTAAGGTAGAAAAATATAACGTTTCATTTTGTAAGGTCTTTATACACCTCTGAAGACATAGTTATATATATCATATTGCAAATAATCTTTAGATGAACCCCAATAATACAAACACATATTTGCCAGAACATTGGGCAGCATTTTTTACCATTGTACTTTTAAACAAAGTCCAATTTCTGAATCCAGCTTAATCCACTTTAGTTGTCTGAAGCAAACACAGACAAATTAAAGTGAAACTGAACTAAATCAAACGCTCAAGCTGCTTTTAATTAGTTTGTGTAAACTGACCTCAGGACGTCTGCCACGGTTCACATATGCACACACGGGACTGAAGGCTCCACTGCCGCATATGAACAGATGCGTTCTGTTATAGGGCTGGATTACTCTTAAGAAGTTTCCACAGCCGTGCTGAAAAGAGAGACATCGAAGATTTATTTATAGATTACTGGAAAATACATCTTTTAAAGGGACAGCCCGCCCGAAAATGAAATGTATTATTTCACTCATGTCAATCCAAAACTGAATTCAGTAATTATTTTGTCTGGTTAAAAGGAGATTTTACTCATACATGGATCAAATTTTATTTTTCACTGATGATACTGATCAGAAGTGAGAGTTTATAAGGGCAGGAATTCAAGGCCCATATAGAAATCCATGAATTCCCATCTTAGGTAACGCCAAACCAGCTGGACACGATCTTTCCAAGAAAGAGGAGAAGAGATGGACAAGTAACGAAAGAAAAGAAACGGCAGGGGAACAGTAAGAAATTTGGCGGACCGTCCCGAAACAGCAGCTGCATGGGCTCTGTGTTAGCAAGCATCCACATAGACACATAATAACACTCCCAAAAGCACACGCCCTTCCATGCTTTCTCTTTCACATTTTTGTCCTTAATATTTATTTTCCTGTGGCAAATATCAACATTATCCTCCTCTGGCTTGTATCCGCTAGATTTATGGTACATCACCTTGCTCTTCTCAGTTCGTGTTTCACATACAGATCATTTAGAATTAACAAGAGGGTACACTATTAACATGTCTTTATAATATTTACAGCTCTGGTAAAGAAAAGCTTAGTTTTTCCCAAATGATGCAGATGGGTTTGGGTCACGTGTGGTCATGCAACGCTGCTGATCCTAATGGGAATGAGGGATGGGGTATACCCCTGTGAGGAGGGGGAACCTAACAGAGAGGTGCAATGATTCAAAAGCTCTAAATAAAACGTCTAGGAAAATCTGTGGTGCAAACTGTAATTTAAACACAGGCACATACAGTGGATGAGGAAAACAGTCAAGAAGAGTTTAAACACAAATTTGTCAGAATCTAGCTGCAAACTCAAAGCACCATTCATCACTACCATGTGGCACTTGTTACCACTCTCTCACCCAATGTTAACCCTCCTGTTATGTTTGGGGTCAAACTCTCATTTCAGAGAACTCCGTAATCAAATGTACAAAGAAAACATATACTAATCAATAAGTTGAATGTTTTTCTACAATTTTATTTGAAATATTAGGTAGGTAAAGTGTGAGTAAAGTGAGCAAATTTGTTTCAATTTGAGTAATTTGTTGTGTATTAAAAAAACATACAAATCCAAACATTAAATTGGTGTTAAAATTTTGCACATAACAAAAGCATTAAATGCTTGTACAGTATTATACCATTGTATATCAACCTAATAAAATGTTGGGGGAACCTGTCTAGATAACAAAATTACAAAAAAAGCCTTTAATACTATTCATATTAGTAGTATTAATCCATCTTATTTTTACTAAAAAAAATCCTAAAATAGATTGAATTATACTTAAAGGGTTAGTTCACTCAAAAAATCTGTCATCATTTACTCACCCACATGTTGTTTCAAACCTTAAAACATTTATTTGTTCTGTTAAAAACAAACAAAGATATTTGTATGAATGTAAGCCATTATTAGTTCTGTGACAATCCACTACAATAGTAGGAAAACAATTATTATATATATTATAATTATATATATTATATTTTGGTCTGTTGAACTCAAAGTGAGATATTATGAAGAATTGAGGAGCAGAAACAGTTCTGGGGCACCCTTTTCCTACTATGGCAGTCAATGATGTCACAGAATTGAAATTTTCTAACATTCTTCCAAATATCTTTCTCTGTGTTCATCAGAACAAAGTAATTCCTACAGGTATGAAATGACATGAGAGTGAGCTTTAAAATACTAAAGAAAAATAACATTTTGTAATATTAATATTTTTTACTGACCATGTATTTAAAAATGATGACTTTAAATGTACTTTAACTCTAACAAGAGTAATGAAATTTTGGAGTAAATGTCGTTTGATCATGCTGTTATGACAATAATTATACAATACAAAATAAAAATGCTGTTCAAAATAAACTTGAGTTTATAATGCAATGAGAATTTTTTTTATGCAATAGTTTAAGTTTCAATGTATTTTTATTTCTAATTACAGCAAATAAAAACAAATGAAAGCCAAAAACGACAAATTTCTTTTTTTGACAAGAGTTGCACACAACTTTTCTTAGATTAGTAAAGAGATGTACAATCTTCTTAACATATTTGGTATTTCAAGAACAAATACAGTTTAAGAATGACGTGATGGTAAGAAAATATTCACTGAACTTTCCATTTTGGATGAACTTTCCCTTTAAACACACCAGATTTCTGTCTGATCAAATACAGCTTTGCCTCTGGCTCTTGTGTTGTAGGTGTTAAGAAAAGCTTAGCAGTTATTTTTCTTTGGCCAGCTGAGAACGTCCTCCATTCCTGTATTTCACGCTGTTCTAACACTCATAATTAATGACAGACAGAGTCAAGGTGTGACCTCCCGCTGTGCTACAGCCAATGACTGAAGACTGATGGGTTCACAACCATCTGTTTTTGATCCATCCGTGACTTTCCGAAATTGTAAAAATAAAAATACAATTTTCGAAACAACACGCGCAGCTGCTTCAAATCAAAGTTAAAATCCAAAGTATAAACAGTGATTTAAAATCAGCTCATGTGTCGAGCTCTTACGATTGGTACGGGACAGGTTTAATTTATTGCTGTGATTGTGCGGAGAATAATGCATGAGATGGCATCACTTCACCAGGCAACAAACAAATAAGAGGGTATTCGAGAATGCATCAGCCTTCACTGTGAATCAAACACATGAAAGAGGGGGCCAAACATACATTTCCGGGTGTTTAGAAGTGTCAGTGTTCTTACTGTGGGGTCTTTGCCAGCCATCTGACATTCTTCAACCTTACTGGTGGACGCTGGCCAGAAGATCTGAGAAACAGAATCAATGGCAAATTAGAAAAAAATTATAGGCATGAAATGTAAGTGCATAGATATTTATTTAAAATAAATTAAAGCCACACACAGAAATAATGTTTTTAATGTGTAATGATTATAATGTGTTATATTTCAACGTATTCAAATGAAAACAACTTATTTTATATTTGTACTTCTATTTTAGTCATCTGTGATTAATTTAATAGTATTTTTTAAACATTTTGGAGCTAAAAAGATTCACTTTCAAGTGAAGTTGAAGTCCCCATTCACTTCAATGCGATGAAAAGTGAGCGACAAATTAATAAAAAAATACATATTTTTAAATAGGAATTCTACACTTCACCTCCTAATAATACATTTATTTTCATACATTTATTATTCTGAATTGTAATGTAGAGATTACTCTAAAAGTATACAAAAGTCACATATTACAAAGGTCACATAAATAATACAATTTTAAAATAATTGTATATTTCGTCTCTTAAAAATATGTGCATTTTATTGCAGACAACATTCTTCTTTGCAATCCAGAAATTACTCTTAAAGTAAACAAAGGTCACATTTGATCCCATTTACTTCTGAGGTTTTTTTAATTTCAATTCTTTCAATTTTTAACTGTTCAGTCAATTCAGGTGGAGCAAAATAGAAGGGACAACCATTCGTCTCTGATGTTTTGCCCGTCTTCGTTGGAATTGAACAGATAAACTTCTATAATTTATTCCAGTTGTGTTTAAATCTCTCCTCAGGAGCAGATTTTGGTCACCATTGGCTTCCATTAAACCAATTGAGAATTACACTGATATCGAGAGGTAGTGACCGTTCTCTCACCTTCAACATGCCTTGGGTAATGTTGTTGATATCCATTGAAAGTAGATGATCCTTACAGCCCACGTACATCCGGTCTTGATCTTCATCCATGAAAAGAATCCTGTAGTCCATGGGCTTCTCGGACAAAGTGTAGTGCTCAGAGGACTGGGTTTTCTGTAGTTCTGTAATACACATTTACAAATGTATTAAAATTTACGCACTTTCAGACCTTTAGTTTATAAAAGGTCCTCTGCATTTGACCAACTCATGTATTCACTGTTGATCCAGTAGAGTTATCAGAACACCGCCTTTCGCACAAACAAACATGTTTGTTAAGTTATGGTGTTTATCTTCACTGTTAAGAAGCTGTTGAACCATGACCTTATTCCGAAACAAACTTCA
The DNA here is from genome assembly GCA_008369825.1 of Triplophysa tibetana. Lineage (NCBI taxonomy): Eukaryota > Metazoa > Chordata > Actinopteri > Cypriniformes > Nemacheilidae > Triplophysa > Triplophysa tibetana. The sequence goes on along the minus strand of CM017897.1, from coordinate 10,836,101 downwards.
CATACTTATAGACGCCACGAGATGCAAGTCAAAAGCATCAAAGTCTTTCTAAAAGGGAACCGACTCATGAATATTGATTGTTTTCTTACTCATTCACGGATGTATAGACAAGCGGAGGCCACATTCTATAGCCAGCCCCTCTTGTTCTACTTTTCAATGTCCAGATATTTTATTCACAACCACATTCCTCTCACTTTTCTGCTTTCAGCGACATATAATGAGAAGCTTCAATGAAGCACCTGCATTTACAATGATTCCCATCAACACTAAACCAATTCCCACCTTCTCCAGTGAATGATAACAACTCCATTCCCAAAGCAGGACTGTGAAAAAGTCTGAATCCAATACATATCCATTCGTAAATTGGGAGTCACAAGTCATTTATATACTTTACATTAATTGCATATTTAATATTATCTACATATAAGACAAACTGTGTTACCTCAAAAGTACATGTTTCCTACAAATTCAAATTCCCACCAATTGAGAATTAAGCGATTTGCACGAGTAAATTACATACTGTACAAAGTCAATGCAAAGACACTAATAGACGCAAAGTCACGACAGACGATTCGAATGATGTGAATCAGGCGGCGGGATTGACGCCCATTGAAAGTATTTGTTAGCTGCAGACACTCACGCGAAAATACCGAACTTTTCCCGCAAATAAAAAGAGGAACTCGATTGTTCACCTTTGATGTGAACACATCAATAGGTTTTTAAAAGAATGTAGATGGTAGACGGCATGTCTATCCTTACTACTATTGGATTATATTAGAGGAGAGAGCCTTGTCAAACCCATCATTCCAATTTGGCTTTAATAAAAAGAGTCGAGCCGGGCAACAGATTATATCAGACGTGCTTCAAAGTACCTTTAAATAGCATCTTAAACTGACATGAGAGGGACTGTTACTGCTTAACAAAGCTCACATTGAAGAAAGTTCACGAGTTGAGTTTAATCTGTTGAGTTCATGAGATTACAGAGATGCCCAAAAGACCACAACAAAAAAATTTGATCGCTTTAATATCTCAAGTCCTTTTTTCTATGATATTTAATGAAGATCTTGGACACTTGTTTCGTGCTTCTCTTGTGCTTTTGAATAGACCCTAGTCAGATTTCATCTCAACAACCTCATACCGGGCTCTGATCTGCCAAGAAAACTCGTGCAGAGAACGTTAAAGATTTCAATATGAACTCAAATATTTCTCAAATATTAAATTCTTGCTAAATCAAACAATGTAAGTTTATCTTTTCCCATTTTGTGAGACTGAAGATCTCCAGTGAGTCCCCAGAGAGCTTTAAAAGACCAACCGTAAGCAATACATTTTCCTGTGGTAAATCAAGAGAATAAAGACATTGAGGCAGAAAAAATATAAAGGAAGCAGATGTGAGAAGTATTTATCAAAGAACCCTAAAGAAAAAGAGAGCTACCGCTACTGGTAAAGTTACGGGAGTAAATTAGAAACATGCAGCTTCTGTAACCTCAGACTGAAGTCATAAAAACTCCCATCCATATACATACATGGGCCAGTATTAATAACTAAATTACTCCCCTATATAACAAAGCTATAAAGACCAAAAAAATCCTGATCACCCTCTGTATTCTTGAATAATTGTATCGCACTGCTTGTCGATATAAAGCACTGTGGTCTTGTGATGTTGTTTCTCTATATGTCTTCATAAACAGCAGAATGATATATAAAAAATGTATATTTATGAATAATATAAAAGTTCTTGCTGATCTGACCCACCTGTTTCAGGTTGTCAGAACTAATGAGTTGATTCAGGAGTACTGATATGCAGCTAAAAAAAATATTAACATTCAGAAAATGAAAACAACTAAAAAAATTGTTTTTTATGGTATTGTTGAGTTTGACTTTTATGTTCCCTGTCTTTCTAAAAAGATTGAGACAGCACAGTGGGAAATGATCCCATGACCTTCTCACCCCATTGATAAACACATGCATACCCTCTCTCGGGAGGTATCTGAGGTGTTAAGTGTTCGGCAGGTCTGGCCCCTGCACTGAAGATGTATGAATGCTTGTAGATCTTTGTTTCAGACACATATCAACGTCAACATTTCCAACAGTCACATGTAACCTCACCTGCAATGAAGTTCCATATTTGAGGTTTCACTTGGGAATACAAATTTTGGGAATTTACAGTCAAAGGCGTCTTTTTAATCTCTTTAATATCTCAAATCTTTCATTTGAACACCAATGGAGGGACCTTAAATCTCACAATTAAAACACTTTGTTTGCACAAAACATTGTTTGAACCAATCTTTTGTCAAAAAAAATATTGATGTGCAATCTTAAGCATCTAAAACGCCATTCGGATAACCGATGGAGTATACCATTATGATACACCGTGGAAAATTGGCATACATCAGCCCAGTAAAGGCAAACTTTTCACAACAGCCAAGCAGTAACAACTTCTGAGAGAACGTCTGGACTCCCCTGCTTCCAGCAATCCAACTCAAAGTTAGGAGTCAAGAGCCACACGCATGATGGAATATGAATCAATGTCATGTAAATCAAAACCATATTCCACGATAAAAAGATGGATATGTAACTCTAAACCCATGACCAAACCACATCGAGAGGGCTTATGATAATCAACACGTTTTGTTTGCGATATTCCCCAACACATAGGCCGTATTAGTCATGGGCTTGACCACATTCTTACAGAGTTAGATCAAGATCAACCCGGAGATCTTTGTCACTAATTCTGTAATGGTCCTTGAGTTGACCATGATATGAGACACAAGTGTTGATTGTGTAGTGCAAAAGGAAAGATAAAAAGCTTTGATGCTGTCGAAAGCAGTTAGCAATAAGACACCAAAAATATTCTTTATGGCTGATGAAGAAATGTTTCACGGTCAATCCAAGATAAAATCTTTCTACATCTGTCTACATCTGACTTTGCTCGGGTAACCCGTGTCAGCCAACACAAGTTTCTCCTTCATCATTACAGGCTCCGGACGTTTCAAGTTACTATAGTTCTCTTACCAAATTGGAAGCCCCGCCACTCCTTTCATTCGATTGGAGTCTTTTTTCAACATCAGGCGCTCAGAGCACGTCACCAAAAACGCGAGAAGCAAAAAATGTCTTGTGTCTGATCGACCCCTTAGGCTCTGTTTGGTCAGATTTAGTCTTGATTATTTTGTTACATCCCTGGATACATCAAAGATAAATTAATATAACCACTATAAAAATATACCTGTAATCCACAGCATGACACATATGTTGTATTGAAACCAAAAGATTACAGTGAGCCAGAAAGTAAGTCAATTTCATTATCAATGTGCACAAGCACACTTCACAGTTCATCTTTTGGCAAGAGTTTAATGTAAGGTCTGAGCAGACATACAACTTAAATCATACTAGCTGATTACCGTACTACAGTGTTTCTCTCTCTCCCCTCTTAGATGATTTTTTATTCCACTCAAACTCTTTTACTTGTCATTTGTACAGCGCAGTCAAGCGGATCTAGTACAAGGCACTTTTGTATAGGAAACTTCTTTAACATGCATTTTTAAACAGCACAAGAGCGTTATGGGTCTCAACCTGCACAATGGAGATCAACAAGCAAGACCCCATGAGTGCTTTAACACAACATGCTGTACGAGCTACTGGATAAATCCATACTGTGGCACATGGCTATTGGACAAAAGATTATATTCTGCAAGGGTTTATGTAGTTTAATGAGAATTACTTAGATACTGCTTTAAAAATATTCAATATTTTTCACTAGGTTACTAGCTTAGTGTTCTACTAGTTTTATTCTGTATTGGTTCGCTTAATAAAGCCATGGTACTGTTTTAAAATGACACAAATTGATTAAAAAAACAAACAAACAAAACAAAAAAAATCATAGCTAGGCAAAGCAAAACAAAACAAAAAGCAAAACCAAATCTATCAAAAGAAAGTGGTGGCGGTAATTTTGAACAAACCCGCCCTAATCCTAAATGAAGTATGAGCAATTGTATAGGCTAATTTCAGAAAAAATTCCACATCATCAGGTTTAATTTTACCTCTGTATTATTTCATCTCCTAACAAGGAACGTGTTTGTGCCGCTTGAGGTCATTAAAACAGATTAAAATCAGCTGTTCTCTTTTACAAGAGCAACAAGAGCAATTTAAAGTCTGGTGTAGGTTGCCCGTCCGTCCTCTGTTACGGCTGCCAATGCTTTAACCAGAGCCTGAAATGAGCCACACATACCGAGTCCTAATCAGACTCAGATTAGAATCGTTACATCTGATTCCAGAACTGAGGTCAGTTTTGCAGTGTAATTTAAAAGTAAAGAAACAGATTATATCAACTGGCAAGCCTATTATGTTTAATCAGCCCATATGCGGCCCTGAGTCTAGTTCTAATAATATTGATTTATGTTTACATGCCGTCATACTCATATGCCTCAATCATGAAAAATGTATCCATTTGCCTTTATTTGAATGAAATTTTAAATACCTTTTTTTTCTATTCCTGAGACAACAATAAGTCATTAAGATCAACATTGCGACATTAGCTGAACCAATGATGCACTGAATTTGGCGGAAGAAAGATGCCACATCCTTATGAAATGAACATACATTTTTATGAACTTAAAAAGCTTTCAAGCTTACTTAAAATATGAAACAGAAATCAGCTTCCAAGGGCATGTAAGCATTTATAATTTCTGCAAATTTTTCATCAACTACATTATTGTTTGTTTTAGCTATATTTTCTCACTCCCGAGTTTCGGGAGTTAAAGAAAATTGAGTTTTGTACTCACAATTACAACCTTGTGGTGACATTTGTATGTAATAGGCTCATAAATCCTTCACTTCACACTGCACCACATCACACGCCAGAAAATTACACCTTCAAATATAAGAATAGACATCTAAATCCAACTTTATTCTCAATTAGATTCGAAAACACTTTGCATGCTTAGCACAATTTGATTCGATCAATTGTAATTCAACACAAATCTGCTCATCTAAACATATTCAAAGTTTCACAAAGAATGTCAAAGGATCATCAGGTTCAAAACACACCCAACGCAAGCTGAATGCGTGGACCCGCTGAGAGTTACAAATTCAAGTTCAAAATGCGAGCCAAAGTTTTCTATGCTCCATTATGTTTACCTTACCAGCCTAAACTCCAATTACAGCCCCATCTTTTCTCAATTTCCCCCTCATTGCTTGAACACCAAAAGCTTGTTTGAATAAATTAACAATATGCAAATATAACCGGCATGTCTCATTCATCCACAACGCTAAGGCGCCAATGTTGCTCGGGGAGACGAATGGGCGGAGTCGGGTAACCGGTTCGAATAAATAGTTAGGCAGCAGCTTTAAACTATCAGAATTCATGTTTTCCATCAAGATGAAGTGCTTTTTGTCTAAAGACATGACTTTAATGCCTTTCAGGAGCCGCCTTTGTTTTGTCAATAACACGGTTCTTTGGTTTAGTTCTGCATGGTTACACTCAGACAGTGGGACACGTTAGTGATTTCACACATACTGTTAGAGTCAAAGCAACTGTCCAGGCAACCTATTGCGTCATTCTCATTAAAACTCACTATATCATTGGCCCTGGTTCAGTGAGACTATCTATCATGCTGTAAAAGGCTACCGGTGATAAGTACTTGCTAAGGCACTGTTGATGTAGCTTACACTAAGGGTTAAGGGTTGAAAGAAACAATTTGTTCTACAGACATGAAGGATACCGCAAAATAATTGTTCTTGCTAAGGAGAGATGTGCCATTGCTTTTATAAGCTATGTTATTTAACCTGGTGGATGATTTCCGTCTTTATATTAATATCAAGAAGTTGTTATAGTTTACTGAAACTACAAAAACGTTTCAGATGGTCAATATACCTACACTGTAAAAAAAATGTACCACGTAATTTTACGCCAAACTTGTAAACTTGCAGTTTGTTTTTGTAATTTTAGCAGCATTACAAAAATATGTGAAAATTCTGTAAAATTAAAAAACAAACTGCAAGTTTACAAGTTTGGCGTAAAATAACATGGAAAACATGTCATTTTACGTTACAAAAATGTATTTTAAGGTCTTTTTCTGATGCCCCAACTGCCAGAATATATTACAGGTATTTCTTCATTCTAGAAACTAGAATGTTCATTTCTATATTTTTATACTGAAGTTATTTTAGTTTAATAAATTTAAACTTTGAAAAAATTTCTGTTTATTGAAGTCAAATGGTCAATATAACTAGAAACTAGAATATCCATCTCTATATTTATTTAGCTTACTTAAGTTATGCTATTTACCAAAAAAAGTCTAGTCAAATAAAATGTTGGTCTATATTAACATTTATTTAGCTAAATGAAAATAAGAAATGTTGCCTCAGGAATAAACTGAAATAAGTTTAAGATCCTGTACTAAATTATTAAAATATTCTATAACAACCAATTAATAAAACGACAAAAAGGCACATGACAAAATAGCTTAATAGATATTAAAATATAAACCGAAAACTTAATTGGAATAACTCTGTCAGCAACCACATTGCTACCACCCAGAACACCCACACAGCAACACCCTGGCAACTACCCACAAAACCTTATGGGGTTTTGCACAGGCATTTATCTTACGCATATTATGTTCTGAAAATAGGAAAATAGATCGATTTAGGGTGATCATGTGAACGAAGGGAGCGGGTTAGGATGTGGTCGACACATCAAGACCACCCAGGCTGCAGGCTAACATGCGACGGAGTCGTCAGGCAGTCTATCCCCTTGACATTACCCACATTCCTCTGGTGTCTAGAACGGACACACACACTCATTCAACAAGCATTTATAAATACTTACAGAGAAGAAGAAGACCTCCATACATTGCATTGCACACTGACAGCAACAGTTAGCAACTGACTGCATCAATTAGCATTAGCAGCCATTACATTTTGACCCCAAATCCTTTAGGCACACATGTCCTCTGGGGCAGCCAATCAGATAAGAGCTTTGACTGCCATACTGCTTCTACATACAATGGCCGTTTTTTTTGCAGTGATCCTTATATTTTTACGCTTTTGTTTAAATTAGCATGCTCATTTAAAATAAATTGGCTAGTCATTACATTGCTTGCATGTTAGCATTAAGTCAAATTAATTATCCTAAAAAATCATCAAGGTGGATTTTCTTGTTTTTTATGATGAATTAAAATATAACAATAATAAAATACATACAAAAATGATTCATAAGCATCATTGTATTGATATTACATTATATTATTACCTAATTTAATATATAATTAGATCCCATATTTGGTTAAGAAATAATTCAATGCTTAATTCATTTATTCTTCCTCATGTCATCCCAAACCTGTAAGTCTTCTTTTCTTCTGCAGAACTCAAAAGATATTTTAAAGAACAGTGAACAACATTGACTTCCATTGTATGGACACAAAACTGTGAAAATATCTCTTCAAATATCTTCTTTTACATATTCTCATACAGGGTAGGAATATTTATTTTGGGCAAATTATCCTTTTAAGCATGCATTTCAGAAAGTTTTCTGCTGTAAAAAGAAGTGCTTTTAAATACGATTATGAATGAATAATTTAGATTCTAGGTCACATCATTTACAGTTTTGTTGGATCCCACAACAGATAACAGCATAATATTAGCACAGAGGTCAGATGGGGTAGAACTCTTGGCACCAATAAGGTTTATTAGCAGTCTCAGATTGGACTCAGTTACAGTGCACATTGCAGCATTTCCCGCAGGAGGTGAAACAGTACACGTTAACCTACCCATCACGCTAATGTATGTCCTGCCCCAATTAGCGTTCTGCCTGATCTTCACCTGTCACCAACCCCCCGGGCCTCCATGACCTTTCACCTCAACACGCGTCTCCCTCACGAATAAGTAAACATGGTGCAATATGGAAGTCTACAGACAAACACATATAAATCGGTTTTATTATGGTTTGTATTGCCACAATTTTTCTACAAATACCTAATCCAGTTTATTACAGCTAATTACTGTTTTCGTATTTTTTTCATAATTTTAATAAAGGGTCAGATCTCATCTCCCATTGACTCCAATAGTATCTATTTTCCTTTCTCTGGCGGTATGGGGGCATGCAATCTGTTTTGTTACTGACATTCTTCCAAATATCTTCCTTCGTGTTCAGCAAAACAAAGAATTGTATAAAGGTTTGGAACAATCTGAAGGGAGTAAATGATGACAGAATTTTCAATTTTGGGTAAAATATCTATCAACGAATGAAGGCTACACACGGATCTTCCTTTGTCTAATACAGGCATCTCAAACTAAGTTCCTGGAGGGCCGCAGCTCTGCACAGTTTAGCTCCAACAGCTCTAAACCACACCTGCTTGGAAGTTTCTATTAATCCTGAAGATGTTGATTAGCTGAATCAGGTGTGTTGGATTAGGGTTGGAGCTAAACTGTGCGGAGCTGCGGCCCTCCAGGAACTGAGTTTGAGAACCCTGGTCTAATCCATTGCACAAATATTTCATTTAAAAAAAAACTAGTTTAAACCTTCCTCACTTTAGACTTTTGGGTATTCTGGCCACTGATCTAGAAAAGCACTAAAAACATTCGAACCATAAACAATTTGGGGCTATAAATGCTATTTTTAAAGCCAGAGTCCTCCACCTGTTTGATGAAAAAAACTAAGACTAATAGAAAATCTTTGAGGATGAAAATAGACAAAGTCATGAACACATCAGAATAAATCAATAAGTGTTATTATGTTAATCACGTTAAATCCTCCATTAAGAGGGTTTGTTCTCTGTATTGACGGGCATAACAGACAAGTCAACCAACAATGTTTATCAAGGTCAAAAGAACAAGAACAATGTGGGAATGACTAAATTCCCAAATTTAGAGATAAATGACAGATATTGTCACATCAAGCATTGAAATGCAGTCGTCTTGGTGGAGAATGTCCGAGTCCTAACCCAATCCCTTCTGGTTGGCCTCTACACATAGTGTTCAGATAAAAACGTTTGTTGGGCCTAATCTGTGACTCCTGATAGCTTCAACAAGCTATGTTTTGTATTGAGCAGGAATTCCCCTGACCGTTTAACACTGTGTTTGTCTGTGTTTTCTTCATTGGCTAATATTTTACATGTGTTCATTACTATCATCCAGATATAGCCAGAAAATCAGGTCTTTTGATCTCAACATCAGACGGACTGACGCTCCATAGTTAAAAAGACCCCAACCTGACCCAAACATGACCTCTTATCATCAGACCTAAGATATTTTAAAACTACTGGCAGTATTCTCTGTTCACCTCAGTGGTTTTATTAGACAAATATTGCTTGCGCTGTGGAACGAAGAGACATACTTTAAATTTGATTAATCCCTAAACCTATTAAACTGTGATGTCAAATGAGCCGTGCAACAGCAACAGACATAACAGTACCTTTATGTTAAAGAGTATCACATTTGTACTAATGCAATTTGAAAGAAATTATACATATTTCACAGGCCAACAAATCACTAAATTTACAATAAAACAAGAGCTTAAACATATTTAAAGATCAAAATATCATACAGAGCACCCTATTGACCTCCTAGCAAGACCATAGAAACCACCTAAGCTACCACCCCTAACATCTCTTCTTTCAACTAGTCATATGAAACCTGTTATTACTTTTATTGTTGTTTAAAGTCTGAGGTTAAGATATTCAAATATGAAAGCCAGACATCAAAAACACATTGAGGTCAACTGAAGTAAAAAATGTATTTTCTCCCCTCTTCTGAATATCATTTAAAATCAAACAGCTGGTCTACAGTCACAGTTTAGAAGTGATTTATACCCAAGACGTTACCTTATAGCAGATGAATGTGAAGTTGGCCGAGGTCAACATGCCCTAATGCTCAACGTGATACTTATTGTTTGAAAATGTAGAGAATGTACTCTGTCGGTGGCTGAGTTTGAACAAACGTTAGGCTCGATTTTCTTTTGTAATTATGATATAAATCAGACCTCTAAAGATGAGGCCTTTTTAAAGTATTTGCACAAATGTTTAAAGGCTTAATGGTGCTAAATTATGGCATTAGTGCAAGCATGCGACATGTATCCACAAATTTAAATAGTGTTTTGTGGCCTGCCTGAGGGGAAATGTGAGTTTTAATAAAGCGTAATTGCACTACGACTAGACCAATCTGAAGACTGGTATGCGTTTTTGTTGAAAGAAAAACTTGTGTATGCACGAAACCTGGCATCCTGTCACATAAAGGTGTATAGAAGCCCACGACAAGGAGCATATTCCACAACAAAGTATTTAATGAATCCACAAAGCACACGAGAGTACACACAGGACAATAATGACACGTAACATAGGTTAAAACCGGACAATAAACTGAAAAACATGGGGAAACGTAATCAAAGGAAATAGAAACAGGTGAGGAGCTAATAAACTAATAATGAACTCAGGTCCATAGAAGACAAAACCAAAACAGAACAAAACCCACCAAGAGGCCATTTGACAGGTAAAGCAACCAATCATGTTTTGTTTTGTGTTGTGTCATGTTTAGAGGCGTGGAAATGTCACCACAGGTACAGACCGGTGTACATTCACGAACGTGTCAAAAGTTACCAGCAACAAAATGATTATAAGTTTATGCCGTTTATGACTTCGAACGTGCTGAAGTGTTTCCAGAAAAGTGTGCCTTATGCATCAGACGTTTAGCCAACGGTCCGTGGGCAATACATCTTATATTTTAAAAGTTTTTTATATATTACTGTTTATATAGTATTATTTTTAAAAAAAATTAAAATATAAAATGTTTTTTATTTGCAGTTGTGTTTTATGCTTAAGTTTTGCCATTAAAACAGCGACATCTGCTTAAGGACACAATGCCTGGTTGTCATGGGAACATGCCATCTGAAGATAAAGAGGAAATTACGTCGCTCCCTTTGCCAAGTGCAATCCAAGCGTCAACATAATAGCAAGCAAATGCCCTGTTCACTCCAAAGTCTAAACTCCAAGGGCTCTGCCCTTCGAAGGGCATAGGGCATAGGAATAATGACTATATTTGGAATGTTACCCGTGACGGTTCGGTACGAATTCATATACCATTACCCCTAATACTGTACATAACCTTACATTTTTCTGTATATTCCAATATATTTTTGTGTCATAAGAAAATGCACCCATTATAACAAATGGTCAAGCTGCCCTTTTATAGACATGAAAGTAAATGGAGGCTACAGCTATCTCTGCTTCAAATCCAATTTCACTGTAGCAGCGTCAATATTGTACTTTGTGATCCAAATTAGAAAGAAAGTTTTAGCATTTTGTAACTTACATTAGGGTGACATGATAAAAGTAACTGCATTAAATTGTTGCATGACCTATCCCTTCAAAAAACATAGGGGTCTGTAAAAACACCCTGTGACTCATCTCAGTCCATGCACTGTTAAATATCAGCTTCTAAATAATAACAAAATAGTTTATAACGCTGCTGCCAGATGATGTAAACAGAAAGATAGCAAAAAACTAAAGGGTCATGACTACTCGTGCCGGCCTCACATGACGCACTGAAAAGCACATGATACAGTACATAGGAAAAATCTTGTGTTTCAATATTAAAAAAATAATTTCTAAAGGGATAAAATACCTTACATTTCTGTTGGCTAACCAAAAAACTAAATAAACAATCCACAGTCAGATCAACAGGGGTATCATGCCTGATTCGCGTCAAAGACAACATTGTTTTATTTGTAAAGGGTGTTGTCTTGTGTTACCTGGCTCGAGTTCACACATGTGGTCTAGACCAGATCAATTTTAGACAGTGCGAATTCAGATGAGGATTGATAAACACGACACGATGCTCCAAAAGTGATCCAAGTTAACATACAGCTGGCTGCGATTGAATCCTAACTTAAGAGCACAGATGGCCGGTCATACTAGACTTTCTATTGTATTCACTTTTGTTTATGTGAATATGAAACTGGGAGAGCAAATAGGTCAAGACGAATAAGGATTTTCGTCATGCCGATTTTAAAACACAAATAAATAATAATATCTATTGAAGTTCTTTAAACATTAAGAATGTGACGTACACATAAACAGGTAGATGACAAAAAACTTTTACACGTGTCCTATGGTGTGACATAGCCAAATTTAGAAAATAAACTGTTAATATAATTTTTTTTTTTTTATTTATCATATAAAATAGCATAAGAGAGATTTACAAAATATTTGAATTTCTTCGAGTTTTGACAAGTAATCATCTTATATTTTTGCTATACAATTTATTTAATCTTCTTAATTTACATTAGTACAAAAATAAAACACAATTATAGATATTATTGGTCGCACCACATGATAATTTGTACATATACGTCATTGATATTGAGAGAAATAGTATCAGGCTTCTGTTGAAGTATTTACAGTATTAAGAATATAAACTTCAAAGTTTACATTATTTACTAAAATCAGGAAAACATAACATCATACCCTGTTGCATATTAGCAGTTATTTTTACATGTTTGTAGCCAAGTGTGTCATCAACTTTATTCCAAAATTATTTAATTAACAAACATGAAAACATCTACACAAAATAACCAAAAAATAACAAATAAAAGAAACAAAACCAGACTTAGATTCGCTAAACCGATGTATTGAATGATCCGATGAGAACGCAGAGTGATAGCAGGCATTTCAGAAACTCTACTCTCGACACGAGCTCAACATCACCGCGGAGAACCTGAGATGCCCACAGAATCAAGTTTCAAAAGATCTCTCGCCCGACCGTCTGGCGACCAGTCAAACACTCTGACCCTGGCTTCATCTTCCAGGTTTATTTTCTCACAAGGTGTTGGTTTGGTTAGACCTGGACTGCAATAATAAAGAAATCAGTACATAACTGGGTCACCAGAGCTTCTTCCACAGATGCTAAGCTTCTTACAGCTCTTCCAATTTATGTATATCATGACTTGGTTGTCTAACTCAGAAGGAATTTCCCATATTTCATATTCTTCAGATTTTCCACATGCAGCAGGAATCTCTCTCTTTTACTCATTTTTTCTCGCCAAACCATGGAAGCTGAGAAACTCCCAAAGCTACAAGCTCTCTCCATAAAGATTATTGCAGATCGGTCTTTACAACATTTTATAGGAGCACCCCAAAACATCTGGAGCGCTCCTCAGCAAATCCAAGATGATATTCAGTATACAGCCTTCCTATACACTTAAATTGTTTGCCTACATATCAATGTTCTTTCAAATCTCTCAGAAAGAAGAAATTGATCCAAAAGACCCTTGTGGGACTTTGAGGGAATGTCTAAATCTCGAAGAGGACAAACATGTAGCTCATAAATTGTCGCTGTTGATGGATTCCCAGACTATATGTTACAATGTTCATGTACCGTGAAACATTCTCCCAAACGCGACTTTTTTTTACAATTTTTTTTTAAGTTAGGATATCTTTGATATGAATCCTAGCATCTAGTGTTCCCAATCTTTTTTCTATTCATGTGCAGAGACGTTTAGACTGAATGAGTTCTCCAGAGGTGATATTGTCAGAGACGTTATTCAAATCTACACCTGGGATTCTACTCATAAAGCCATGAGTGAAGATGTCTGGTTAAGGATCAGGTTGGCTTTGGTCCTATTTTCATGTCCTATTGAAAACAATAAGGCCAAAACCACAAGTCTGCTTGAAAACAATGTTCTGTTCTGTCCTTTGGTCAATTTAAAGTACTTTATCTTTCAATAGACCTCTACAAAACGCCCTATTGGAATCAATTTTTTTGGAGGGGACAAACTATATTTTAACTAAAATGTGCTAGTAAAATGGGAAAAATTGAAAGCATAATCTCAAATAAATGTTTTAAATAGGTGAGTAGGTGACACATAGACTTCTTTGATCCATAGGGGGTACTTAAACGAGAAGTTAACACATTCGTTCCCCTAATGTCGTTCAAACCTCTATGTGACATTATGTGTTAACTGTGTAACACAAAAGAAGATACTTTGAGAAATGTCCACAATGAAAGTCAATGGGGGCCAATGTTGTTTGGCTTCCAACATTCTTCAAAACATCTTCTTTTATGATCTGCAGAAGAAAGCAGTAATAAAGTAATACAGGTCTGGAATGACATGAGGATGAAAACATATTGAAAGAATGTTCATTTTTGGGTGAACTATTCCTTTGCCTATTGCCTTTATTATAAAGCATTATCATGGGGCACCTTGAGTCACTACGATACAATACATGCCTGGCATTAGTTTTACTGAATAGTATATTTTATGTAAAAGTTATGTAAAATTATGTTTAAATTTAACCACACATACAATAATTTACTAATGGTACAAATGTAAAGTGCAACAGCTTTTTGTTTGCTCCATTTCCTATACTAGGAATGGACAGTAGCGCTATTAAGGCAAGGCTAAGCAAAGGGTCAATTTGTCTTTTCCACACAGACAGTGTCTGCTTAGGTTCATATTAATGTCAAACATAACACGTGGCTTTCCTCAGAGCAACATGAGAATGTACTTGAGTCTGAGTCTGGAGTTTTTCCGACATGGCAAAATCCACACTGACACCAGTTATGGCATAACCACCAAAGCATCCAACTGTTTCTTTCCAGCACACAGTAAATGGATGAGCACACAAAAGATAATACTGGAAAGACCAGACGAAAATACAGAATGACAAATTAGGGGGAAAACATGAATTGTAAGGAAGGAAAACTGGAAAGAAAATACAGTAATGGTTATATTAACAAAGAATGACTAACACTGAAGAACACAACAAGAACCAGGCCTTCATATTCAACGGGACACGTTCAGAGCCACTGGTATCTTACACCAAGACCCACTAGATGCAATGTCGGCTGGCACGTCACAAATCTCCTTACTCGACTGTATTTAATGTTTGCTACAGCATATCATAGGACAGATCACTCTTGACATCTGAGCTGAAACCAGCTCAGCCATTTCTGTTGGATGATCAAAGTCATGGAAACATTATGCTTGAGTTAGCACTTTGACTTCCAAGATAATGTTGGCTAAGATTATGTTTCAGGTACATAATAAGTCTAAGATAGTACTCTGACTTTATTACCAAAACAAAACTAAGAAAATAGGGGGGAAGGGGAGGGGGAATCCCCCCTCGCAGATTCTGTACAGCTGACCATAAAATAAAGAAACACTAAATAATTCTTATTTTTATAACCTAGTAATTTATGATGAATTTAATCGCAGAAAAAATGAATGTTGTGCATAAAATGAATCAGGCAAGTACTTTTTAATTTGATTACATTTTCAGTAGTTATTTAGTTCTAGTTACATTTTGGCTAGTTTTAGTTAGGAAAGTTTTGTTTTTTTAATTTAGGAAATGGACTTTTACGTTAAGTTTAGTTTTCCTTTTAAGGACAAGCTTTAGTTGCACTTTAAGTTTTAGTAATTAAAGTTAAGTTGAGGACTGGATAGGAAAGTCCCAGAACTATTTAGAAAATTTTTCCTCCAAAACATTCAGTGTTTTCATCTGAGTTTTAGTTTCATTATTAGGGAAAATAACAACCATGACACAGCTGTTTACAGCACTTTAAACCTAACAAATGGCTTTGAAAGACTTCAAAGCTTGGCAACATTTACCGAAGTGAAGCATCACTTCTGGAAAATACAACATATATTTGAGATTTTGGGTACAATTGAGATTTGGACAGTTGTTTGTATCTCCTCTTAAGACCATATTTACATTTATACAAATGAGGGGGTTTGGCTGAAGTGTTGAATCCAAGTAAAGCCTCCAAACTTTGTCAAAGTGTTATATAAACATACTTATGTTGGGCTTTTCAGTGTCTATTACTTTAAAATATAATTGAATCTTGGTTATTTCCACCACTGTTTATAAACATTATGCAGTTCTACTACATAACTAATTTAAACATATTATTAATGTATGAATTAAATGTATAACCTTTTTCTCAATAAATGAACAAAACATGTGTCAATTGATCAGAGAACATTCTCAATTTAATATACTGTAGTAAAATGAGATCAAATCCAATTCATTTCAGTACACAATAAACCTCCACAAATCAATGCAATGAATTGATGTACTGATGTAAGTGGTCCCATATTTAAATGCAGATACATAAAACCTGCATTATATTAAAAAAAAAATTCTTTGAGAGATTTAAAAAAATAGTGGATGGACAAAAAAAACTCAATCTGTCCGACAGCACCAGACCTGATGAAGAGCATTTCTTAAAGCAAGGGAAGTGATCTCATCAAAAGAGGACATGATGTCATAACAGAACAATTTTCCTCCTGCGATGTCTTCATCAGGAACCTAAGGAAGTAGTCTTATAATTAAAGAAAGACCAATCCAAAAGGGAAGTGCCTTGATTGGAGTTTGATGTTAACCATTCTTACCTTGAAATGTCAAGAAGAATCGCGGTTGTGGTGGAGAAAGACCATAGATGCAGGTAACAAACAGGAGGAGGGTGGAGAACAACTGCACGGCCTTCCCCAGCGGCGGAACGCACATCGCTCTTGACCTGCCCATGACTGCTGAGGGTCAAGTCAGAGCAGCCCACCTGCGAAGAGATGGTGAGAAAAAATGTTGAAGACAAACACTTAATTTTAAATAAGCTCAAGTATATAAAAGTTTATTGCGAAGTTTGCACTTTTTATGCACTTTAAATGTTAAATGGATATTTTACCCCAAAATTATTTATATTTATCCTCATGCCATTCCAAACCTGTATGAATTTCTTTCTTCGGCAGAACACAAAAGATATTTAGAAGAACGCTGGTAATGGACTTCCAATGACTTCCATTGCATGGACACAAATCCCATCGAGATATTTCTCTATGCATCCCTTTTAAATGAATTCTTCCTGTATGTGTTTTGGTTAATAAGTGCAAGGAAACTGGCATGCAACTGATCTACAGTTACCACACAATATCAGCATGGCTCTATAAATGATGGGCCATGTCCACCCTGAGTCATTCATTTACCTTTACAAAGTAAAGTCTTGTACAAATCAAATAGGAATTTCCGAGTATAGAGAACTCCTAACACATTCAAAGAAAAACCTTGTTTTCCTCAAACAAAAGAACGAACGTCCGCCCTTCTGTTTCTCTCCTATCTAGTCTATTATGGGAGAACACAAGTTCAATAATACATGTCGAGAACTTTGATTTCCTGTGGTGGAACTTTTGCTCTGTGCTCCAGGGATAACAGAGAGGCTTCTCTGCCCGCAACTCTCGCGGAAAACAACAATACGTGCAGTTCATAATTATATATTAATAATACTTGTCTTGTAGGAGGGAGAGCAGCAGGACAGCAGAGGAGTGCCGGGGAATAGCGAGTTCTCTCTGCTCATGTCTTATACATGAATCATGTGAAAGATTGATGTGAACGTCGTAGAAGACTTCTACAATGGATGTCTGACTCCATAAGTTATGAGTTTCACTTCAAAGGGCGTGTTCACATTCAGCAGACATGCACGGATACCACAAAACACCACTCGCGCTGTTAGTTCAAAGCATACCTCAAAAGAAGTCGAGTATGTGAACTTGATCACTTCTATTGATACATACAGTTCACACATAGACAAGTTTTTCTTGAGGCTAAGACGGTAGATCAAGATATTAGTTAAGGAAAACGCATGCTGATATAAAGACCTTAAATGCACTTTAAGTGGCTTTATATAAAAGCGTCTGAAAATGTTGAACAAACATGATTTTAAGCCTTAAGGGGGCACTACAGCAGACCTATATAAAGTCCCTGATGAACTGTAAGTACATAGTGAACCAATGAGTGTCGTCATTGCAGACCAACTGAATAGTACATTTCGTCACTGTAAATCAAATGTGTCCAAAACTATGGCAAGTTTAAGTTTGCTTTGTTTACTAGCATGGACTTTCTAATGGGTGTTAAGCACCTTCTAACACAATTGGTCCAAATGATGATGCACTGTAACAGGTGGCCTAAGACTTCCTCAAATCAACCACAGCGTTGTAAATAGTGTCCAAATGTTCGCAAACAGAATGAAGATGCTCAACTGTTTCAAGCTATTTGAGAGTTTCAGTTTAAAACCTCAGAAAAAAGCAGAATGAGGAAGAAGTTCACCGTAAACATAGAAGTTTCATCTTAATTACATCAACAAACATTACTAAGCATGCTTACTTTTGTGACACCAACTGAACTTTTGGTACACATTCACAAACAATAGAGTGCCTGTAGATTATTTCTGATAAGAAAACAAAAGAAACCGAGTAGAGCCGTTAATTGGCTAAACTTGTCAATCCGATATTTAGAATTTAGACTGCGTACCAAGCTCAGCCGCTAGATGTCAATGTACCACACGGTTTCTTGAAATGCGACCAAACTTCAGGACCCATCCAACAAATTTGTTCATTTAACAAATTGTTAATTTAATACAATTACTACACAATAAAGTAATAAAATAAACTAATACTAACATAAACTAAATAAATTGTAAATTCAATTTTTCTATTATTAGACTCTTGCCTATTCACTGGCATAATATTTTTGTACAATTAGCTGGAGTTCTCATGTACATCAGGTCAAACCCCTTTGTTAACTTAACCTATGTCTAACCACAATGAAAGCATGCTAACTGAAATTCAAATCAGTATGTGATATAATAGCGATGTTTTTTAATCTTGTTTGATGCTCATGTCTGTTAAATATGGGGAAATAGCATTAATTGAGTTCAATACAGGGCGAAAGGTCCAATATATGGCCATTTGCATATTGCACAGATAACATTATTTTCACCCAGAGTCTGCACAATAGTGAGCGCAAGATAACGCTGCGGTATCAAGGTCCCACCCATGTTCCCCATTTTGTTTGTTTACATGGTGAGGGCGGGATTTATGTCCTATACCGTATCCAGCCACTAGGGCGCGACCAAATTACTTCGGCTTCGCTTTTCAGGTTTTGTTCTGCAGACCTTCCACCTTCTTACAAGGTATTCCTTCTGCAAAGATAACCCACATTAACCTCTCGCTCAGGTCTTCATAGAATAATTTGTAACCATTTACTCATCTCCACATATTTTTTAGTAGTTATAACATTATAGCTAGCTATAACATTAGAAAATAACTCCGTCAACCCCTAGATCACTGAGGTGTTACCGGTAAAGTTATGAAATACATACAACGTTCCGCAGGCTAACGCCCTGGCAAAGCATTCCTAACTAATTTTGTACACATGTACATTTTTCTGGACAAAGCATAATAAGTTAAAAATGTTTTTGATATGATTTTTGTTATAGGATTGAACAGAAAGTGTTCAGAGTGCCCACATTGTTTTGTATTTGAGTAACTATATACAAGTGCGTGTTTGTGTATATACAGTATGTGTGTGTGCGAGCATATGATAAACTGCAGAAGACTGAAATGTCTTTGGCAGAGAATACTGGAGATAGAGAAGCTCTTATCTGGCTGAAGACTAGTTCTCTGGACAATAACGGCTGTCTGCCGCTCCTACAGCTGCTTAAATCATCACCGGTCAAAACAGAATCATCACTGGACCGACACGGTGTGTCCTCTGATGATTGGCCTCTTCTCTGAGACATATACCACCATCTGTCTCATACAAGTCTATTAATCGCCTTTCACACTGACACAAGCAAAATTGTCCGTCCAGCCATTGCTAACAAAATGCTCTACCAGTTGAGCAATAAATCTAAACTCATAAAGGTCCAGTGTACAATGACGTTTAGCTGTATCTAGTGGTGTAGTGGGGAATTGCAACCAACGGCTCACCACACCCCTCCCTTTCGAAGCACTACGGAGGCTGACATAGAACTAAGATGCTGTCACGTTTTCGCTTCTTTGCCGAAGGAGACAATGTATTTACCAAACAAGCTCTGTTGAGCAGTTTGTCCATTTAGAGCTACATGCACACTCTTTATTACTCGTGGGAAACGTTGGTTATTTTCGTGTGAGTGATGCGATCTGTCAAATATTCGCGGCAATCGCTCTGCCCGATTCGCATCATTCACACCGCCTGCCGGGAGTGTCGCGTTTGGTTTGAACCCAGTGTTGGAGTTTGAAGAGACTGAATTTTTTTACAGTGTTCATTTCAACCTGACTGAGAAAGGAAATATAAACCGCCGCTTACTTCACTCTTTAGACATTCCTCCTGGCATCCCTCCTCAACCCCAGCTCTACATTACATCAAGTTATTACTAATCTGGAAGTAAGAGTCCTTGGGGGACATGTTACTTTGAGAATCTCCATTCAGGATTACATTAACATTGGAACTACTGAAACGCTACCATTGGACCGCAATACATACGCATCTTAACGTCAAGCTTATCGTCTTGTGTTTGTCATGGCTATCTGTTTAATACATTTTCCATCTTCCTCTTTATGGAACGTTCAGTCAGAAGCAATTATTGCTGCTCACAGAAAACATAACAGGTCCAATTAAGAACTGGATCACCTGAGATGGATTAAACGGATGGCAGGAAGTGAAACGTATTTTCGAGATTTCTTCAAACAGATAAGAATAATCAGATTTGTGTGATATTGGAACTGGTTTAATTTGGTAGATGCTTTTATCCAAAGTGGCTTACAGTGCATCCAATGTATAGATTTTCTTATATGTTTCCTATATATATGTTTTGACCATTGTCTGTTGTCCGTCAGGTGAAGATTGCAATTCTGATGTTAGTAAGTTAGAAAAAGAACAGCACAGTCAATTTTTTATCCAATTACATTATGTGAAGCATCATGTCCATATCACAAATGGTGCTGGACAAGTGTTTTATACAGAGGGTATGTACATATTGTACATATTCTCAGCCCTGACTCTAAGGAATAAAGTATTGACTGCTAAAATATATATTTTTTTTATTTTTTAACCCAGACCTGCAAACTAGGAAGAGGTGAAAAAGGTGAAACAGTTCAATTGAAATCCTAGTGGGGTGTGTGGGGCATTCTCCCCCATAAGTAAGTTTTTGTTATTTTTAATATATGTATGCATTCTGGCACACTCTGAAAAGAAAATAAGACAATAATTTTCTTCAACTTTGTCACACCAGCCACAATTTACTGGTCAACATGTATTGGCCTGCACAAGTTTTTCAATTACATACTGTATCAGCAGCTAATTAAATGACGTATGACCAAAATGAAGCTAATGCACATATTAAACACCCAATTATTATTTTGCGAAAAAATGCTTTACTACTATTATATATCTAGCAAACATAATGATGTTAACACATTACCATGATCAGCACAATTATTCATTATATCATTCATTAGGTGCCCTACTCACTCAGCAGGACAGAGCTCAGGGAAATGGGATTTCTGAAGGGAGATTGGCAATTTCATCACATAGATGTTTGCATCACACTTGGCAAACTAATAAAAACAATGCCATTTTCTCTTTATTCGACATAATAAAGGGCGAGGCCAGTTGTGTGACAGGTGGTTTCACTAGTCAGGAACCTCGTTTCCACCCACGTCCCGCGTTTTTGCCCATTTTCGATTATCCGGGAGTGTCGCGCGGTGACTAGCTGCCAAGATGGTGACAACGGCGTCCGCCCACTTTAGGCTACGAAGTTGCTCTTCACAAACCGGCATTTTTAATAAAGTCTATGTTCCTGACGCATCCACAGACCGATTGCCTGACGCTATGATATTGCCTGTTTCTGTTTTGACTTTTCAAAGAAAGCATCAGAGGTCTACATTTTATAATTCACAACCCCCACACAATTCACAATTTTTACGTATAATGTATAATAAATGTAATTTTACAGAATTTTACAGTGTTTTTACAGACTTTTCACATTACATTTACATTCAGGCATTTGGCATAGGCTTTTATCCAAAGCGACTTACATTGCTTTACCCTATACATTTTACATAGGTATTTGCAATCCCCTAGGCTCGAACCCACAACCTTGCGTTGTTAACGCAATGCTTACCACTGAGCTACAGGAAAGCATTCACATAATGTTAAAATGCGGTAAAAAAAATTCTAAGCAAATTACAGGCAAATTTACAAGAAAAACAGTATTTTACAGTATTTTCTGCTGTCCCATCTTCCAGAAATGTTCTTTTTTTATGGGATTTTTTTTACAGTGAATGAAATCTTGAATGTTTGTTAGTAGAGATCTATTACGTTATTTAAGTGTTCTGTAAAATAACACAAACAGAAAAGATTTTATAACTGAGAGAAAATAAACCGACTTTCATTTTCCTTGTATTGTTATTTTTTTGGTTACTGAGGAATGCCCATCCCATTAGTCCCCTCACCACACCCTGTCATTCACAAACTCTCATACGCACATTAACATTCCCCGGCAGGCACATACTCATTTCGCGACAATACAAAACCCATTTAAATATGACATTGTACCTTGCACAAAATCCCAAACGCTATCTTTAGAGCAGAGTTATAAAATAATAACATCACTGTCTGAAACTCCCATGACTCATTCACACTCACTGCTGTCCTGCTCCCCAAGACACAAGGCAAATATTCCCCAAAGCCTTTACGAATAACTATCGCTCTGTCCGCACAACATAATTCATATCAGCTGCCCCGGATGAGTGATCAGATTGAGATTAATGTTTGAAAACATGATTTTTGTTTACAGACCATTATGTCTACTATTTAGAACATTGCTTATGTAATACAAAGATATAACATTGATAATTTAAATATATATATATTTTTAAGACCTTGTTTACCTTTTTAGATATTTTACGGCTATCTGTGGAATGCGGTTTACAACAAAAACGCCCTAAAAGAGTAACAATAGGATGCAGTTTGGGTAAGTAAACATTACTTTGTGTGAATTACAAAATTACACATAAATATGCAGCTACAAATTTTAAAATGGATTTAAAAAACTAAACCAAAAAAATGAAGATTTACCCGATTAAACTGGAAAGTCTTCCAGCTAGACAAGTGCCCAAAACCAGTTAAACCAGCCAAGACTCTCAAAACTTGTTCAAGTCAAACAAAAAATGATCAAAATGAAAAGTTAAACTTTTTAAAATCATTTGATCATCATTCTATAAAATAACAAACTCAATCTCCTTCAAGCAAAACATCTCTGTCAACACAGATCCCAAATAACAACAGATTTTTAAAAAAGAAGCTTCTTTCAGCGGCTGACGCATGTATGAGGTCTTATTATTTCCTCGGGTCTCCGGTGGGAGTCTGCACCTGTTCGCCTGGAGAACCCCCTCATCTAAATCTTCCCCTCTCCGCTCACATAGGAGCCCATCTGCCCCATGCAGGACTCACCTTATGAGCCGTCCTATGTAGTCTTCACAGACCAGGATCAGTCCTGAGAGAGCGGATCGATACCGTAGCCAGAGATTCACAAATACAGTGTTAACTTCCACAGTGAGAGCAGAGAGAGGTGTTATTCCATCCAGCTGACAGCGGGACAGAGAAGTGAGAGGTTGAGAGAGGTAAAGCGAGAGAGAGAGAGAGATGGGTGGAATGGTTTCCTATTACACTCTTCTCTTAAGCACCCCTCCTCTTTTCTTACCCCTCCTCTATCTCTCTCTCTCTCTCTCTCTCTCTCTCCTTCGCTCTCTCTTTAACAAATAACTGAACAGATATTCCAGTACTTGATGTGTCTCCTCACTTGCAGACACAGCAGCAGACAGATTCTAGTGTTAAGATTCTAGGTTTTAAAACATCTTATCATCAAACCAAGACTCATCTTTACACTGGACAACAAGAACCAACACAGTCCCTAAAAACGGATAAAATGATCTTCAATAAAAAGAACTGCGTATACTTCAAACAGGTTTCCCCGTCTTCCATTGGTTAGACAAACAATCCTGCTCCAAGAGCATACAGATGATACAAACAATGCTGTGTCGTGCTTATTAATATTCTAAAACAAACAAAACAACGTATTCGCGGCATCACTGAGCCACAGTGGATTACCACTTTGGAGAAAAATCAACCAGTATGCATTTTAGATGATTCTGCATATTGTATTGACCTTAACTGTGAATAAAAGACATGCAGCATTATTTACATCGACATAGATTGAAAAGCAAAACAGACGATTTTGGTTACAACATGTCCATTGAATTTTGATGGTTTCATGCTTTAGGCTGCCAATAATAAAAAACACAAAACACGCTGTGGTCAAAATCATGTTTATCCTCATTGCAATGGAACCCACAGTTTGGATTGTATTTTCTCTTTTCTTTACATAGTTTTGTCCATATTGGCAACTGCCTAATTTGAGGAGTCTCCACCATTTGTAGACAGACAATTAAGAGTCTCCCCCATTTTACCATTAACTGTAATAGACGGTTTCAGGGGCAACAACATGAACAAACGTTATGTCACCAAAACGTAACTTCTGGTCAACCTAAAAAATATAGGTCCAAAAAAACCTTTAATTCAATATAGTCAAGATAGATGACTCTGTAAAATTTGTTGCATTGTATTATCTGCATAATTTTTCCTCCCTGTCGTCCGAATCAGGACGGAAAATACGATGCGATTTTTTGGTTTGAGACACACCAGCCACCAACCGCTGGATTAAACTATCACCCTGCCATTAATAAAAGCTTCCGTTAATTACCACAGAAAAGTCTCCTTATGCACATCCACAGACTTGATTAAATGGTATTTCTGTCCAAGATTCCAGTTTCCAAAGGAGTGCAGGGAGCTGGAATCTCTGGAGCCAATTTCAGACCACATTGTGCAGACTTCAGCTAGGAAAGTCAGAACTGCCCTCACCACTGCAGTACTACTGCCAAGATATGAACTAAAGACGATGAAAGCTGAATCTGCATTTGGCATGTGAACGCTGGCCAAATGTTCGAAACTATGTCAGAAAAGGAAAAGAGACCAGGGCAGACACCTCTAAAGTCGACGTGGGCCAACCAACTACGTGGGTTGAGTAGACTTTACTTGAGTCCTGTAATGAGGTGTGCCCACCTAGCACATCTTTATACTGCTAGATGGGGGGCTAGGGCTCAACCTTATACCTTTGTCCCGAACACATCAATTCTACTGATACTCCAGCAAATAAGCCATGAAACTGAAATAAAGAAGAACCAAGGGAGGTCTATTTCTAAAGATTCAAAGCTGGAGACCAGACAATCCAAGACCCAGACTAATGCGAGACCTCCAAATGAGACAGAAAACACGTCTAGCACACTAAAGGCCAAGATTCAGTAAGTCCGACAGATTCACGCTGGAAAAGAGAAACTGCTGAATTATATCGAAGCTTTAATTTATTACCTTATCAAATGGCAAATTCGCACATCAGATTTGTGGTTGCGGCAATTATCAACTTTAGCATTCTCAAAACAGACAAAAGTCTTCACCAGAAGCTGAGACCAAGTCCAAGATTCAGTTTTGAGTCTCAGATAAGCTATATTTATGTCTTAAAAGCTATCAAGATAAGACAACATCAAAATATTAATACATGTACTGTTAGGAATAAAAAAGCAGTCTTATTACTGTAACTCTGAATATGCTAACACAGGAGAATGCCAACACCATGAAGCTGTACAGTAAATTGATTATGAACCTTTCAATGAAGACATCACGCCTTCATTAAAGGTCACAGAGGAAGTGGCTAGGCCTATAAAACTCCCCCAGAATGTCACGTCTTGTAATCTTTCAACCTTAAGAATGCTGAATTGCCCCATGTGGGAACCATAAAGAGAATCTTGAAGTCAATTAAAAAATGAAATCATCTCCCTTTTTTCTTACTTCTTGAGCTCACATCTTGAGTGATGAATCCCATGTGGTAGTTGTAGAATTAAATCTCCACAGATATTGTAACCTTATTGGTTATCTGCAAATAATGGATATTTATTGGCTGATGCTGGATATTTCATTTGGATTCTCATGTCTGCCTTTTTGGAAAATGGGTTAAATGCTACTTTAGATGACTTAATGCCAGCCTGACTTGTATTATTTTTGCAGTTTGTGTTGCTAATGTACATCTTAAGACTTATTCACACTGATCCAACAAATGGCAACAAACACCAATATTATTAAATCCCATACACAGTTTGTTAGCCTTTATGAAATAAATATTTCATATTTTCCATTATTTCTTTTTCCTTTTTTCTGTATTGTCATAAAAAACTATATATTTCTACTGTCTGTATGTTTCCTTATTTGTTCTGTATTTTTGTAAAGCTGCTCTGCAAATGCTGCAAAACGTTGAAAAGTGCTGTAGAAATCATTTTGAATTGTATTAAACTGAAATTCTCCAGGTTTTTATTCATTTACCTGCTCCAGCTTTTATATTTTGTCCTCTATATTACAATGCTTGGGTGCCTATATTTACTTGAAATATTTCGATGACTTTCTTGTATTTTAGTATTTAAAAATTTATACAAAGTAGTACAGATATACAATATCAGGGATTTACAGAAAATAAGAATTAACATATAAACAGGGCTGGGAATCGAAAATCAATTACAATGAAATTGAAATCGAACGATTGCGAATCGGATACTTGATATAACATTTTAATTTGGATTCCTCTCATCAATTCTTGTGTGCCCATTTTTTCAGAAAGTGCACGTGATGGGATGCTGATATCTCAATAAAAGCTGTTATGAAAATAATCCATATTTTTACCATGTAACCACATTTTAATTAGGGTATTTGTAATAAACCACAACAACCACAAATTTACCATAGTTTCATTATAGTTACAGTTTACCCATGATATTTGGTGTTAAACCATGGTAATACTAATTGTAAAAGGATTTGAAACTGGGAATCGATAAGAATCGGAATCCGAATTGATTAAATTCATACCCGACCCTACCTATTAATACATACAATTAAAAATCTATATTCAGAAACACTTTTTTTACATGAAAATAAATTATTGGTATAACCAAAAATGGTTGTAGTCTCTATAAGGCTGTTCAGGTAGCAGCGGGGGTAGAATTCTTCCAGTGAAGCGTTCTTCTACCACTGAAATCATTTTTGAGACATCATTTTAAAGTTGAAAGACTACAAAGAGTTGCTTTAACTCCTGCATTCTATAAGCAGTGTTCAGTAGAAAATGCGTGGTCAATGTGTGTGAAGGGGTTTCCTGTAGTTCTGAGTTGTGATTAGTGGTTACCATATTTCAGTGTTTAAATTACAGTCTTAAATAAGCTCCAAGAAGGTCTCGAGTTGCTTCCACTTCAAAGCTTCATCTTAAATAAGCAGTCTGCATGCTTTGCAGTGCTACAACAATCAGACTACAGCCAAAACCAATCGTGTGTGAGTGCCATTGCATGTGTGTGTGTGGATACAGCGGGGAAAAATTAGCTCCTCTCTGGCACTTGAAGTGATTTACTGTTTACAGTGAAACGGTCAGAGTAGTAGAGGCTCTTTCATTGGGCTATAGAATTACGAACACACACCTACGCACACACACACACACACACACACACACACACAGTAAATTACACTAATACAAAAAAAACTCAAATGTTTTTGAGTGATTTTTAGGAGTGAATCAACAAACATATGACTTGCTCAAATGCTTGATAATAAAGACTTGTGATGGTGTCAGGTTGGTGTGGTGGCTCGCTCTTCTAAAGCATTACTCATAGATATCTGTGATGATGGAAACTACCACTTAAGCCTGAAATTTGTTCGCATAGTCTGCCATAACACCAATTAGTTTGATAGTCAAAATGCCTTAAATGTTCCTGGCATATTGAAGTAATTGTTTTGATGAAAGAACTATAATACATCATAAATGGTGCTTAAAATCCGGCTCTAAACACCAAAGCATTACGTTTGCCAAAATGTCCATGTCGCCATGATTCCACTCGTGCTAATGTACGTGTGGGTGTGTATGTGTGGGTTCCTTTGCCCACAGATGTTTAATATTTGTCACAGTGCAGTTAAGTGGCTCATGCATAATCTGGGGTCAGGGGTGGCTTAAACTCCGCATTAGTAATGGTTATCACAAACACACACACACATGCCTATGCGCAGACTCACACACCTACATTACCATCCCATTTTACCCCATAAATACATCACTAACCACATGTAGTGACTGTACAGTAAATGGCAGAAGAGAATAGGCAATCTTGATAAAGCAATAGCCTACCGAAAATAAATAAACCATTGCTTTTGTATTCAAAACTATTTTTTAAAGCCATAGTTTACCCAAAGATAAAAGTTATTTCATCACTTACTCACCTTCATGTCATTCTTGAACTGTAAGACTTTCTTTTTTTTGAAGATATTTTGAAGAATGCTGGTATCCAAACAGCATTAAAGGGATTGTTCACCCAAAATAAAAAGTCTAAAATCATTTACGCAACCTCAGATTGTTCCATACCTGTTAACATTTCTTTGTTCTGCTGAACACAATGGAAGATATTTGGAAGAATGTGAGTAACCAAACAGATCTCATCCCCCATTTACTGCATCGGTAGGGAAAATAAATACTTTGGGAATTAATGGGGGATGAGATCTGTTTGGTTACTGATATTCTGCCAAATATCTTCCATTGTGTTCATCAGAACAAATACATTTGGTTAGAAATAAAGGATTTTTGGGTTAACTATCCCTTTAACCCTCATTTTGTTTTACACATAGAAAAAATAAACATGTTATGAACAAAACTGAGGGTGAATAAATGATGACAGGTTTTTTATTTTGGGGTAAACTTTCCCTTAAATCCCCATTCAAAATAGGATTTCCCATCACATCCAAATTATAAAATGAATAGTTTCAGCTTAAATATCTCACTAAATGAGCCTCTTCTTAAATCTTTGTCTAAAAACATCAAGTATTTCTGTCTTTGTACCTGAAATACTGAGAGAAATTCACAAGCTCTGCCTCCAATGACCCAACACATCCCCCTTTGTCGCTATTCTGAGGAAAATATCCTTGATTCTAATGAGTTCCTTTGATGACCAAGTCATCATGATACACTGATTAATAGTCTCGCGTGTTAGCAAATGAATAGAAACACATTGTTCTCTGAAAGGGCGGGAGACACAGCTTTAGCATGTGGGAAGAAAAGCCTGGACAAACAATGAAGGTGAATAATGTGGTTCACATAATCGGCATCACTGTTGAAGCAATAACAAAACTGGGCTTTGGTCGACCACCGAGACAAGTGTGGAATTCAGAGGTGGGCTTTAGAGAAACAGCACACTGAGAGCTCCTGTTCTCTTAAAGTCACGCTAAATCAAGTACCTCCTTACAGTAGAAAAGGGAAAACACACACCTGTGCATGTTCTCCGTGCTGTCTACAGGTCTTAAAGGAACTCAAGTGAGACAAGTCTGGAGATGAAAAAGGCTAGACGTTGGACTCCGTTATTAATTTGCGATAATAGAAAAGGCTTGTGCTGTTCTTGAAAAGTCATCTGTTGACATGGAAAATGACTCGGCGACCAAGAGAGAGAGGTTTTCCGACAGTATTTTCATATCTAAAGAATGTTGACAACACGTGGTTTTACGGGTGAGGCAGAGGGTATGTGAGGAAAGCAGAAGCCGTGTGTATACAGTATCTGGAGAGAGGACAAAGTCAGCGATATAACAGCTGCATGGTCTTGATCCAACGCCATAATCTCAACCTGACTCACCAAGTAACCATGTGTTCCTAACGTTGTATTAAAGTTGCTGTTTCTTGTACATGTCTCAAAACAGAAAACAATCACCTAGATATTAAAGATATTGAGATGTTGACAATCACGGCATAGTTCGACAAGAAATTACAATTCTGTCATCACTTACTCACCCTCTGTCATTTCAAACCTGTATGACTTTTTTTTCCTGCAGAACACAAAAGAAGATATTTTGAAGAATGACAGTAGCTTTCCTGTAGCTCAGTGGTAAGAGCATTGCTTTAACAATGCAAGGTTGTGGGTTCGATCCCAGGGGATTGCAAATACCTATGTAAAATGTATAGGATAAAGCAATGTAAGACGCTTTGGATAAAAGCGTCTGCCAAATGCGTAAATATAAATGTAAATGCATAACAATGGCAGTACCCATTGACTTCTATTGTATGGACACAAAACCAATGCAAGTCAACGGGTACTGCTGTTGTTCGCTGTTGAAATGACAAGAGGGTGAGTAAATGATGACAAAAATTTCATTTTTGGTTTAACATCTCCAAACAGAAAGTTTTGGTGCTGCTTGACCAGTTCTCAAAAATAATACAACTTCATAGAAATATGACTATTGTTAATCCAAAAAAGTGTTTTTCTCCATTAACGATTTTGACTAAAACATGCATTTTGCTTAAATGATCAATGTTTATGAATAGACAAGCAAAGCATCTAAAAATGTAAAAAAAGATCTAATATTGGCTAATCTATTGCATCTCGCATGTAGGCAACCCATTTAATCCCATTAAATGTATGTCTGGACTGCATCCAATCTGAGTCATTACAATTGTAAGCATGACTGTGCTGCTTTGAAGTCTCCTTAAATGCTTTCTCTTAAAAAATTGAGGCAAATCCCACTATTTCTGCAATATGTCTTATAATTACATTAGATCTTCATGCTGCTTGGTACAAACAAATATTTGGCCCAACTATGGTATAATTATGGATAAATCAATTTCAACCTCAACAGATTATTTTTATACATATATAAGTCATTAAGATGACATCTGAAGACATGTTTTATGATTAAATGATGGGTGGATTTCAGATAAATTCAGGCTTGCATTAAAGATAATATCCTTTAATGCATTTGGGATCTTTCCTCCAATAAAGAATCCGCTCATGGAAACATCCCCCGGTCAGATCACATTTCCTGTACTTTACAGAGTCTGTTTTGATTCATGAATTGATTTGGGCTTCTAGGCAGAAATACTATAAGAGATGAGACGGTAGAATACTTATCTTGTAAAATAATTATAGAATGTAAAGCATATAAATGAAACTTAAGTGCAGGATTGTCTTTCAAAGGTATGAAATGAATGTATTTGTATAAATGTATAGAAATAAATACAAGTCATGTGCTAAGTTTTCTGAAGCTGTACAAATTCTGTGTGACATAAAGATGTATTCATTTTAGCAAGAAAAAGTTCATATTTACATATTAGTTCGCCCTTACATCTTAGCTTTAGTGAAGATTATCAGTATATAGCCGTTACAATTTTGATCTCTTTTCTGACACAAATATATTGTATAACATTAGAGCACCTAAAATATTATATATATTTATGATACTTTAATGGAGCTTCACTGCAATGTTTTTGAATATTTATGTGTTGTTAGGAGCAAAAACTGTCTAAAAGTTCTACGTACTGTATGTGTTCTACATAAAAAATAGCACTATGGGTTTGGAATATCACAAGTACGAGGACATTACTGTCACTGTTTATGGTCCAATATTCCTTTAACATTCAGTAGAACTGATCTGAAACAAGCCAATGGGAAAGAGGGACAGAATAAGACAAATGCTGAAGACCAACATTACATCCTTGACAACATGTTGGCATTTAGAGGACAATGATCTCCCTTCATTTTTAATGGTCTTCAGCTATTTCCCTCTTCCTCTCTCACTCGTTGCCACTAAAGGAGCTTCATTCAGAGCAGACACAAACATCTGCGGGACATTAACAGATAGATGTAATTATCTGCTAAAAGAGTTATGCAGATTAGGAACACGGAGAGCCATTCGAGTAAGTGACTGAAAAAATAGGCTGTCTCACTCTTCCTGTCAACAACTTATCGAGAACGGAATCTGTTGTTCCTGCTGATATTCATCATTATGCAGTTTATATCAAAAATGCATTTATGTAACGAGAAAAATATTGTCAGGACAGTTCACCCAAAAATATTTATTCTGTCATCATTTATTCACTGGTATGTCATTCATAAACTGTAAATGAAAAGGAAGATATTTTGAGAAATGTACAATGGAATAGAAGTCAATGGGGGTTCAATGTTGTTTGGTTAAATATATTCTTCAAAATCTTTACTTTTATGTTCATCCGAAGAAAGAATGCCATTTAGATTTGAAACGACATCAGGGTGCCAAAACACTTTCATTTTTGGGTGAACTATGCCTTTAACTCTACACAGCACAACTCCTTGTTCTAATCAGTGTGATATAAAACAGAAACAAGCTTGAAACCCCGGTCTCTCCCACGCCTGTAAACAATGACCTCCTTCATGGCCTGTCTGCTCTCAGTCTCTGCTGGACCTGAACCTCACCTGAAAGGAAATCAGACAGAACGAGAAAATAAGAGTAAAGTCCACAAACATGACACGCCATTGTTTGACTGGCAGACAGGTGCAATCTTTACCGCAAGTGAAAACAGATGAACATACCAAGCAAACAACCAATTCCCTAGAAAGAATGGTTTTGCTACTTAGTGTTTGCGGACAAGCGGCGTTGTTGTGGTGAAAGTGAATTTTTTTTGGACATAATGACAACAAAACGACAGCTGTTGAGATCTACCCACCAACCTGTTTGACCTTCAGTCAAGGGGTCACGGCTTTGCTTCTATAGCCTCTGATGACAGTCTTAGACCTCCCTTAAGGTGGATACCTCTGGAACAAGTGTACCAAATTGGATCTGTGAAGAACACAGCACAACGGTTCAACATTCCATGCAAGGACCCATCCATCAAAATTACTCCTCTTGTTCTATTAAGTTGAAAAAGGTTTGGTTTCTTCAAACAGAATATGCTTGTCAACACATTCTAATCCATCTGCCTGTCTGTCTGTCACTTGTTCAGTTAGTCAGTCAATCAAACTAATTTCAGTGTAAGTCCTAAAGGCCGCGACGGAACAAGCAACAGTTGGCCATGGCCCAGTTTTTGAGGTGTGTACTATTTCACTATTCGATCATCAAAGTTCGATTTTTGGCCAATTCAGCATGTCTTAAATGATCTTATTTCATGTTATTCTATATATACACAGACACAAAACATATTAATACATAAATAACACATACAGAGCAAAATAAATACAAAAATAAAGTGCATAAATAACTTAATTCACAATGAAAAATACAAAATAAAGTAAAAAATTCAAAATCATAATAGGAAAAATGTAATAAAAAAACAAGTAAGGGGACTAATTATAATATAAAAATATTGGTATTCGTTTATGCAAGTTATTTATTACTTAAATTATTTTCAAATTATTACATTATATCTGTTTACTTTTTTTTATTTAATCATTAGAATTGTGTGATTTATTTAAGTATTTATACGTTTATTTATTGATATATGTAATTTGGCTCTCCATTCGTGTTTAAGTAAAATAATAATTTTTGTGAACTAGTGACAACATTTTTCCCGAAATTCAAATGTATTTATATATATATATATATATATATATATTACTTTACAGAAAATTAAACCGGACAAGCCAGTCAAAATATATAGGCCTACACATATTAACCATATATGTAGAATTATATATGTTTATATAACTTGTGAAATCATAATATTGTATATTCTATATGTTTATGTCTTAAGTGTGTATCTTATTTTAATTTATCTTTTTTTAATGATTGTGCTTATAGACTAAATACTACTGACCTTAATTAAACCCTTCTTTTTAAAGTAGCTCAATATTTAATATCAGGTCAGCTCGTGTCAATGTACCTTTTGTGTTCTGTGGTCACTCCCTTTAGCGTTAATCCCTATGAATGGTCATGATTCTCCTATTGAGTCCTTGAAAAGATCATAGGTCAGCTGTCTGTCACATTGGGTGTGGCATTCTCAAGGGGGACATTCTTGACCTCAGGGGAAATAAGGTTACGAACTAAGGATACTCATATTGCTGCACTGAATACTATTGTTAGAGCAACAAACAGATATCAATTGGCTTCCAAGACTTCCGAGACATTTTTCAATAGAATGATAAATTATTATTACGGAAATTTTCAGAACCATATCAAATATACTGCATATCCGACTACTACTCTGATGCTGAAACGTACTGTAATGGTACCTTTGTGTGCATACGTACCAAAGTATAACCGAAATTTGTGCGTGAAACCTGCATTTTCACGAGCAAATCATGGTTCACAAAAACTTTCAAACAAAAAATTATTTTAAATATAAGAGAAAAGATAGGTACGTAAAAATCACCAGTCTCTATCATTCAAGACAAAATTACAAAACGTATGTTTCATTTCAGGATAAAAGTTAGGCCTATACTTTAAATAATATATAATTCCAGTTAGATGTATATATTTCTTTATTATTTAATCATATCCAGTAAAAGAGTAAGAAAAGCTGCGTTAGACTGCGATGTTTCTCGGAATAACTGCGATTCTACAGCCGGCTAAGGAGAACTCTGAAAACTGCGTGTCTGTATAAAAGATGTTTTATTGTGTTGTATTGTGTATGATCTAACTTTGAGGACTGTGCACTTGGAATCACTTGCGACAGCGCGTCTGTAGACAGCGTCACATTGCCTGGAGTAACATTAGGCATGTTCGACTTGATTCGACGCCGCAGGATCTGACAGGCGGATGACATCACAGTACCGCGAGAGCTATTGGAAAACCTATAAAAAGTTTGTTTTGGATTCGATCTCGCGCTACTGTGATGTCATCCGTCTGTCGGATCTTTCGGCGCCACATCAAGTCGAAGAAGCCTTATGACTTAAGTGACGACAGCTGATAATGGACAAGTTTGGCACAAAGCCCTTATATGGGGATGGATTGGGTGTGTTTTATGCAAATGACTGAACTTGTGCATGCGGCCGCTTATTTAGAACACTCCAAATTCACTAACATTAGGACGAGGTTAAGAACAAATTCATGTGCGTACGGATGTGTTGTGAATTAGGCGGGAACTTCGTGAGAAGTTTAAATTTGCATATAAATACGAAAAATCTACGCAATTATTAGTGAATGACACCCCTTGTGTCTGTATACACACTTTCACAAGCTTCTATTCACACTAAATTCAGCACAGGTGTAGGACACCTTAGAAATCATGCTAAATTCAGGTATGCAGGCTGAATGGGAGTCATGCCCTCTTGTGACTGTAAAGTCAGTTTTCATTAGCATTCATTCATCACCGACGTGAGCAGCGACCCAGCCTTGCACTGGTGACTACCTGCCTAATGACAGATGTTCCAGAAGTCAAGTCCCACGTAAAGAATGTTGTGCGTTCTGTCGAGGTCAAAGGACAAAGCATATCGGTTACCTCTGCAGCCATCAAATGCAGATGCACGACGTGAGATTTTCAGTCTGAGGGATCTTACGCGGCTTTTGGGAGGAGAGAACAGTCCCTTGTGGAATAACTGATACACTTCAGAACCAATTTTGCATTCGTACAGCAAACCCTTAGACCTCAATGAAACCTCCTATGGCAAAACTATCCCCCGGATATCTACTAAAACCTGTCTTTTTGTGCCCTTGACACCTACCAAGCTCACTCACCTGTAGCTGAGAACCTGAGGCAGGATATGTGCTGCTTCTGGCGCTCCTGAGGGATGGCCAGGTCAAGACTTGCATTGTGCGGTGGCCTTAGGTTCACCCGGTCCAGCTGTGTATTCATTTCACTGGGAAACACACAGAGGAAATGCAGATTAAACATATTCCTATTTACCCAATGTGCAAAGATAGCCTGGGAAGCATATTGAACACCAACAGTATGAACTAACATTGCAAAGATTGATTATTGGTCAGTTTTAATGATTTTTCTATTAAAATAATAAGATGGTGCGGCTCTTGTGTAGACAGACATTTTAATAACAACATACTCTTTAAAAAAAGAAGCTAGAACGTGTTCTTGTTAATGTCACAGTGGTGCGGTTCCCCGAAGATACTTTCACCCAAAGGTTCCTAAAAAAAACACATTTTTTATAGTCAGTCGAATGGTTTTCCATTACAAGAACCATTTGTGCAAAAGACAGGTTGTGTGGATTTAAAAGGTTCATCGGTTTCATCGGACGCACGCGCTGGTCTTAAGATAACTTCCGCTTTGGTTAAAATGTAACAATTTATTTTAAAATCATTTATATTAACATTAATTTATACGTGCATTTTATTTTGTATTAATTGTATTAACTTGCATTACAACTACTCTACTTACCTAACTCAACTACTCAAATAACCCTTTAGAAACCTTGTTTGACACAATTTTAGGATTTATTTTTATTAAACTGTCTATTTCAGTAATCAGTTCAAC
This sequence comes from Triplophysa tibetana, assembly GCA_008369825.1. Classification (NCBI taxonomy): domain Eukaryota; kingdom Metazoa; phylum Chordata; class Actinopteri; order Cypriniformes; family Nemacheilidae; genus Triplophysa; species Triplophysa tibetana. The sequence goes on along the minus strand of CM017897.1, from coordinate 10,800,005 downwards.
TATTAATTTGTATTATTACTTTAAAAATGTTCACCGAACCTTCATTTAGAAATTTTATATTTTTTTCGAAAATTGTATATATGTAAAATTACTACTAAATACTCTTTCCTATGTGGTGCCACACAACTTTTACAAAAGTAATATATATTTATTTTTATAGTTATCAGATTTAATATAAACTATATATAGACATAAAATAATAATTGTAACACAGTAGATATTTTTGGAGTATAATTAAATGGGTCATGTTGAGTAGAAAATAATCCCTAGATGTTGCAAAACAATGCAATACTACACTCAACAAAAACATCAGCGTGATTAAATCTGGTATTGAGAAATTCAACCTTTTATTATGCCCCATTGCATGAAGGGAACACCAACGTTTTAAAGTTACGTAGTTTTTAAATAATTTTATACATTATAAAGTCGGAGCCAATAGCCTTGTGGGCAGCGCTTTGACACATGGCGCAACTGTGCCTCCGGCGACCCACGTGGCACAACTGTGCCTCCGGCGACCCTGAGTTCAAATCCTGGCTCGATCTCCTGTGCCGATCCTGCGCCCCTCAACATTCACAAAATAAAAACTTTTAATTCTGAAATTTCAAGAACAGTGTTTATGGCCAAACGTTCTAATATACAACATATTGGACAATCAGGGCTGTATGGTGCCATTTTTTTTCTTCTAGACATGTTGCCAAATGCAATAAATGCAGTTTTTTATACCATCAATAATCACTCTGCAAGCAAATCCGACTCCTCACAGGAAGTGAGTTTCAGAGAAAGTAATCTTACGTTTAACTAATTATATAATATAATGGTTGGTAGGTCTCATCGGAACAAATTTAATTGAATTGCGTCCATAAATATCCTCCTTTTAAAAAGACCATTTATATAACTCACTTATATACTTTATTTTCAAACCGTAAGTAAGAGTACACCAGCGTCCACTACTCTGCATTCCCCTCATAAGCATTAATATTTTAAAAGCATCTTGGATAAATTAACGTTGAACAAAGTCACATTTCTCTGACTGCTTTGGATTATAGCTGGAGTAGAATAAAAAGTATCGGCAAAACATCTGAGGGGGTGTTATGAATCTACCCTGTCCAAACATCCTGCTGTTTTATATGCTTCCTGGGGCCAGAGGTCATAGCAGACAGGCGTGACCAATCCTCATGTAAATTTAGATCTGAGCGGGGCCTGTCATCCACACAGTCCAAATCAATTATGTTTAATTTACTATGAGCAGTTGAACAAGGATACATTTAGACTTCAATGATGGATTGAATCTTTAATGGACGAGGCTTGTGGGCTCTTTCCAGATTAAGAAAACAATACAGCAAATTAGCATTTCAATTAAATATGCAATAACATTCCAACACAAATACAAGTTTGTTTTTTCATTGAATAAACAGATTGTTCTGATTTGATAAGTATGGCAAACTATACAACACACCTTACTAATAATAAAAGATGAATATACATTATTAGTTGCATTATAATTTTTTTCTGTAGCTTTCGAGCGCACCATGATTATATAATACCATTGTTTGTCGTCTGCTTTTGGCATTTGATCGAGTGTTTGGACTGCGTGATGTCAGACTTAACAAGCGGATACACTTTAAGTGCAATCAAACTAGAACCTGGAGTTTGATTTTTGTCCTCACACATAACATTAATCCAGAAAGCACACTTAGATGTAAAAACTTACATTTTGTTCATTGAATATCAATTAAACTTCGGTTAGCAAATGTTTAAAGTCCTACTCCTGACATGGTCTAATCTAACTTCTAAAAGTTCCAGATATGGATCTGGCATAGATAAAGCTGAGGCCCGCAGATGGACTAGATCATAAATCCATTCACCATTTTACATCAGGCTTTGGTGCTTTTCTGGAAAACCTCATTTGGCCATTACTGCATTTGCTGATGAAAGGTTCAAACACTGTTCAGAGCAACTTTGAGAATCCTGGGAAACGGGTTCATTACTGTGAACAGGCAGGCCAATCAGCCACACGCGATTACAAACATATGTGACCATTACAAACTTGAGCTACAACAGCACAGTTTTCACAAGCTGTACATACAGACGTAGAAGGATATGCTCTTGAACATATAGGTTTGACCAATTTCCACATTACCATGCTGAGCTGAATTGTATGCAAGTCAGTGTAACTATTCAAAATGTATTTTCTGTATAGACTGAAATTTTTTTGGGGGGGTGACCACCTTTAAGTTTGTAATAAGTAAACTTTATTTTACTTTTGTGTTGTAGTACTGTACTTACTATGTAATAGTATGTAAATACATATATGCATACATATATACATACATTCAGTACAAATATGTGTGTGTTTGTGTGTATGTGTGCGTGTAGGTGTATGTGTGTGTGTGTGTGTGTGTGTGTGTGTGTGTGTGTGTGTGTGTGTGTGCGCGTGTAGGTGTGTGTGTGTGTGTGTGTATACGTATATGTATACTGTATATAATAAATATGTTTTTTCCTTCTTTTTTCCTCCTAAATCTCATAATCATCCTGCTGCAAATGTTTTTTTGTAAATTGTAACAGACCCACAGGGTGTCCGCAGTGTTTATCCTTCACATCAGTCAATCTACACATTGGTTACTTATAGTTGTCCCGTACTTAAAACTACGAGAAAAGGAAGTACTTTAACATCCACAAAATGACACACTTCACCTTTTACTGAACTCTTGAACATGTGGTCCGTATACACAAATAATCTCAAGCTAATTTGCTAAAGGCATGCTAAATTGGCTGTTATCCCATACACATTCACCTGATTCAATTACTTAAAAGCTTCTCAGCTCTATAAATGTCACTACAGTGTCACCCACTATTGAGCTTCTCATGTAAAGGATATTGCATCATCAATAGAGGCTTGATTCACTTGAAAAATGCTTGGACATTTTCAACCAAGTCTAGTGTCAAAAGGACCCAACCCAAGCATTGGGTAAAATTCTTGGGTTTATATTTGACCCAACAAAGGGTTGAACCCAAACCATCATATGTTAATTTACAACACAGATGAAGTTTTTAGACACTTTGCTGATTGAAAATAACTGTTCTCTCTCTCCATCCTAAGATCTACACACACTGTTAGCAACATAAAACTTGCAACTGTACTTGTATTATAAATGCAAAATGCACAGTAGATCATTATTAGTCTAGTCTCCGCATTTTGTGTCAGTGAGCTTGCCTCAGATCTTGGTGTAAATCTACGTTATTAAATATTGACTCTCTGTATTGGCACTATGATGATTCATAAAACTGTCAGTGCCTGATGACCTCACTTGTGAGAAAACAGTGTTTATCCATTCTTTCGGAACATGAAACCTTTAAAAAGGCAGTATTTGGGTAGATTCAAACATATTTTAATCATTTTGTTGAATGCTAGCTGTGATTTCTGCATCACAGACGAAAAGAACGAGGAAGCGGAAGAGAGAGGAACTGTCAACTTGCCAATTAGAGATTAGATCACTTAATGCATACCCATTGATCAAACAGTAAATCTGTCTGTGACTCGTTCAGTGGGATGCTGGGTAAGCCTGGCCTTGCGCTGCAGTATATAGAGCTGGTGGGATCCCTGGGGTCCAATCCAACCTTTCACAGCCTGTTTAGCACTAACTATATAATGGCGAACAACTGTGGTGACCTACCACTTTGGTTGTGTGTGTTAAAATATGTAAAAATATAAATAATAACTTGATTTTATCTTTATTCAATGGAATCTGAAGAACTGAAGAACTGCAAGAATCCTTCAAGAACCTAAGATGCATTGCAACAAGTTGAGGGAGCCTGTTTAGCACCCTAGCGACCGATGTTAGGAGCCATGTCCTTTCCTAAATATACTTCCCGTTTCTTATTTATATTACATCTGATTCTTAAGACACTCTTTCCCTCTCTCTGGAACATCAATCCTAACAATCTTGCATAAACTTGCTCTTTTCACTTATACCATCCCCTGAGATTTCTCAGATAATGATATTTTTCCACTGGGTGTTTATATGGGCACACCACGTGCAATTAATCTGCTCCATGGTGGCCAGGCAAACAGGGCCTATTGACCAGTGAGTAATTTAATGATTCATTTTAATGTAAACAAAGCACAGACTGTAATGGACATCTGCCAACAATTCAATAGAGAGGGCATTCATTCACAACCGAATGGTCACGTGCCACCTGTGGTGCATGAATCATTGATGTTTGACCCACAGCACATACCTCAACCCCTTATGACTCTTTAGCATTACTTACTTATTAATGGAAGTACTTATTTTTCCAAGTTTGCACTATAATCTCACTGTCAATGCAGATTCACTTTGTAGAGCTTCCTCTTTTAACATACATGTTGAAAGATTAAGGGGATAGTTCACCCGAAAATGAAATTTCTTTCAACCAAACAATAGCGGTACTCTTTCACTTCTTTTGCTTGGACACAAAAACAATTGAAATCAATGCTGTTTGGTACCTATATTCTTCAGAATATCTTCTTTTGTGGTCTGCAGAAGAAAGTCATACAGGTTTGAAATGACAAGAGGCTGAGTAATTGGCAGAATTTTCATTTTTGGGTGAACTATTCCTTGAATGGATGAAAAATGAAAATCCTGTGATGGTTTCCTTTTTCATTGGACTGAAACATCTTTTGAACCAATGATGTACAGTTATTGAGTGGCTAGTGCACAAAATAAGTACTAAAACTCAATTTGAACACTAAATTAAACATTTATTTTTAACTCTTCGAATTATTGTAATGTATTGTAATGTATTGGATATACATTATGTTTGGAAATAAAATCACATACAAACCCAGTGATGGCTCGTCATCAGTGTCCATTTGGCAGACGATTTGCACGTTAAATTTTTTGGGGTGAAATGTCATATTAAATAAAAGCAGCCAACAATGGCAGTTAAAATTATGGTGAACCCGATGAAATATGTTCAAATGCATTCAGCTCCTTAAAATAACATATACATCAAGCCTATAATTGTAGGTCTGAAGACCTTTTTGTCTTCTTCTTAACTCGATTAATCCGCAGGCCATGGGTTTACAACAACAACCATTTCATTGAGTCAACCAAGACTCACCCAAGACCTCACTTTACAGTCCCCAGGCTCAGGACACACACACAGACACCAGACTCTTAGCAGTTAGCTTCATCTGGAATGCATTACAATTACTTCATTCTTGACATTTTTCTGCACTCTCTGGCTTCATGATCCTGTTGTCATTGTATAAGTGATACATAAACATGAAGCTCAGGATGGAAAAAGCCAATCATCACACCACAAAATTAGCAGTGATAACAAAAGTGTCAGCACTGAAAATATGACAGGGAGACCGGCGTGCCGCAAGGCTGCAGGTTTGGTACTTTGCCAAGATCTCCCCCTGTCTGCAAGAAGAGTCAGTGCTCCGGCCTGTAAACTATTAACCAGATGAACTTTAGTCTTCCAGAGCCAGACTTCTGACTATCTTCAAGTCTAGTCTACCTCACAGGAAAAAGGTACTGACTGTCTGACCGGGTTAATTTGGTGTTCACACAACCTTTAGGGGTGGGTAACTTAAAAACGTGGTAACGCAATCCTCAATGAACGGAATAACAGAAGATTGGCTATACAGAAAACACAGAAAAAAATCTCAAAACAGAAATACTGTAAAATTTACAATTCTAAAATTGTGAGAAAAAAAAACATTTCTGCGTGTGATATGCGTAAGATAAGGAGTTTTCACACTTTTTTTCAGCTGACCCCCTTCGACCTTATTTACTTGAAGTACCTCCTGAGATTTCAAGTCATAATTCAATTGTATTTTACAAAATAGCTAATAATATTGTTTAAGTTAAAAAAATTGTGATTTAACTTTTACGACTTTTACACCATAGTACAACTCACAAAACCCATGCATTCCCTCGCGAACCACCAGGGGTTCGTGTGCACACTCCTGTATGTGAAACCCTGCTGTACAATATATAGATTATTAACTCGCTGTTCTGACCGACAGCTACTAGCAGCAGCAGAGCGATGCAATTTCATTCATTTCAATGGAGAGTGGGCGACTTTCAGCGACAAGAGCAACTATGATTGTTGGCGACAGGAAGTGGGCGTGTCCAGCAACCAGACCCAAGCGACAAAGTTGAGAATTGTTCAACCTTATGCAAATAATGATCGACTTTCACAAGCGACTACTAGGAGTACAGCAGTGGAGCTCACGTCATCCATCTCTCGCCCATTTAATGGAGGGTTTGTTCAGACTGTTACTAGGACAGCCAAAGCTAGAATTCCCTTAACAATCTTATAGCAAGAATCAAGCGACAAGGCTGTCTAAACAGGGCCGCGTGACCTGTTTCTACCAACCAAAACATCATGTTAGAGTCCAGTAAAAAGGAACTTGCGATCGTTGCGAAATGGAATTTTGAAAGAGAAAAATAGTGGGAGTGGCTTTCCTATTTCTCTGCAATTTGATTGGATGTACATGTAGTGACTGGATCATTGTGAGAAAAGACCATAGCAGACCTGGGTCCATGGGGTCTGGTCTTGCGTTTTGAACTCGCACCGATAGTGTGATAACCATTTGGTTCCTCTGTACGACATTTACGACTCCTTAGCTTCAAAGCATTGCTTTTAAGTCTCTGTCTCACCTCTTACTTAACATCTAAGGCTAACCAGAGAAACTTCTCTGACAGTAGGAACTTTTGTGCGTAAACTGTCCTTTCATGTAAATGTAACCAAATGTCTGGTTATATGTTGGCGTTCATGCCATCTTAAATAGTCTGTAACTCTTAGATAAGTTTAATTCTGGGGTGGTTTGTATTCATACATCCGAAAGAATCATAACTTGATACAATTCAAACCTGTCCATTTTTGATATCCAAATGTTTCTCTTTACAATTCCTCATTGTTGATGCATATTGTGTGACCATAGAACACATTACAATCATTATGTTATAATTTGGACTGGTATCTTGTAAAGTTACCTACAGGTCATAAAATGCAAATTAGCTGTTGAGTCAAAGAATCTCTTCCCCCACTCAACTTTGATTGGCCGACTCAAACTCTGAGGGTATGCCCTTCATGAAGTTAAATGTCGACCGGGACACAGTTTCATGTCTTCTCCTTTGCTCTTCTCCTTTGCCCTCTTCCTGAATCAGTCGCATCGTTGGACCCCTTCTCTCACCCCCCCCCCCCTTTCGGGGGGGAGGTGAGGTAATTCTTCCCTAACTGGAGAAGGAACAATGGACTCTGCTGCCACGCACACCTCGACGAGCCATGCGGCCGGTCATGAGGGCCGAGGCGCGCGACTTTCACCAAGGACCCAATTTCCAGCAGGACTGCAACTTTCAAGAGGGCCGCATTCTGAAATCATCTGAACATTGCCATCACTCCAAGCGCATACGAGTACATCCAGCACAGAGCTTTGCAAGTATTCCGTTTCTATAGAATAGCTGCGTTAAGTCTGTGCCTCTTTGTTAAAGATGATTTTAAGGATGTTCAGAAATCGTTGCCATCCCCTCTCTCTCTCTCTCTCTCTCTCTCTCTCTCTCTCACTCTCTCTACGCTTCCTAGCGCGTTTGTGTTTCATGTATTTGTTTGACGTCATTATGTTTACCATGTAGAGTAGAGTTTAATAAAAACGGCATTTGTGATTGGTTCTCTTTGTTCACGTTCACAAATTTGGTCACTTAAACTGTCTTTCGATCTATGCTACCTCTGCTCTTAATTCTGTTTGGCGAAGTCACGTTACTTATAGTCATGAGATAACGTTGGTGTATAAAACATAAATGCATTTGCTGGACGAATACATATAGGTTTTTTATCACTATACTGCTAATCAGAATTGTAAAATCTGTATGTGTAATGACGATTATGCTACATATTTTCCCTTTGAGCTAAACTAATTCCTTGACTGAAATTGACGTTTTAAATAACTAATTTCATATATGTTTGATCTTGATAGATCTGGTGGAGAATCTTATTTGTTGAGTAAACTCATCCTTAATTTAACATGCAGCTAAAATCGCTACATATAACAGACGTTGGATTTTGAAATGGAACCGGCAACAGACTGATAGTTGAAGGGGAGGAGTTAATGGAGGGTCTGCCCATCCCATCCAAACTCATTCAGTGTCATGATTCCACCTCTCCTTGTCAGGTATTTCTTGGTCTAGAGGTGGAATCATACAGGATCCTTTGTCTCATGTGGGAGAGAGACACTTATGTGCCGCCATACTCTCTCTCTCCGGTCTGCGTCATCGTTCCTGCCCTCCTGTTTCCTAGTCTGTGTTAATTAGTTTATCCCCTGCACCTGTTCCCTCTTGATTTGCTACCCTTTAAAACATCCTCGTGTTCATTGTCCTGTGCTGGTTCATTGTACGTCTTACCTCGTCTGTTGCTGAATGTGTTCATGATACCTTGTTGATGTTCCTGTTCCTAAAAGTTACCTTGTATGCCTCGTTACCTTGTTCCTGTTTCCTCGAGTCCTAGTAAGTGTTAGTTTAGTGTTTGTTTCAAGTGTTATTTCTCTAGTCTAGTTAGTCACTGTCCTTGTTTATTTATATATTATCAAGCCTTGTTTTCCCCATCGTGGGTTTGAGATTGCTGAGCAAGGCGTCTTCGGGGAGGAGGAACTGGCGGTGCTGTTTAACACCGGTCTCAGAGACCCACTCTCTCGGGCGGAGATGAGAGCGATGGAGCCGTTGGACTTCGATAGCGTGTGGCTAGCCGCGGCTCGATCGGAGTCCACGACTTCGTCAAACTCAAGATACTCGTCTCCGCTGGTCACGATATCTGAGAGTGGTCCTCTGCAGATCGGGGTTGTGGTCACCGCCACACACCCTCTCTCAGCCTCTGCAGCCTCTCCACAAACTCCCAGTCTCACTGGCAAGCGGGGAAGAATGGAATCCTGGGGGTCCTCGTCCGAAGCCTCCAATCCCGAGACGCCCACCCCATTCACCTCGTTCCTTCAGCCGACCACCAGGCGGGTGCCTCGGCTGAAGAAGAGGAGGCAACAGAGGGCAGCTCGGAGTCCGGTGGTCCCGAGTCCGGTGGTCCCGAGTCCGGTGGTGTCAAACCCCAAATATTTTTTGGGGGGGCGCCGTGGGGAGGTGACGGTCCGAGCGGCCAGCCCGGCCACAGATTGTTCCCAGAAACAGGCACCAAGCCCGGTCCAGCAACCAGCACCAAGCCCGGTCCAGCAACCGGCACCAAGCCCGGTTCAGCAACCGGCACCAAGCGCTACCAAGCCCCTCTTCCAGCCAGTATCCAACCCGGCATTCCAGCCGGTGTCAAGTCCAGCATTCCAGCCGGTGTCAAGTCCGGCCATCCAGCCCGTGTCAAGTCCCGCCATCCAGCCAGTGTCAAGTCCGGTCATCCAGCCAGAGCCTAACCCTCCAGCCCAGCCGACGATCCAGTCGGCCTTTCAACCCGTGTCCTGTCCGGCACTCCAGCCGGGATCTGTTCCGGCATTCCAGCCAGATCCAACCCAACAGTCCTGCAGGGGACTAGGACAGTTCCCCCATGGGCTTCCCCTGGCAAGCCCCCTGGGGCTCTGCGCTCTGACGCGTCCCCAAGGGCTAGGACTTCCCCACCCAGCCCTCCCCCTTCTGGACTTCCTCCCATATTTTCTTATTTGCCCCCACCCCCCCTCCCTTGTTTGTTATTTTTATTGTCACACCCGAATCCACTCATTGTCATGTCATCTATGCCCCTTATCTTGTTGACCATGTCTGTCTGGTTCTTGTCTTTGTCTAAGTTTGTCTTGTCTTGTTTGTGCCTTTGAGGAGCATGGCGGGGGTTCTGTCATGATTCCACCTCTGCTTGTCAAGTATTTCTTGGTCTAGAGGTGGAATCATACAGGATCCTTTGTTTCATGTGGGAGAGAGACGATTTTGGCACTTATGTGCCGCCATACTCTCTCTCTCCCGTCTGCGTCATCGTTCATGCCCTCCTGTTTCCTAGTCTGTGTTAATAAGTTTATCCCCTGCACCTGTTCCCTCTTGATTTGCTTCCCTTTAAAACATCCTTGTGTTCATTGTCCTGTGCTGGTTCATTGTACGTCTTACCTCGTCTGTTGATGATTGTGTTCATGATACCTTGTTGATGTTCCTGTTCCTAAAAGTTACCTTGTATGCCTCGTTACCTTGTTCCTGTTTCCTCGAGTCCTAGTAAGTGTTAGTTTAGTGTTTGTTTCAAGTGTTATTTCTCTAGTCTAGTTAGTCACTGTCCTTGTTTATTTATATATTATCAAGCCTTGTCTTGCCCATTGTGGGTTTTGTTTTGCCTTTTGTCCTGTCTTGTACAATAAAATATCTGTTAACCCCGTCATCCCTGAGTCCTGCCTGCAATTAGGTTCTCCCTGCATTGTCTTCCTTGCAGTCCATGACATTCAAAGGGGTCATACGGCGCAAATACGTGTCTTTCTGTGTTTTTGGTAGTCACCCATGCGTGTATTAGACACAAAAAATTGCAAAAATGAAAGTGTCGGGAAAAAAGATGCATTCTATCTAAAAGCGAATGCTCACCCAGACTTGCCTGAAACGCCTCGTGAAACCACACTGCCCACAATATATCCAAGTAAGGTGGGAGTCGTGTCGGCACAATTGCTTTGGAACCTGATGTTCCAAATATGGTAAGAGGAGTTACATTTCCGTCACACGCTTGCAGTATTCGACGAATCAATACGCACTGGTTAACTAGCCAATCATAAGACACCTCGCTTTTCAGAGCGATGAGCTTTGTAAAAAATCTGCACGTTTCAGAGAGGCGGAGCAAAGAAGAGATACAACATGCACGGTATGTGGAAAATACAGCGTTTCTGAACCATAGATCGTGTATACACATTCCTTTACATCTAAAACAAACGATCATATTCATCGATCCATGTCATATGACGCCTTTAAGATGGATAGTCATTAGAGGACGGAAGCGCATTTTCAGATTTGAACTGAAGTTTAAGAGCACATGACTTTTAAAAAGAGAATGACCCACCTTGATAAACTATTTACAACAAACAATGCAATATTTCATGAACAATAGGCATTGTTGTTTTTATTTCACTGGGACTTTAAACAGTACGGCAAAAATAAATAAGCTTTATCTATAATCAAACTAAATTTATAATTCAGGAGTAAAGACAGTTATACTGAGGTGATTAAACTCCCACAGGAAGTACCCTGATTTGTTATAAGCATTGTAAATGCAACACCTGTCTGCTGGGCTATGAAGCATTAGGTTTGCCATCTGGTCGAACACATTTATCAAATGCAATATTTTTAAAGTGAAAGAAAACTCTAATATGCACATTAATTACAGGCATAAGTCCTGCAAATTACTGAGCATAAAGGAGTCTTTCTGAGCAGTTGGAATCATGGGACACAGCCTGTCAGCACATCTATATATAGTTCCTGTGATAAAATGCTAATAGGAGTGGTTACTGGTTATAAAGTTTCAAAGTGTGAATGTTACATTAGGTAGACTGTTTTGTCTGCTCAGCTTTTGTAGTACGTGAATTTTGATATAATTAAATCACAATTACGTTGAGAACGTTCTTGAGAATGGCTAATTGAGTCATGGTGAAATTAGCATATTTGCAAGGCTTTAACAGACCTCTGACGTTGCTTGCGTTACGGCAGGAATGTCCATCCGTCCAAGAATCATGAAAAATGAACCGAAACTGGCATCAAATCATCGCAGAAGCTCGACTACAGGTAGCATTGCGACAGGTGTGTTGTGAGGGATGTTGTATTATTACAGATGACGCTAGAGGGAGACAGAGACTGATATCACATTGCACATGAGCGGAGGGAATTTTAAGCATTTACCTTCATCTTTGTCTAGATGCGTCTGTGTTCGAGACTTTGAATTTGACAGTTAAAACATCGATAACAAGTTAATGTGTGTATAAATATTTATTGACGTTTTCTTGATGGCTCAAATACATTTGTCCCCTCAATATCACACTCAGAAAACTGCTAAAAATTCACACAGGCCAAAAATTAACCATGTTTTTTGTGGTACAATTGTAGGAACCATGTTTTTTTGGTGTGTTGATTACTTATGGAAAAACCATGGTTTTACTACAGATCTCATCGTTTTACTATGGTTCTTAAAAAAACATGGTTTTCGTAACCATGGTTATTTTTTGGTATCCATGGTTTTACTACAGTGACCATGTTTTTTTGTTTTTAACTGTCGTAAAACCATGGATAATTTCCGTAAGGGTAATTTTGTTTGCATGCCTGAACACTCACAGAATATTAAAAAAATACAAGAAAAGCAAATGTTTCCATCGAACACACCTTTCAAATGATCATTATACAAAATGCAGCTATCAACAAAAACAACAGGCTCTGTCTTTGTTTGTGTTGTGCTTGACCATATGGCTCTGTGTTTGTTTGTGTGTGTTGGCCATGTGCTTTTCTGGTCCCGCCTCCATGTTTCCAATGACCACGCCCATTTTTGCAATACGTGTGTCTTCATTTGTATGAGTGATCTTACGTGTTCCTCAAGTTCTCAGCTCCATTTATATGCTGCTGTCTTTCTCTTTTTGTTTGCCAGTTCGTTGTGCCTCATTGTGTTCCAGTTAGATGTTAGTACTTTTCTGCAATTCCAGTGTTTCATAATATCCTGTATGACATATCGCTGTGCTCCCTAACTCTAGTCGCTTTGGATAAAAGCGTCTGCTAAATGACTAAATGTAAATGTAAATGTCATAAGTTTTCCATTTCAGAGTTTTCTTGCTATTGGTTTGTATTTTTTCTTTTTTTTCTAGAGTTTTTAAGTTTACTTCACTATTTATCTTTTTCTTCGTTCTGCCATACTATTGTTTGCCTTCAACACTTTCTCTCATAGTGTTAGTTTTCTTTTTAATAGCTCTTCTATTACAGCATTGCTTTATTTTTTGTTCTGCCTTGTCTTGTTTGCTCAGATTCATCAAGAATTGGATGCAGTGGCTGACCGTCCAGAGAGTTTATCCTCTTGTGTTGTGTGATCCTGTCTGGTCCTCACTGTTTTTCTCAAGCTTTACACTGCCGTTCCTTTGCTGCTCTTTAATCTACATTACATAATTTTGGGCTGGACTCTGCGGTCACTCGCGGCTTGTCTTTGTGTTTTGTTCTCGCCTTGGACTTTGCACTTCATTCCTTGTCTTGGCTGTTGAATTTTAATAAATCTTGTAACTCTTTCTGGGCTTGAATCCTCGTTCGCGTAGGCCTGTGACAAGGGTACTATCTCTATGTGAAAAAAGTAACCAAACATGCATGATTTGGATGCAGCTTGCAATGGTATCTGCATTTATTCCACATTATTACAGAAAGGACTGTAAAAGGAAAAGCAGGTTGTTTAAGATATTTTAGATACCACACTCCGGAGCAAAAGGTGACGCTAATGTCTTTGTTTGTGTTGGCCATGTGCTCTCCGGCCCCGCCTCCTTGTGTCCAATGACACGCCCCCTTGTTTAGTCTGTGTTGTGTCTACATTTGTCTGAGTGATATTACCTGTTCCTCATGTTCTCAGCTCCATTTATATGCTGCTCTCTGTCATTCTCTGTTCCCCAGTCTGTACAGCTCTATGTGTCGCTGTTACAGTAGATGTTTGTTAAAAGTGGTTTCTTGTTTACAATTTTAGTTTATTTAGTTTTCAGCTTCAAAGTATCTTTGTTATGTTTCATGTGACTGTCATTCGATTGAAGATCTTTAACCTATACACAGTTAAAATTTGCTGTAATTTTGCTGCCGATTTGACAGTAATTTACTGTAGATTTGATAACTACTTAATATTTTTCTATTAGTACAGTCTTTAATTTGAATAAACTTTACTTTAATCAGATTTAAAATACTTTGGCTTCTGAGATTCCAAATGAGCAACAAGAGACTGGTCCCATAACTGGAATAACACTGCAATTTTTCTTTTGTTTTCTAGCAAAAACATTTAAAACTTCATAAATTACGAAACATTTACATAATAAGAAAAGTAACCCAAGATATTAAGACGTATTTAATGAAATAAAATATGATATCTTGGTAAAATGCTTTGGATAAAAGTGTGTGCCAAATGAATAAATGTAAATGTATGTTTAGATACAAAATTTTAAATGAAATCTACAGTAAATTACTGGCAAACCTGCAGCAAAACTACAGCAAGGTTTTACAGTGTAGATGTTGTTCTGGACGCAACAATCACTCTCTCCGCTTGTTGTGTCTTGTGCCTTTTGTTTAGACTCTTTTCAGCTCATCTACCCCTGCATCTTTGGGTATTGTCTGTTGAATGTTAATACATCTTTTTATTCATTCAAACCCAGTCTCATGGCAGTTTTATCTATATAAATACTACTCAAAAAAGAAAGTTTCACATTTACTCCATTCATTCTTGATGATTATGCCCAAATTGTATGTTTAACTCAAGCTTTATGTTCTCTTGCTTCTGTTCCAACACCATACATGCAAACTCCTCTCCCTCTTCTTCCATACATTTGGTCTCTTGATTCATGTGTGCAAACAGCAGCAAAGAGGGTTCATCTGTTATATATTTAATTCAATTTACTTACATAGCGCTTTTCACAATGTGCTTTGTTCCAAAGCAGCTCTAAAGGAGTAAATAAGAAAAACACGGGACAGTGCATGGTGTTTATAGACCAAATTACAGCATTCTAATAAATAATGTCTAGTAAATAAATTGATTATTATGAGTGAGGAATAATTGTAATCAAGTTCTTACAGAAGTGCAGTACTATCAGCTGTGAATCAACGACTATGTTCAACAAAGTTAATGCAATAGAATTTGGGATCTTTCGGTAAGATCTGTGCTAAGAAAACTGCTTTGCCAAGAACGTTATGATTTCATGGGGCCTTTAATGAAAGTTCAACAAAAGCCTGTATAGACACTTTTTAAAATATGAGATTAACCATAAAGTAAAACCGAACTGAAGAACAGGTCAGAATTTTGGAAATAATAAGACAAGAAAGAGATGTAAAGGCTTACATCTGTATTTTTAAAATAAAAGTTCATGTTCAATGTATATTGTACATCGACCGTATTCTGTTATTCACACCACGTGCCATAATTTTCTATATGTGCATACAGAAATTTGTCTTTATGAAAGTAGGAAAAACACCATGTTGAAATAAGTCGGTATGGAAAAAACTTTGACGTTAAATGACGGAATTTGGTTCTTGCCATGTCTGTTACTATTTAGTATAATATAAACAAATTGTGGACTGAGATGTATCAGTATATTTATGTACTTTCTTCTGGAAATATTTGTAACAAAATGAAAATACATAACCAATGGCCAATAAAGGACATGCTTAACCTTGCCTAATCACTGTAAAAAAACTCAGGACTTGTTTTAATTTTTTTGTTAATCTACATTTTAAATTGCCTCATTTAAAGTTTTGTCAATTTTAGGAACAGTCTGTTACCACAAGTTATAATTTGCAGTCGTGTAACCGTACAAAATTGAGGCCTGAATTGTTTAATGGATGCTTATTTGTCACTAAAAGACATGAGATGTATTGACATCAAACAACAGCTGACATAAAAAAACAATTATTGCACCTTTATTTAAAATATAAATTATAAAAAATATTATAAATAGTAATAATATTTCAAATATTTGTCACACATATGAGCCTGCCAAATAAAAATTTGCAATAAACCATAATGTAAAACTAAAGACTAACCCACCCTAACCATAAGAAACTAAATTAATACATAATAATAATAAAAATTATCTGCTGCCATTTATATTTATATATTCTATATAATATATATATATATACAACAGAAACAAATGTATAGGATAATGCAATGTAAGTCGTTTTGGATATAAGCGTCTGCCAAATGTTAATGTAAATGTAATATCTATTAACTTAATTAAACGGTAGATGGCGCAAAAGCCCACAAAATGTTATGTATGCGCAAAGTCCACTTGATTTTATTTGCTTAGTTGGGAAGCAAACCCCTTAAAATGAATAACAACGAATTTAACAATAAAACAATTAAGTTGATATATAATGCGAATAAAGAACGTTAAAACTAAAAATAACTGAAATGTATCAGCTATGCCAAGTTTTCTGGTGTAGCTCTATGATGACGTGCGCAGATGGTTCCCCCACCCCCACCTCCCTAAAGCGAGCATCTGCGCATGTCATAAAGCTAGCAGCTGATCACGTAGAGCACGTGCATCACGCTGATTCCGAATGAATACAAAAGCCATCCTTTATACCTTTTGTTCATTTTTCTGAATTGCGTATTTACCTTGTCTGGTTTTGCGTTTGACAAAATGATTTTAATCAATTAGTTGTTAATATAAATGAATACATATAAAAATATTATAAAGGTAAAGTTGTAATTGCGGTTTTAGTGTTGTGGTGATAAACCCGATTTAAACGTACGTTACACACTTGGGTTACTTTTACTGTCTACCCTCACGCAGTAAAATGTCTCAGTTACATTACCATAGTAGGTCATTGACTTTTCATTATAAAAATCAAGTCACAAGGTCCTAAAATGACAAACTTGAAGTCACCACATTGTGTGTTTGTGTTCGTGTGTTTGGTCATGTCTGTAGGGGAAGACACACTTCGATATTAAAAGAATGTTCCTTCGGAAGTTTCCGGTTGTGGTAACCCCGCCCCAATTTGTCATTCGGGAGACTTCGTCACCGCTATCCCCGCCCATACCGTGCTCAGCGTTGTTTGGGGACATTAGGAAGATGGCGGCTGCCCAGCTCTACTGTGTCTGTCGGCAGCCCTATGATTTTAATTTGTTTATGATTGAATGCGACATTTGTAAGGACTGGTTTCACGGCAGGTAAGGAAATTATAATCTCGTCATTAAATCTGAAAGGGTTGGTATGTACAGGGTGCCCTGCCATGCCGGTATTTTGGGACTAAATCTTGGGTGTCATGTGAAAGTCCGGGTGACGCGCGTTCAGGGTATTTAAATATGACGATGCGCGATCTCGTTTGCCTAGTGTGCGTTGTTAGCGATATTTTTCGATGTATTTAAACAATATACGGAATAAACTTTAACTGAGCAGTTTTGTCTGCCCTCAGATATCCTCAATCACGGTTAGATATTCTTGTTTTCTTTTTGAAGTGAGCTGCCAAAACCCACATGGCTCATCTGAGTGTGTTATGAAACTGAACTCTTGGGATCTTAATATTTTCTTGTGCTATAATTGATATATTATGTCTTTTATGTATCTTTGCTGGAAGTTTAAAGGTCGTTGTTACTGTCGGACGACAAAACTTTTTTTATAAATATTCACCCTAGTTACTTGTAAAACGGAGGTAAACCTGTGTCAATACTGCTATTCTTACTGTTGTATCAATAGCGCAACGATAGTATTCGAACTGTTAAACGATTAATTGCGATTAATCGCATCCCGAATAAAAGTTTATGTCTACACAATATATGTCTTTGTGTAGTGTGTATATTTATTTTGTATTAAACACCTACAGATGCATTGATATGTTCAGGAAATATTTGCATGTTTATATATTTATATAGTTTAAATTGTATGTTAACGTTTATTGATTTGTATAATTTTTCTTGAATATATAGATGTATCCGTATGTGTTTATAAATATGCTGTATTAAGACAGTATATACGATATGCAGACATATATTATGTAAGTCCAAACTTTTATTCTGGTTGGGATTTAACTGAAAAATATACTGTGGTTGTGGTTTATTTTACAGTTTGCGTGCGATTTCACACAAGATGTGTAGGCTTATAACAAATATGTTTGTTCTTGTTTAACTGTTAGTACCAAATACCTGAAGTTATCTTTGCTAATACAGTGGCCAATTAAATATAGTTATAATCACTATAATTTCAGTGGTGGAATGCCTTAACAAGTGCATGCATTTAGACTGCATAATTGCCAGTTACCGCAATGAAAAGTATCATAATCATGTCAGCTCATGTCATGTTGTTCTTGTTCTCTTATGTGCATTATTTCATATCGTACAGGGTCATGTAGTCTGAGCATTTTATTGTGCGTAGAATCAACAACTTTGTCATAACTAGATACACTATTAAGCATAAGCTTGACTTTCTTGTCACACCTACATTTGTGAACAGATTCTTCTTTGTGAATGTACAAGTTGTGAACTTCCCTTCCCATCATACAACGCAACCCATGGTTAACAGTCAAACGGTTGTGTCTTACATAACTTCTAGATTCCCCAAATCCATTGAGAGTGATAGTCAAAACCATTACGACACGTTTATAGTCTCACTTCACTCTAGTCTTACTTTTCATATAGATCAGCCTGGTGATATTCTTTAGGCCTCATCTGGTATGAGAGATATGAAACTTGTCCTGTAGCATTTGGTACACCAGAAGTGAAGGAGAATGCAGGTGCAAGCCTGAATGAGGTAACACGTGTCTGCGATTGTCCGTTAAACAAGTTTGATCTGTTAAAGGAAAGTTCACCAAAAAGTTCACCAAGTTCACATTCCAAACCTGTATTAGCTTTCCTGTAGCTCAGTGGTAAGAGCAGGTTGTGGGTTCGATCCCAGGGGATTACACATACCTATGTTCAAATGTATATGATAAAGAATGAAAGCTGCTTTGGATAAAAGAGCTGCCAAATGCGTAAATGTAAATATTACATTATTCCTTCTAAAGAACCCCCAAAAAACATATTCTTTATTATATAATCACCGAGACATTTCTCAAAATATCTTCTTATGTGTTCTACAGAAGAAAATTATATTCCGGTTTTGAATGACATGAGTATGAATTAATGATAACAGAACCATTGGCTTAACCAGATGTTGTTGTTAAAGGGATAGTTCAGCCAAAAACTCCAATTTGCCGTTTATTTACTCACCCTCAGGCCTTCCAAGATGTAGATGACATTTTTTCTTGAGTAGAACCATAAAGAAGATTGTTTGGTAAATCCGCAGTCCTCTCTGCTTCATATAATGGGAGTCTGTGGGGTCCACCTGTCTTAGAGTTCCTATGGCCCATAATTCCCAAAAGCGGCTCCTGGCGATATGTTGACGTTTCGTGAAGCGAATCGTTTGATATCTAGAATGCCAATGCTTATAACCAGACAGATCCCCCCTACTCACACAGTAGGAAAAAATACAACGGTAATCAAAAGTGCGCTAGAACTGTTTGCTGTCCTACATTCTTCAAAATGTCTTCTTTTGTGTTCAACAGAACACAATATAGTAATTGGGAGTCAATGGGGGGCAAGATTTGTTTGGTTATAAGCATTCTTCTAAATATCTTTCTCTGTGTTCGTCAGAACCAAGACATTTATACAGATTTGGAACAACTCTATGGTGAGAAAATGATGACATAATTTTCCTTTTTGGGTGAAGTTAAATCCACATTAAACTGGTATAGGAGCAAGTATTGAAGTTACATACTTTAGCAAGATCTGGGGTAAAGGTTTGGTATGTAAAGTCTTTGAGCTACCAGGGAGGAAGCCCAACAACAAAGGCTCAAGGGTCGCATGGGGTCAGCAGATGTGTGTGCACATACACACTGACCCCAACACAAATTCAGACCTATCTGATTCTGGATTACTCATAATTGGGAATCCTTTGGCATTATACCATGCAGTTTGTCACTGGTTATCCAACAGCTCAGTAAGATCATCTTTCTCTTGTTCTTTGTCTTTACAAATCATTACCATCAATGGAATTGTCGAACTTGAACGTCTGCAGTTGGAACAAAAACATGGACATGAGTTTGTGAATATGTCAGACATGAATTGTGTTCTTATTTTATTGTTTAAACGTACCTCTGGTGGTTTAATGGGCAGGGACAATGTAAGTTCAAGCATTCTTAGGCTAGTTTTAACATATCGGTGCTGTCATAACGTGGTTCTGTTTGTTCAAGTTGTCTAACGTGTCGACATCTGCTCGACCAATGGTGTGAGTTTTGGGTGGGATTTCCAGTTTGGGTGACAATGGCTGATACGGAGAGTGTTTGAGAAACGGTGGTTGTTTTTGAAATTCCATTTGGTTTTGCTGCATTTACACAGTTTGACATAAAAATTGTGTTTGAGGATCAGGTGTAGGTTTGATATAGAGGCAAGAGTTGCAGATCGCATCTTTAAATTAGAGGATACAAACATAAAGTAAACTAAAAGAGAGGGTTACAGAAAGAGCATATGATGGCTGCTAAAATTGTGTCAGAAATGTTTGTTTCATGATTTTTTCTTTGTTAATCTCATTGTCTGTCATTCTATGTTGGGTAGTTAATCTGCTAGTCATGACAGAACTGCAGGCGGGTGGCACACTGACCTGATTTACATTGTGTTATGAAACACCTATGGATAGATAAAGCCTTTATAATCTGTCAATCTGATTCAGTCTCTAGTAATGAAATCGAGTTTGCTATATTAGGCTATATGAAATTGAAATGAGAAAACAAAAAAATGAAAGATTACACTCTTTGCTCCACAAGCCTTCAAATCTTAAAGGGGAGGTGCCACAGTGTTATGCATTCTGAATTCGTTACACTGTTAAGCGTGCTAGCTTCTCATGCTTGACATGGTCAACTTGTCAAAAAACGTGTCGGACGTACTACGTAGTATTTCTGTGCTCGACACAATGATACACTTTTTTTTCAAAAATGAAATTCCTCTAAGCAACAAAATTTCTTACTCCCTAATTGGACAAGTCTTCTGGAAAAGCACTCGTCAACTTGCGAGAGCGAGAAGAAAGAGCTCGCCCACGCGTCAACCAGGGAGTGCGGTAGAAGGCGCATGTGCACACGTCAACCACCTGGGGCAAGAGAGAGAGAGAGAGAGCGCGCACTGCGTTGTTTGTTTGTTCACTGCATTTTCGTGATGAATGTTATATAAACGGTGGATGTAATAATGGATTTGGAGATAGTTTGTAATTGATAGATGGAGCGGTACCAGTACTAAAAGATGCCCGACGTGAACCACATGCGCTAATTGAAACGGAGTCAAATGTCTGTGGTTTGTTGGCAATTGCCGCGTACATGCATAATGCAACCAACACAAATTCATTGTGAACCAACAGCTATGCATAGATAATGTTATAATGTATTGATTGCTTGTGCTGTAGTCTCGCCACCCCTCTGCACGTGTTTAGGGCTCGACTTTTTTCGGAAATAATCCTACAGCTGTATCTATCTTTTATAAATGTTATCAAACTAAAGACTCTTCGAAGATACTAAGTATGCAATACTACTCTATAGGTACTCAAGATTAATATGAGATTGGCAGAAACTGCCTTGGTTTAAATTATAACCACCATTTACTTTTATATTGTGTTCCCCTAGTAAGTTTTGTCCATTTTTACTTGTGTCAAAAAGTTTAACAGCTTCAATAATAAATGGTGTATTGATTTTGATCAGAAATAGGTGTCCCTTTCTTTGTATTATATTCATCAGCATACTTACTAGTCTATAGAACCCCAAGCATAAATTTCAACAAAACACAAGATATTGTTATTTTAATTTTTTGTTTCACGTGTAATTTTTGCTGTTAGTAGTATAGAGTAAGCCATGCTTTTTCAAAGGAAGCAAGAGTTGCCTTATTGTGATGCTTGAATGTACCTCTGTGGCAAACTGCTGAGAACTTTAGTGCGTTCATATTCCAGAGGGGTGGGATCTGATCTATCTCTTCTTCCCTTTATTGTTTTGTTCTCGGAGGAGGGAAGCGGAGGAGTAGCGTGGGTGTAGATTCATTCATACTTCAACCCTTCCTCCCCCATCTGCTCATGTGTCATCGCATGTCTGGCTGTGATACCCAGGTGACTGAGCCGGAGTCATGGCAATGGTACAAGTCTTCCCTCTGGAGCTGGGGATTTTTTCCAATTGTTTTGCGGGGTTAAAAGATAGTCTTTTAATAAATGGTGTAAATTGTCGAATCGAATAATCTGATATTTCTTTCCATAAGAGATGTATTACACCGTGGTCCATCGACAATCCCCCAAAAATGTGTGGTCCTTTTCCACCCAGAATTGGGTCAAAAAGTGCTTAACACAGCCATTGGGTTAAAGTAACCGAGAAAATGATTATATTTGACCTAACAATTAGTTAAAACAGCCAACCATAGGACATTTACAAACCAATGGTTGGGTTTGTTCATCTTTTCACATTTTATATTATATTATTCAAAGTGCTATGGAAAACATAATATTAACAGTTCTCCAAAGCCAAATAAATGTAGCCAAAATTGGGTCTGACACTGATTCCACTGATTTCCTTCTGGTTTAGACGTGTGTATACATGAAATGACACTGAGGCTGTGTCCGAAATCGCCCACTATCCCCTCATTCACTATTCCCTACATTAGTTCAACAATATAGTCCAGTTTAAGGAGCGGGTGAAAACGAACGAGAAAACTAAAACACTCGGTGCGCTGGATCCTCCAAAGAGGATGCTATCGCCATCCCCTTTGGAGACGGGGGAATTCATTTAGCGTGAGCATCACGAAAGATGGCTAGCAGCTAGCCGTGAGTGTACATCGGTTGTACACTTGTTATTATGATGCATAATGGGATTGAATAAGTAAACTCAATATTGTCCACTATGGATTCAGACACCACTTTAAATGGATCTCATCTCAAATAGTGCGCCGTATTAGAGTATGGGGAGTATTTTGACACAGCCTGAGTAATGTTGACACTGCCATCAAGGAGATTCATCCAAGGGTCGGTTAGCCATGCATTTTTACAAGAACACAAGAATTGCCCCTAGCTAGACCACTTCTGGAACAACAGCATCTTTCTTGCTTCCCGGTTCTGCTTTGTCTTTTCGTTTCCTGCAATAATGAGGAGATCAAAGCCAAGAAAGCAGCTCACCGAATCCTGTCTATGTTCAAAGGCTGTCTAGTCTTTGAGGAGAATCACCTTACTCCAAGAGTCCCCTGCTGATTTTAACAACCCCAAATCACAGCATCCAGTCTTGATGTGGTCCTTTTATCCTGACTGTGAAAGCATTTACGGCAGAATCAGTAAAAAGTTCTTAAAGGGATACTTCAACCAAAAATGAAAATACTTCCAAATATATTTCTCTGTGTTCATCGGTACAAAGAAATTAACACAGATTCAGAACAACTCGGAGGTGAGTAAATGATGAAAGAATTGTCATTTTCGGGTGAAGTTTCCTTTTAAGTGGGACCCCTTTGTGAATTTTGGGATGGCATATACACATAAAGTGTCTCTTGTACGGTACAATTTCTCCATCATTTGCCAAGAAACAGACAGCAGAGACATTTTCAGTGTTCTCGTGTGTGGGCGCAGTTGATGTGTCAGTAAATCTCTTGACGCTGGACTGTCAAAACTCATTTTGATCGGAAATCAACCTCAGGGATGTGTTCACATGGGTGGATAAGTGTTATGGTTGTGGTTTTACTGCTTGGCAAAGCGTGTGGTTTGTGTGACGTGGACAACTGAGGAAATATCAAAACTGTGACGCAACGCTCTGTTGTGTGGAACGCTAGTACACACCTACTCAACCGTTGACTTTGGAGTACTAAGTAAAACTTTGGCGAGCCACAAAGTTTTGTCCTGTCATCTTTTGGTTTATTTTAGAAAATTCCATGATACCTTAGGTGTGCTGTGTGTAATGTAGAAGTCATCTACGTCCACTACGTTTGCTGATGTCTTCAGACACATTGGACACTTGCTAAGGACACCTAACGCTATGTGCGGTACTTAACAATTTTGAGAAATGTCTTATTGGTTTTGTTTCGATACATGGGGGTCAATGTTGGTTACAACGTTCGCATCTTCGGTGTTCTCCAGATGAAAGGAAGGCATACATGGTTGAAATGACATGAGAACTATCCCTTTAACATTATGGTGAATATGTCACTTATCTTCCTTGTTTTTTCGTTTCAGTTGTGTTCAAATAGTGGAGCACTATGCTGCCGATATTGATGTTTACCACTGTCCCAACTGTGACCCCATTCACGGACCCTCTCTGAGTAAGTATGGGCACATGTGCTTGTCAAATGCTTTTGTTCTGTTCGTGCATCAGTATTGCTGTATTGACTTCCGTTTCTTTTTGTCTTTCTCAGTGAAAAAGCGTATTAACTGGCACAGACATGACTACACTGAGCCAAATGACGGCACACGACCCGTGCAAGCGGGAACGGCTGTGTTCGTACGGGAACTCCAGGAGAGGAACTTCGCCAGGTATGAGCACCTACTTCATTCAACCGGATAGGAAACTAAAAGACTGGGAAATAAGTTAGAAGATGCGCCTCAATATTTTTTCCACCATTTCAAGACAAATTACTCTACAAAATATATATTTATAAACCATATTATAAAACATAACATAAATTTTTTTTTATGGCTTTTAAGTGATTAATCGCAATTAATCATGATTAATCGCATCCAGAATAAAAGTTTGTGTTTGCTTAATATATGTGTGTACTGTGCATATTCATTTTGTATTCATTTAACACATACATATGTATATATTTAGGATTGTTAGAATGTTTTCATGTATTATTTATATACAATTTAAATTATATATAAACATCTATTGATTTTATATTTCTCTTAAATGTATAAGTTCATGAATGTGTAAAGTTCACAGACAAATATTATGTAAATGCAAACTTTTATTCTAAATGCGATTAATTACAATGTAACGTTTAACAGCCATAATATGTTTAGATTTACTGATATAATGACTTTTTTATTCTACAATGGCAACAAAGTTATAACAAACAAATTGTAGGTATAAGTGTATTGAATAGCAATTCTGTTACTTGGGCAATATCACATCAAAACTAAATACAGAATGCATCTGTCATGTGCATGGGCCAATTGTGGGGTTGATCGATTTTTGTTTCTTTTGTGTTTGTTTGTTGTTCCACAGCGGCAGTGAGATTCTGGTGTATATGCAGGGGAGTCAGGTGACCCAACAGTACCTGGAGAAAGAGGGCTTCCATTACCCCATGGTGGTGCCTGAACTGGATGGACTGGGCCTTAAACTGCCCCCTCCGTCTTTTTCTGTCAGAGATGTGGAACATTACGTGGGTAAGAGCTCCGTGTGTGCGCTGCATTTACTGTCTATCACATAACAGTCCTGGGAGACCCTTCGACAAGTGGGCCACTGGAGCAAGTCGATCAATAACACATTTGCATTCATATGCAGACCTACATGAAACACGGACAGTTAATTCAATGCTTCTTATATTATTCTAAATATGTTTATATAAGGGTTTGTCCCTTATTCTGGATGTTCTTCCAGTGCCATCAAGAACCACAATAGCATTTTTAAAGACTTTCTTGTTGGACTGTAAAGCCTTAAGTTACCCTGTGCCTTTGCAGACGCGGCGTGGCTATCTATCCGTGCCAGTATTGAATGGGTTTAGACCAAATTCATTTACAGCTGTGGAGGTTATCTCTCCACTACACTAGACCCCGAACATTTCATCTCCAATTACAAAGCTGTTGTACAGCACAGCCAGCCTGAGCTCAGGTTCCCAATAGGTTTGTTTTATCTGAATGCTTATGTTACACGGTTCCCCCTTTTGCACGCCGCTGATCTTTGAGCTGGATGTATTTTAATAGTAACAGGTGTCAAGGGGGAGAAGTGTGTGTGTGGTTGTGTGTGTGAGGGAGAGAAAGAGGGGGAACGGGCCACTCAACAGATCATGTTGCTCAGCCAGTCTGGCACAGACAAAGGGGCACTAACCTCTGTCTGTCGTGTATCTAGAAAACTTACACACACGTAAAAGAAACACACTTTAATAGTTTGGGTGAAAGGAATGTGGACATTGTTCAAACCCCAGTGTCTGTCTTCTGTGGAGATTTAAGCGGAATTTCCAAAATCTTTCTTTTTTATATAATGAAAGTGGATGGAGACTGGAGCTGTTTTCCGTCAGAAAAAAACTATAAAAGTACTATTCAAGGCCATACAATTTTAATGCATGTTACTTTAAATATTCAAAAGCAATGAATGGCATGAAACTGTTATGCTGCTTTTATTGTCGTTTTTGCCCTAGTCCCCATTCACTTTCATTATATGAAAAGAATCATACAAAAAACTATATCAAAAGCAAACTGTTCCTTTAAATGTTTGTTTAAAATATCTTAAAAAAAACCTCTCTTAGCTTGAAAAAGGATACAAGACCTGAATGATGAAAGACATTAGCATGGGAACAAAAGTGGTACATACTTCAACCCTTATGAACAGTTCCCAAATCTGCATATTCTGAGCTTTAGAAAGTTTAACCTTTCACAATCATGAGTTGGTAGGATTGTTCTCGCCAGCTGTTCCCTGTCATCACACGCTGGCCAGCTGTGTGTGTGAGAGGCCAGTTGTCCAGCCAGGCCTGTTTCCGGTCCTGAACCGTCACTTGTGATTTGCGACTATGCCGCTGCGTCTCTTAATGTTTTAAAATATATGTTAATAAAACAGGTCAAGAGAAAACATTCAAGATGATCTGAATATTAAAGCATTGTATTTTTTTTATTTTTCAGTGTATATTTCACATATTACTTATAAATAATTTGGCTTTCCGTTTTCCAGGTGCCAGTAAAGTTATCGATGTGATCGACGTTGCGAAACAAGCAGACAGCAAGATGAAGCTGGGAGAGTTTATAAGATATTTCCACATGCCCGAACGGCCCAAAGTGTTGAACCTGATCAGCTTGGAGTTCTCCGATTCAAAGTACGTTTGTGTGGAAACCACCAGTTTTGCTTTAAGTGTCAAACTTGATAGTTTGTAGCATTATGTAAATGAGCACACTTTTAGTTACTAAATAATATTCAGTGGCTTCTTAAAATATAATTGTGTAAATCTGAAGAAGTAAACCTGTGGTTACACTGTTAAAACATCTTTATGAATTACAATAGAAACAAAATGATGTAGGGATCAGTTGGTTAAAACTAAAAAAAATCTTAGTTTATTCTGAGAAAAAGTTAACATCATTTATTCCACAATGCACTGGGTTGTGCAATTGTATGAAACAAAATTCAGGCCTTTTCAAATACTTTTTGCTGCCCTTTATAAAAATACAATGTTATTTGCAAACTTTTCACTAATTTGCATGCGGAAGGCTCTGGTTTGATTTAAATATTATGGTTTCTTTCAGGATGTCTGATTTGGTGGAGGTTCCAGAAATAGCGCAGAAGATGTCCTGGGTGGAGAACTACTGGCCCGATGACTCGTTCTTCCCCAAACCGTTTGTGCAGAAGTACTGTCTCATGGGAGTGAAGAATAGCTACACAGACTTCCACATCGACTTTGGAGGAACCTCAGTGTGGTACCATGTTCTCTGGGTAAGAACTGAGGCCGGCGATATGACTTAAATCTGCTCTGTGATGTGTACTGTTGTACGCTATCATCTCTGTGTTTTAGTATGTGATTGGAGGTCTTGTCATGTGACTACCATCTGCGACATCTGTTATCTAGTAATACATTAACACATTTTGTTAAAAAGTAATTGAAGAGGTTCATGAACAAAAGCTATTGCGCAATTTTAAATGACAGTTTGTATCATTTTCTATGAATAGAATTGACTTCAGTTCAATCATCTTTCTATGTAGAAATGATTTTAATCTCTTTACATTAAGTTTCATTTATGTACATTATATTTAAATGTGCTTTGCAATGATGCACAATTTTTAAAGCTCTATATGAATAATTGGAATTAAATTGAATTTGTATTTTTATATGAATGAATAATCATATTTCTCTGGTTTACATATTATTTTTGTTTTGCAGGGAGAGAAGATTTTCTACTTGATCAAGCCAACAAAGGCTAACCTTGCACTATATGAGTCATGGAGCTCATCACCCAATCAGAGCGAAGTGTTCTTCGGGGATAAAGTCGACAAGTGTTACAAATGTGTGGTGAAGCAGGGATCTACCGTCTTCCTTCCCACAGGTGAGATCGCAGTGTCACTCAAACCCATCATCTTACTGCCATCCCAACATAGTGGCCGGGTAGACACATACATATTTACAGTATTATAAACATATAGTTGAGATTATTGATAGTTATAAGCTAGTTCCAATGAATAATATTGTCTAAGTGTAACACAAAAGCTTGCTACCGGGCACAAAATGCATCGTTAACTTTGGTAAAAAAACACTTGCGTGGTACAACACGCCACGACTATAAAATAATATCAGGCTGTTTCCCTTTGCTCCTGCCAGGAAAATTTTAGATCAGTGTTTTGCATCTGTGACCCTTGTTACAGTTGGGTGTGTTGGGCAACAATCTTTGCCGAGCAACGTACTAAACAGAACAAAAACATTCCTGAGGGCTAAGACGCAACTCGCGTGTATCTGTTTGAGTGAAAAGAGTCAGGAATTACAAGTATTGCCATCATACAAAACCATCTGCGATAGTGTCAGCAACTGAAAGCGTTGATGCAGCATGGAGGTGCTAGACGTATAGTGACTCTTGGGGCTTATTATAACAACGGCGTGTTTTGTGGTGTGTGTAAGTGAGAAAGCGTGCACGGCCCTTGTCACACAAAGGAAACGTCACATCTGACGAAGCACAAAATCCCCCGCATGTGTGACATTCTGTCTACACGCGGCGGCGAATACTCATACAGCTAGATAACAGATATTTTTGTCAGTGCCAGTCTTTTTTGGGGTTTGTGGGTGTGAGGTTGTACTTTATATTTAGTTGTTGATCTGTATTTGGATGGTTCTGTTGTGGTTTGTGAACATAGCTCTCTGATGCCCTCTACAGGTTGGATCCATGCAGTGCTCACCTCTCAGGACTCTATGGCGTTTGGAGGGAACTTCTTGCATAACTTAAACATAGGCATGCAGCTCAGGTAATACCTCTCTTTTCAATTCTTTAGGGTCTGCACTATTGCATGTTATAGAAAAAAATGTGATACGCATGTATATTAGGTATATTCATAAATAAAATATACTCATGCGAAACTAATAATTTATTATATGTATATATATATATATATATTTATTTATATATACATTTATAAGATTAGTATTATATAATATTATGATTTATGGTAACTTAAATATAGGTATGCAGCTCAGGTAATACCTCTCTTTTCAATTCTTTGGTGTCTGCACTATTGCATGTTATAGAAAAAATGTGATACGCATGTATATTAGGTATATTCATAAATAAAACATACCCATGCGAAACTAATAATTTATTATATATATATATATATATATATATATATTTATAAGATTAGTATTATATTATGATTTATGGTTTTTAATTATATAACTAGAATTATAAAAAAAATTATTATCTAACCAAGATATATGTTTCATAAACATGTTTTCTTTATGATGTCGCCATCAACTTTACTTTTAAAAGTATTCAAATCATGTAGCAGTTATTTGTGATATAATATACTACATTCTTATAATATATTATTTATAAAATAGCCATAATATTAAATATTTGAAACACATAACGTAAAAACTAACATTTCTATTCCTGCATGCTGATTGGCCAATACAGTGATTTGCTGTGTTAAAATATGGAATATAGTAGCAGCCACGACATAAAATCTGCATATTATGGCTATAGTTAATATACACAACATTTTAGAGGCTGACTATTAATTTAATTCAATATTAATTAAGGCTATTTCAGGTTTTATTCAAAATCAATTACATTTTTCACAGTTTTGGATTGGTACAAATATATACTATAAAATACTATTAAATACATTTTGTAAAATACAATTTAGTTTAAAAGTGAGGGGAAGTATATAAAGTAAATAAATAGATTTATGTATGTTTTGAAACTTGAAAAACGACGTAAAATATCTGCTTAAAAGATTTGTTTATTTGTGATTTTACTGAAAACCTTTTTTAAACCCTTTATTTTATTACAGAAGAACTTATATGCCTCAGCCCCTTTTTATGTACTTCACTGCTTGTAAGGCTGTAACCATCCTTTTAAGAACTGATCTATCTCTTCATCCTCATTTAGGTGTTACGAGATGGAACGCAGACTGAAGACTCCAGACCTCTTTAAGTTCCCGTACTTTGAGGCCATCTGCTGGTATGTGGCCAAAAACCTTCTGGAGAACCTTAAAGGTGAGTCAAACGCAGCATCGAATGAATTGACTTTTTAGTGGTTCCTAGTGATATTGAGAAGATGTAGATATAACATTTTTAATGTGTGTTTGTGTTTTCAGAGTTAAGGGAGGATAAATGTCAACCTGAGGGTTTTCTGGTGGACGGGGTGAAAGCTTTAATCTCATCACTGAGGACATGGCTGAGAAGAGAGGTGAGAGATGCTTCTCAGATGCATTTGGTTGATAAGTATGTGTTTCCTGAATCTCGAACCCCTAACCGTGGCAGCACCAGTTAAAAAAAATGTGTGCACAGTGTTTGGTGGTGTTGTAAATGACAGTTTAATGAAATAAATCACAATGAGATGTCTGGACCCACTTTAACCGTCATGTTTTGTCTTCTCATATTTATGTTTTTGTTCTCACCAGTTGACTCAACCTAACAGCGAGGTTCCAGACAATATCAGGCCAACCCATCTTATTAAAACTCTGACCAAGGAGATCCGGTACCTGGAGGTATGGAATTTTATTAGAAAGATTTACAGGTGCCAAGTGGGACAGTGAGAGGTAGTTTGTTCACTGTGCAAGTCCAAACAATTATTAACAGATCACAAAGTCTGGTATGAAACTGACCCACTTTGTTCCTAAACAGGATGATCCGAATAAATTTGGAAAGGCTCAGGGAAGTGCCGAGTGCCCTTTAACACGCTCGTTGCTGGAGAGGGGCTGTCAGGCACGACGGGCAGCACGTCGGCTACGAGATCATCATCGACACCATCATCATCATCATCATCACAAACTTCCCTCTAATCTGGACATCCTGGAGCTTCACACGATGGAGATTCTGAAGAGACTGGAGGTCGGACAGCTGGAGGAGGTCAGAGACGTTTTGTATCCCATCATGCACCGCAGCACTAAGTCCTAGTGTCCTTTTACATCTCCACCTTTGCTTTTATTATTCCTTTATCACGCGAGTGTTATACGATGCCAAAGGCAGGGTTGCTCAGTTTTTCACATTTTTGACCTCATCCGGACATTTGATATGTTCACTGATTTTGCAGCATTCATTATTATACACTTCCTGTAAAACAATATTTTGTGTTTTGGAACAGGATCCTGCTTTCACTGCCAAAGTGAACGGCAAAATCAAGAAAGTTTCCGCAGCATCCGCTGAGGCTGTTGAGGGGAGTTATGATAACGCCCTGCGTCTGGTGCTATGTAATGGCAAAATTATGCGGTAAGTCTTTTTGGTAAAGATGCCACATTTTGTAAATATTGATGCATTTTCTTAACCAATCATAGCATTTTGATTATGTTTTTATAATGTGTTTTAAATGTTATTTCTGTCTTTTAATACTCATTTAAAAAATGTATTTTATTATTACATATAAAAATTTCCATCTAAATGTTACATTTCAAGTCTCCATCAAATTAAAACGCATACTTATTTGTTAGCTTGCATTACTGGTATTGTTTTAAACAGTTCAGGCGTGCGTTCAAGTCAAAAACATTTTTTTTTTGTGAAAATCTGAAAATATTCTTCCGATCTTCTGACAGAGAGAGGCTTTCTATCAGTGATGGGGAAACCAAAGTCAATGGTGTGGAAATGTCACAATGCCATCAACGTGAGGTGAAGTTGGAAGGAACGTCTTTAAAGCCACAACAAGTGGTGAAAAAAGAACACACGGAGGAGGATTATAGAGTACGTTACTATATCAAGGAAACAATCAGCCATGGTGAGTCGACCAAGACCTCTGGGAGTCACAAACCACCTTATCAAGGACACTTATAGAACAATAAAAGCTGTGTATGACAACAATTAGGCGTATATAGTAAAGGCAAATGTACATGTAGCATTCAATGGAGTTACCATTGAATGAGGATCCATGCGTGTTTGACGGACATTTTGTATTGTCAGGTGGAACGGTAAAGATGGAACACAGTAGAGAATCGTCACAACACGTAGCATCTTCAGGCTCTGACTCTGAGTCAGACGCAGAACATTCTCGTGAGGTAGAAGATCCAATAAGTTCAAAATGAAACCTTCGGTCAATATCTAGAAATGTATTTCCTCTCAGGTTTTTAACCATGGGGTGTCTTTCTAAAAACAGAAGGACTCATCAGAGTCTGAGAGTTCTGAGGATGGAGGACACCAGAGAGACCCAGTGAGCTTTGCGGAGCATCTGAGCGGCCCGAAGCACGGCCACCATAAGCAGACTGTAAAACGGTACGCCTACACTTCATTTTAGACACCTGAAAAATAACCTGTTAAAAACTCAACTTGACCTTAAATCCACCACCAAATCCACGTTACCATGCAGAGAGTTTAAACATACTTTGTTCTTTAAGGTTCTTTATAAACAAATTCAATTTCTATGTAAAAATTTTGCTTGGCTTTTCTTGGTGTTGAGTTCTGAAAACCTTTTTTGTCCACAGAGAACGTCCTACCTCACCAAACACAGATAACGCCATTCAGGGCATGCTGTCGATGGCGGGACTGCTGTGTCGACAAGCGTCAGAAGGGGGCGCCGTCCTTCAGCAGCCGTGGTGGTCCAGTCAGGGTAGCAGTAGCAGTAACAGCAACAGTAGCAGCGATGCGTGGGACAGCAGCGAGCCCTGTTCGGCTCCCAGGAGCCCGGAGGGGGAGGATGGGAGTCTGGGAAATGTGTACTCGTACAGGGAGAGCTCGCTTTCCCCTCCCCTTCACCCCTCCAAGAGACACGCCCCTAACCCCAACCCCATCAGCAACCAGGCCACTAAAGGTGAGTTTGTGGAACTGAAAGTGGGTGGAGAAATGCGTATAATTTATAGTTTTATTTCCGTTTTAGTGTGTTTATTTAGCTGATTTTAAATTAATATTTTGTAAAGATAAAAAAAAGTGTTATTATATTATATTTATTGGTCATTTTTTATTAGTCAGTATTACTTAATTAAAACAACCCAACTGCAGTTTGACTACATAGATTTGATTAAAAAACATGATTTTTGAAAAATCTGTTTTTGCAAATGAACTTATTCACAGATTCACGAAAATGTTAAAAAATGACAATAACGTCCGCTGTAAATGGAATTACATGCTGTATGGATTTATTCGATCAAAACCTTTCTCATGACTGTATTTGTGTCTGTTTTACAGGAAAACGCCCTAAGAAAGGACACGCGACGGCTAAACAGCGTATGGGGAAGCTATTAAAGATGAGCTGCCATGACGGCTTGTTCCTCTAGCGCGAGGCCATCTGTAATAAATCAACATAGCTGCTTTTCATAACACGCTGGGATTTTCATCACACATTTACACACGCACTGTGCATGTTTAGGTCACAGGGTATGTTTATTAGCTCAAACTCCCTTTGATCATCAATCACATTTAACACATATTATTCATCAACGCAGGGAAAACATTAACAGCCAAAAGTTAAAAGAGGAAGCAGCATAGAGTTGAAGTCAAATGTGCTTGTTGGAGTTAGTTTGTGCGACACAGGCTAAAGCCCCTCTTTTCCCCCCACCCTACCTCCAATCGCATCTGTAGCGTGAGTGAACAAGTGCCGTGAAGGCAAGGACGTCTGCCTAGACCTTTACAGTCTGACGCTTGGACTTGTTGTTCACTTCTTTCTACTTTGATTGTCTCAGGCTGGCGTATTAGGTTTAAAGATGGAGGTGTTGAAATGGTGCTGAACATTTGTATACCCCCCACTAAGCAATAATTGTATGGCGGTGAGTGATGTGTTGATATAATGGGCCGTGTTTTTAGGATGCAACATTCATGTACGTGTTGAAAAAAATTGCATATGCTGGTTAGGTAGGTAAAGCTGGTCATTTGCTGGTTTAAGATAACCAGCAAATGACCAGCTAAGCTACCATGCGTCAAACCTTAACCAGCATATGGTGGTTTTTCAACAGTGAAACATTAGGAGAAAAATATAATTCTTATGTAATCTTGACTCAACATATTTTCCGTCACACTCTGCTGTTTGTGAAGGGATATTGCTGGTTGGATACAAGTAACGCTTTTTTTTGTGGCATGCTTTTACAAAAAATAATTTTAACTTGTTCTTAAATTTGTCAAAACAAACCAAAAAAGGTTGCTGTAAATATATAATAATATACATATATGCTATGTGCAAATGATAATTAGCTTTTGATTTTATTAGCTATTGTTTTTACGATTTAGGACCATGTCACGTATTTTCAGTCGACCTCAACTTGTATTGAACCCGCAATATTTCTTTTAGGGGGTAATGTTCCATATATATAGTGTCTCAAATTGATGTCACACGTGTGACTGTAAATGGTGACTGCATTTTACAGTGCAGCCTTTGAAATACTGTGTGATGTAGTTTGCAAGGGCTGAAGATGTTTGCCATGTGATTGACAATGATCTATAGCTAATCCCGAATAATTTATGTTCTCTTCTTTGTTTAATGTTTTTTACTGGATTACTATTTATTAATTTCTAAGATATAAGGATTTATATTGCTTTCTGAGGTTCTTGTTTTTTCATTGCATTTCTGTTAATATGATTATGCTTTTGTATGATTAATTCAAGAGGAACGAGGTTTTAAGTTCGCCAGTTTTTGTAGTTAATACAAATTTGAAGAGTTTTTTTTTGTCAGATTTAGTTTAAAAATGTTAGCAAAGGTAGATTTGAAATACGTTGTCTTTGTAAGCTATTGAAACGGATCAAAAGAACGTGTGGTGCTTATGTGGGAAATTGGAGGAGAGGCTACGAATTGTTTTCTCAGGGAACAACAGACATCTTTGAATCCATCACCAGCACTGTCATACAATCGCGCGATGTTTTGTACTTGTCTCCACAAATCTGCCAACAAAGTATATATTCCCATTTCTTGTATTTTTTGTTGGTGTAAATCCAGGACCGAGGGAATTCGGTCCTGCTGTACAGTATCAGATGTCATTGTGAGAGAGTTTGAATAGAATAGCATCACTGTTTTGGAAGAGGTGTGTTGGTTCATGAAAATGCACTATTTTGGATCTGCAGGACTTGAATTGGGTAACCGATAATCGATAAAACTCAGGCTTTTTGAGTTTCGGTCATGTGCATGTGTTTTTTAAGAAAATATTTCACTGTTCCCATGAACTTTAATGCAGATAAGACCCCCTTTAAAAAGTTTCTGAAGTGTGTATTTCTAAAGGCAAACAGCATGTCTCACTTCTTCAAAGATGTTCCTTAGCATTGATGCATTAATTGTACAGTATTTATGAATTTCTTGCATTTATTTACATTTTTCCCTGTGGAATAGATTCGAGAGTTCATGTCACTGTGTTTCAAATTCGGTGTTCTGCTCCTCTAACAATTTCCCAGAGTTCTCTTTGAAAGTTTTGGATGTTGATTTTTTTTCAATGCAATGTAAATATATGATGAGGGGGAAATGTTTTGTAGATTACACTGATTTCCATTTTCCTTTACCAGATGTTAGGTGGTAATAAAAACACTGTTCTATTGATAAAAGTCAAGTCATTTACTGATGTGGCTGTTTACGTATTCAAATGCAAATATGTGTTCAATCATTTTATTTTATATGTAACTGTTACAATTAGACTTGACAATAAGTCCATACACATAACAGGAACAGTCAGTTTCCTTTACAGAAAGTGTGCAGGTTCGTAAGCGCATATCTGGTGCACATCTGCAAAAGCGAGAAAGAGAGATATCGGTCATTGGTTTCAGAGTTTGCATACATCCTTTGGTAAGTAATATGCGCTTAAGCGTGTCATTCTGCCAGTTTATAAATCACAAAAAGAACTGTAATCAAATTGAGATGTACATTGGTCTGCAGTAAGTCTATTCTTCATCATCAGGAGGGATTCCCAGCTCCTCATCTGTCCATGCAGATGTGTCTGGCCAGGGGAAATGACCCTGTGAGAGACACGACAATTTAACAATTTTTCAGAATGCCATATTTACATACTACTACTTCTGCGGTGTGGTACACAGTGTGGCCAGTATGCAAAATTTTATTGAACACCTGGATGACCAACTATTAACCATAATGTAAAACAGAACACAATGTCTGGAACACAATGTCTGCAATAAGGTATCCTAGAATGCAAAGTGATAACTTAATCTTACATTTTCAGGGTCCAATGACCTACAAATACATTGTCAATTAGGTTGACACAATCTACATAAATTTCTATTTTTTCAAAAGTTTTTCTAATAACGAATCGCATTTGACCTCATTTTATTTCCAGAACCATTTTTAACTTACCAGGACGGCATCTGGGTCATGCCAGCTGTGCCACAGGATCCAGAACCACATGGCACCACTGAGCAGCTCTGCCTGAAACTTCTGGTTCTTGGTGATCTGTGGAGGTTGTCTGTATTGAGCTTCAATATGAGGGCCTCCTCCTGCCCTGAACACACAAGACAGAACAATTTCCAAATAGTGGTAACAACAATTTAATGTTTTATAATGTAAAATCGTCTGTACCATACTAGCCTATAAACATTTTTTAACCGACTATATTAAGACGTAATGTGTTATGCCATTTATCCAATTATAAAATAGCTTGATTATTAGACAATACAGTTATCTACATTGGTAAACATGATACTATCGAGATTAAATCGAATGCAATACCATTTTTGTATCTATTTTAAGTAACGTTAGTAGGCTAGCATAGTGTGTACAACCATTTTAATAATACTTAACCTTACCATTCTAATACAATCACATTACTTGCTTTTTTATTTCATTGTAATTGGATCTTAGGCATGCCATTTCGTTGACTACAGTCATACCTCTCACCCTCTTATTGAGTCGAGTATGTACAACCATCGTATTTCGGGATAAACAGATAATACAGAAGTCAAAGCTAGCTTAGCTTGCTAGCCTCTCGATAATAAACACTCACTTTCTGACGGTCATCTGCTGAGGTCCACGTCTGAAAAGCTGCAGACCGGCTCGCAGGACACCCGCCGTCCTCCTAATAGAAGACATGCTCGAATGTGTGACACCACTCTCTGGGTTTTAATAACTTTGTAAGGATCGTGGTGACCAGAAAGCCAAATGTCACCTTTACATCGCCTGTTTCTAAGACCTGCCAACAACGAGCGCTGTGATTGGCCACATTAACAAAGATGTTACATTGCTATATAGTGTTTATTCGCTAGAGGGTACCAAAGACCCGTTGAGACATTCAATTATAGACCTAAAGCTCTATTCTAGTAAATTCGTTAAAAAGATACAGAATGTATATCTACGTATGTATTACATATATACGCAACACACACGCAGATATTTATTTATAAATAATACAAAAATATAAGTACAGAACATGAAACAAATGGTTTCATAATGGCCAAACGTGATTGTTTCTGATTTGTGTTGAAATATCTGTTACAGACGACTCAATACATCACAAAAAGTGAGTAATAGTTCTTTATTTGGTAAAACCATTGCATACAAACTCAGGTTTCAGAGTTACAACAATATACAGAACATCAATTATATCACCATTGATACATATAACATTGTATTTCACTTAAAGAGTGTCGCCAAATTTGAGGGATGTCTAGAGTTTTGGCACATTGAACATGCGCTTGCCTGGAGTTGATCAATTTTGTCCCTCTTGTGATACGAAACAAGTAGTTTATTTGATGCATTTTTGAAATACAACGTAGGTTGGATCGGTTATATTCACGTACTGCACACTAAGCGCCTCAACTAGAATATGCTCCACTAACGTTACGCCATTTACTAATCGTCATCCCTAGAGCAGAGCAGGATCGACAACATGGCGGCTTTGTCAAGCCAATCAATGCAATAGGCAAGCTGCGTTTCCTGCAAAGCATTTGTTTAGTATCGAAGTACAACGCAACGTCGCATGTTTTTCACTTCTTAAAACAAAATAAAAAACACTAATTTAGCATGTCGATATGAAACCTCGTACGACATGTTTTCCTGCACACATCACCAAAACAGGAAATGCCCTCCCTCGGCGTTTGTTGCGGTCCAAATATGCAGCCGGTGACGTCAGAGACTTTATGCGTCTTTTATATAAAATGTACATCATCCTAATGCCAGCGGATGCGTTAATAAAACGTGATTTAGATCTTTTAAACCGACACCTATCAAAGGTTAAGATAAGATGTTTTTAATACGCCATGCATTCGTTAGATTTTTCCTATATTCCGATGTCTGAAGCGCGAAAAGCCTATTTAAAGTGTCCATTCGTCAGCATGTATTTTAAAACCCACGGATGATGACGTACTTTTAAGGAGCTCAGTCCATTTTTCGGCTATGATTTTTTTCTGGCATGAACCTGACCCCGCCCAGTGTGCGCTTTGTGCGGTGTTGCGAGCGAGGTGCGTCGACGCCATCTTCTAGCGCTTTTCGCGATGCGAACAAAACGTATGATTTGAACAGCCGTCTCCGTAACACATAGTTCTTCTAAAAAAAAAACGTCTATTAAAGATCCACTGATTTTAAGTATGATGAGCGGTTACGGAGATTAAGAGTTAATTGCGCCCTACTGTCGTCCTCATTTGTCGGATCTCCGGGTGCGCCGCTCTCCCCTCGCAGCTCAAGGCCCGCCCACATGTGGAATTCAAATGATGTCATCGGCAGCCAATCAAAGCAGAGAAAACTGGACAATGAAAGTATTATTGGTCAAGGGCAATGTCATTCATTCATGAAGGCCAGGGAGGGGAGAGAGCGGTGAAAAATCGCCATTTTGGTCGCTTTAAAGAAAGACAAGACATAGCGACATGAAAATAATACCCTAGCTCCGAAATTGCTCAGATGTAGTTCGTCTGAATATCCGTTTACAACACCAACGTCCCGAAAATTAAAACTCGATGATGATTTGAATGGCGTAACCAATCCTGTACGAAAAACAGCTCGACTGAATTAGTTAAAATCGAGATTCGTTTTCCTTATGACTGTATAGGTTCTGTCATAGACGCATCACGTCGCAGTTTTCTGCTTTGTCTTGCTGTGTTTCTCCACACTCTGCGTTGCATAGGTCTTCGGCTGCTAGGCGTTAGTTTTATATTACAGACTGCGCGTGCGCAGGAGGATGCAGTTTAGACCCAATTCAGTATGGGGGAGGGTGAGTGTTTGCATCTAGGTTGAGGAGTTTGGGTGAAGGCGTCTGATCGAAGAGTAACGAAGCACGTGCAACAACAGTTTTACATTAGTTTATTACAACACGTGACATGTACTTCGACTGCTTTTTTAAAATGTGTCACTATATATTTAAAAGACTACATTTTTAAGAGGTGCAAAAATACATAGACGTATTGTGCGCAGAACCAAGTATACAGAGTGGATCTGTTTTTAATCAAATGGAATTATTACACTTTTATGAGTCTATCCAGATGTTAATATTTATACTTCTGGTTTTGTCGCCCACCTTGAAAGGAATTTAGGAAAAACCCACTGTGCTAAACATTAATGGTTACATAACAGATTTGCAGCCATTTATTGTTTTAGGCTTTACAAGTGTTCATATTCAACTGTCATAGGCAAAACACTCGTGTAAAGTTAGTCTGCATCATCATTTTGCAACCCCTTTAAAAAAACTATTTAAAACTATTTTTACCTAAAAGGAAACACCTAGGCCTGATAATACCAGTCCAGGTGCCTATGAATAGAAGACCTGCAAAAAGTAATTGATTAGTTATTTTAAAGTATATCATATTTCCCATTGTTTGTTTTCATAGGAAGTGGGTTGAAAAGGGTTGCTTTGGGGAACGTTAAAGATAAAGGAATCCGTTTTTTCTATAAAACATGACCCGAGTGCTACTATATAGCGTTGAATGTCGGTGCGTACCAACGGGATATATCGCCATCCGAAGGGCCCTTCGGGAAGGAGACGCTACACTAAACATGGCTCCAAATAAAGACAAAATGACGTAGTTTTTACTGACGTCGAATCAAGTGAATTTTAAACGGACACATTAAGAGATAAAATTGCGTTTTCTCTTAGAGTTAACCCATTAAGAGCTACTCTTCTAAGGGAGTAGTGCTTAGGGACGATCACTTCTGCATGGAACGCAGGGAGTATTATTTTAAGCGAGTGGTCTTTCGGATTTGTTTGCTTGGCAAATGACAAGACCAACCAAAATGAGCACTTATTTCGGGACTCAAAATGTCAGAGATTATAGAACCAACAACGTTGTAGGATCAACTCAAAACACTTTAGCAACTGTACAACAGTTAATTTCGCATTACCAAGCACCACTCACATTATATTAGGAAAATGTAAACACGTTTTAAAATCCCCGTCAAATCTTGGGTTTCACAAATAATCTTAATCCCCAAAGAATTATTGTGTCCATTGTTTCTCCCTCTTTTGGCATTCAATTTCACTAGGCCAAGCCTGGCTCCTCCAAAGCGGGATGCCGACTCCTATGTTTGGACTGTATGATGAGAGGAATGCGCGCTCCCGTTTGCCGTGGATGAACCCTCTCTAATGCCCGAGCCCCTGAGGTTCTGCGCCGGGAAACCCCGCGGAATGTAGAGGCGGAGCGCGCAGTGACAGAGACCCGGGCGGGGGTGAGTGGGGGGAGGCGGAGTCACGGCACTTCTGCCAGGGCCGCCATTTTTGCACAGGGAAAAGAGACAGGATTGAAGGGATCTGGTTTCCAACTGTCGGCAAAGATAGGAACAAATTTATCGCCTTTAAACACATTAAAACTATGTGTTTGGATTAAAAGACAACAGGGCGAGCGAGGCGAAATAAAAGCACCCCGTAGTGCAGCTCGTAGCGATTTGAAAAGCTTTGTTACACATCCGCAGTGGAGAGCGAAGTATTGTTTTGGTTGTGTGGTAGATCAGGCGGCGGGGTATCACCCGAATCCCCCGAGTTTTTATTCACCGTTATTACAGTGGACATCAACGGTAAGTACCTGTCGAAATCCTAAAGCTATTCGTTTGTTGTTCAGAGAGGCTTGTTTAATGCCAGCGGTTCATCTGCTCGGCTAACTGACTCGCTTATGAGAGTCCTATCCTTGTGTGGATGCTTAAACTGTGGCTTTAATTAGCCTTTATTAGTTCATTTGAAAGTTAGATGTACATACGACGTTGTTGTGTATTAGTTAGCCGACCTTTGGAGGTATGAATCCCATCTGGTTTGTTGCAGCGGTGTGCGTGTGTGTTATGACTTAATTTAGCAGCTAACGTGGCTAGCTAGCTCACACCCACCATTTAATGCTAAACAAAAGCACTGATCTGAAGTTATAACGCTGTTTTAATGTGTTAACACTAAATAAGGCTGCAGACTACAGCGGTGGACGTAGCGGAAACTCGTTGTCGTTTCTCTTGCGTTGTAAAGCTGCTAGCTTTAGCAGCAGTCGCTGAGGAAATGCTAGCAAGTTAGCCAACTAAGAAAGAAACATATCAAGAGTTTAACCATCTCTTTAGAGCCTGGGATGTGGCTGCTTGAATGTCCAACAAAACCTACTGAGCTTGTGGTAATTTAATTTGGGAGAAGTGCTGGTCACTTCCCACGACATGTTACAACTATCGCTTATCTACACTCTTTCAGATTTATACGTTAACGACTATTTACACGTGGCTTTTATGTATATTTTAGGAAACGAGAGCCGTAAAATGTTTAAATTCGCCCGTTGTGCTCCCTGACAGAGCGTCTGACTAACACTAACAACAGGGCTTTTGTTTACACATCCTAACTCCAGCTAACTATTCGCAATGTCCACTCTTTCCCAATATTCGGCAGGCAAATATAGACTGTAAAGAATCTTGACTGGTGTTAATAATTACTTAGGACCCTTTAAAATGTTATTTGATCTGCTGTTTATGGACTTGGTTAATAATGACCATGACGGGTACTAAAAGTGATAATTTAACGTAGGACATTAATGTGGAGCTTATTTAGTGGCTGTCTGATCACTAAAAC
Organism: Triplophysa tibetana; assembly: GCA_008369825.1. NCBI lineage: Eukaryota > Metazoa > Chordata > Actinopteri > Cypriniformes > Nemacheilidae > Triplophysa > Triplophysa tibetana. The sequence goes on along the minus strand of CM017897.1, from coordinate 10,758,111 downwards.
GTGTGTTTTATGTGGTTGTGTGTAGATAATGAATGCTGCAGGCGTGGGGGAGGGGGTTCGGTTCATGTTAGATAGAGCTGCTTTAGCCGCTCTTCAAATTGGACCAGAACCTCACTGCTTTACCAGCGAGCTACGCAGTTCTCTCATTTAGAGAAAACAAGTCAACTCGAATTGTTTTTACGTCAATAAATATACAGGATTGACAAGTGAAGTTAGAAAGTTGACGTATACGTTTGTTGGGGTGCGTTAGTGCGAAAATTAAACGCTTGAGTCTTTCACGTCGATGCGCATTAGCATAGCAGGCTAACGTTAAGCATTTAGCTTCACTGATTAGCGCTTCGTCTGAATGTCGTGGGATAACTCGACGTAACGCGATTAGTTCGACTTGGTACGCTCGCTGGTGGATTATTTGGGGGTTCAAATACTAAACACAACCGTTAAAACGCACTTTGCTGTCAGATAATCTTGTTGTATTTTCATGTTACTTGAGGCTTGCTAGTTATCGTCAATCAGATATGCTAGCTACGCAGAAACGTCGAGAACACCTTCCCCAGGATAGAAAAATCGCATTTCGTTAGTGAATACTCAAGTATGTGCGAACATGTCGATTTCTTGTTATCTTGGCCGTTTTCCGTCAAATTTCAGGGTGTCTTCGAGCGCAGCATTTCCTCTCTGAAGCTTTGTGAAAATGGCGGATGAGTTGATGTTGTGGTCATGGAAGCATCCACACCCCTAGATCGACTCGCACACACTGCAGCGCCAACACACTCACCCACAGGCGAGTGCACAACACGCCACAAAATACAGTGCCGTGTTGCCTCAAATACGATAATAGTCTGCGTCCATTGCATTTCACTGAACTATGTGCGTGTGTTGCGTTTGCAGCAGTGTTGCGAAACTTTGAACGCACGAATGTGAATCACCATCAGATGCACTTCAGAAAAGTCTCGGCTCATTCATAAAACGCGATTTAATAAACAACTGTGATATTTGATTTGTTCTGTCGCTGTGATTTGTTACAAAAAGCTCATCCCTACCCAGTTGCTATATTTAACATTATATGGGTTAAAATATAACCTGAGTCTCTGGAACAAGATTAAAGTGCTGCTAGAGTGATAAACCTGGGACTTATTGATAAGAGGTCATATTAAAGTTACATAAAAAAACACATGAAGGGTATTATATAAAGAACAATGAAATATTTATGAACCGCCAGTTGTTTTGGTGTTGGTATAGTAACACTCACTCATATAGAAAAAAACTAATCTGCTTCCTCTCTAGTTTAACTATATCTTGTGTCAAGTTGAACAAAGCCGTCCTCTCCCAGATCCCTTTGGACAGTTGCATTCTTTTGTGAGCCGTTAACCTCAGTGGAAAATGAATGACTATGAAGTCCGGCTTTGTGTTGTATGAGAAATCTATGAGTGCACAGCCGTCGTCTTGTTTACCTCTCCTAAATAAATAAGAGGAAATGAGGTGTTTCTCAAAGTCACACACAGTCTCTGCATTTGTAAACTACTCGACAGCAAGCGGTTGGGTTAACAGTAAGATTCCTGATTTTATTTGAGGATGCAGTTGAGTTTACTGCAGCATCGAAAAGAGCACAACCCACACGGTTGTGTCATATTTCTCTCATGATTACAGCTCCCTCCCTTCTGGACAGCGGGGAGTGTACAGGTCCAGAAGAATGTGGTTATTCATCAGGGTGGTTGGATGAAGTAAACATGGGGTCTAGTGCGTAATGAATAGACGATGATGCTGCAAAAAGGTAATCTTGATCCTTTGACGGGAAGCGAGCGAGTGGCTGTTCATGCAAGAACTGATAGCACATCATCAAGGGCTTCTGTTATTCGGCACGGATCATCTGAGGGTCAAGCCATCGTGCCTTATTTCTGTTCTAGTATTCATACACATTTTATCTGGCTAAATCTGTCTGGTTTGAAGATACACCGACATTATTCTTTGTGTGGTGCATACATTGTTGTGTGTTAAGTTTATAGGGTCAAGCTGCGAGATAACAGCTGTGACTCGATTTTTCCCCCCTTTTGACATTGACAAAGACCCCCCTTCCAGCACGCGTTGCATCCATTAGCTTTTCTAGCGTGGTTGATGCATGATTGTGGAAAGTTCACCAAAGTCCACCCATGTAACTTAGGAAATAAATAGTTTTGAGTTGTAGAGACGAAGAGAGGCCTCAACTCAGGGAGTATATTACATTTATGTTGCGGTCTGTGTTTGACTCTATGGAAAATCCGTCATACTTTTTTTGTAAATCAAATAATTGTTTTCATAACTTTTTGGAAGCGTGGTTATTATTTTTATTCCAAAGTTGTGCATTTCATTTGGTTGCAAATTCTATAATTGCATCCTTGGCTTTGCTGTGAGACGAGGTGCCTCGAATTATGAGACGGCTGTTTGTAGTGCTTTGGCTCTCATGGCCGAAATAATGGTCTGAGACATTTGCCAACCACATGCTTCGGCCTCCTTTTCCCTTATGACACCATGTTGCTGTGAAACCCGACAGTTTAGCTAAGCTGCTAGATGGTAACAAAGGCTTGAACAGTTTTTTTGTCACTATTCATTAGATCAGTGCTGCTCGCTAATTGAATGTAATTTTCGGTTTGTATGGAAACTGCAGAAAAAGCTCTTCCTCGTTGTAACAGTTTGTGGCCCAGCTTGCATCCCGATAATGAGAGGAGCAGACCATATACAGAGCAGGCTGTGGCTTTCTGACGGGCGTTTCCTGTAGCTGGAGGGCCAATCGCTGCCATATAGTTGTTTGACATCACAAAGGTGCTGTGCAGCTGTTTAAAGGGGATTGATCATCCAACGCACATCTACGGAGCGCACACCTCGGACCATAACACTAAACACCAGTAATCTGGAAAGAGCACTAATGTGCTAAAAGAATATATCATTTATATTCTGATTCAAGGAGTTGGCTTGTTTTAAGTTCTGACAACCAACCATTGTCTGATTGCATACACGGTGATGGAACACTTGAATAGGTTTAACGCTATCTTTCCTTATAGTGTCTTTTTTTTTTAATCTCTCCCTGTGGAGGCAAGGACAGTCTTTCCTTTTTGCATATGATAGCTGAATGAAGTCCTATCTTTCATTATTTATGCATAACACTGTACACTTCTGTTATCAACACTTACATTTATGTCCAAGACAGTACAAATACATTTTCACTGTATCCTAGTCACGGAGTGTGTACGTAAACCGCATCAGCTGCGTTCACCAGCCTGTCATTCTATGTCAGGTTGTCATGTTACACTAGTATCGTGAGCAATGCTGTTTGTGCCTCACTGCACACGGGAGACTCTTAGTTGTTCTGTGTGTGGCCATGGGCAGTGTCTGTTTGCTCTCTCTGTTGACATAGGGATGGAGAAGTGAAGTACCCCCCCACCCACACAAGTCCCGGGAGAGATACAGGTTAGAATGAGGGAAAGAGGGAGCAGCAGGTGGCAAAGAATAAGTCTCAGGTGATGCATCTTTGATCACAGGGCGCACGCATGCCATAAACACAAACGTACCCATCCAGATCATTACCATATATAAATTGCATTTCTGCATGTTTCTGAACGTGTCTTTAATGAACTCTTAACTGTAAGGCACGTTTTATTTTTAGGACCCATTATACTACTACTTTTGAGCTGCGCCTGAGATGTGGTTAAGGGAGAATGGTGGCACTTTTCAAGCTAGTTCCACCAGGAGGCCTTTTAATACCTTAAGGTCACGTGAAGGATGTGCAGGGAGGAGCGGCGAGCTCAGGTAACCTGTTTTTGTGCGTCTGGCTGTAACCGAGCTCTCTTTCTCTCAACGGGTCCTGCCTACACGACAGGTGTCCCATAGACCAGCCAGGCAAGGGTGCATCATTGTATCCTACTCATCTGTGAATGTGTGTTTTTGCGGCGTAATGGAGCGAGCCAGGCGTGAAATCGATCACGAAGGTTTGATGTGATAAAGTCGGAGACTCTGAGTGGTCGGGGTTGTTTATTGGCCTCTTGGCACTATTGTGACTGACTGATTTGGCCTTGCGCTGCCATTCACACACATCTTGATTCACATATTGATGGGGAGTAATACTCCAAGAAGTACCAAAACTTGAAACATTCGTAGATGAAGGCATCAATGATCAATCATTTTGTTTGTCGTCAGTCATTCTTCTCTTATTTAAGAATGTCAAGTGCCTCCTGTTTGACTTTGCTTGAGGAGTGCTGTGGCCAACCGCTTGGCAGGACTTGCAGGAACTATTAAACTCATTAACATTAGTTTGAGAGGTTGAGAAAACCTATTTAACAAAAATGCTGGAGACGTTAGAAGTTAACTTTCGATAATGTGTCATGTTTTCAGCCCATAACCCTGCATCCTTTCCTGGTGATATAGATTGCCATATTTATATAAACTATATTGGAAGATGTCAGGAGTCACTGCGGAAAAATTTGATGCAACAATGCTAGGCTGTTGTAAATGGTTGACAGGGTGTTGCTTTTATGCATGGTAGTTTTCTGTGTTTTTTTAAGTGTCTTGGTATGTGGTTTTCATGGCAGGCCAATAAATAAGCACCAAAGCAAGCAACAAGGCCCCAAAGTCTCTTGCAGGCAGCACAATTCTAAGTATCGTTCATGTTTGTTCAAACCTTCAATACGAGCAATAAAAATAATAGCAGTTTCAACAGAGTCATTTTCTTGCTCCCTTCAAACACCTAGCATAATTGTTCACCGATGCCGTGTTGGTCATACAAAGGGGAGACACGGACGAGGGGATACAATCTAGTCCCCTCATGCATCTTTATCAATGACGGTCAGGAAAAGCTCTCGGCGTGCATTGGTACATTTGGAGGCACGTGGCCGCTCAAAGCCTCAGTGGAGCGTAGGCTGCGATGACTCAGCCTGCGCGAATGGTGTGAAGTAATATCGTGGGGGTTCGGAGCACTGAGCTCGTGTAGTCCTTCATTTCAATCTCTCTCCGCAGAAAAGCAACGCAGACTAGGAAAATGACTCTGCGAGACATTGGATGAGGGAAAGAGAGCGAGAGATGGGGATAAAAACACGCACTGACACTCCTACATGAGTCTCTGGGTTTCCCTGCCTGCTGTAGCGAGCAGCCAGAAGGAGGAGCTTCCCTTACAACATTGTGTCCATACCGAAAGAAGCAGAGAGTGGAGGGGGCTTGTTGGATTCTGTTGGCCGTTTCTGTGCCAAAATGTGTACCTCACCTCCATTCCCAAGAGAAATAGGTGGATAATTTGGGAGCCGGTGGAAACTTGCGAGGACAGGACGTTAGATGGAGAAAAAGGAGGATGTTTGATGCTTTCCGATGTTTTTATTAGATCTTCTGTTTTTTGTTATTCATTGTGTTCTAAAGCGGCTCAGGGTCTTTAAATGGTCCTTCTTTTCACACGGACATTTAATTGGGTCTGTATTCCGCAGCCTCCCCCCTCGACTCCCCCTTGGCTCTCCTCCACCCCTCCCTCTTGCCCCAGAGTGTCAAGGGTTTATTTAGGAAGTGCAGTGGGGAGGGAAAGAAATCCGGGTAGGGCATGAATGCGTTTTCTTCTCTTTTTTTTCCTCGCTGTCTGTGTTGCTTTTAAGTGGCAGGCGGCTCTTTGAAAGGAAATGGGCGTGTCGGAGGAGGGCTGAACACTCAGATTTAGCCAGGAATGCTCTACTGTACTGGATTTTTCCACACCTCTTCTGTACTTTTCTAGGGGTGGGGGGCGTCTGCTGAATGCATGTGCCCGTGCGTTTTAGGAGGGAAAAATGAGTGCACGTCTGGTCATTCGTTCAGAGGACATACGCAAGGGAAAGGGTGGTAATCCGTGTGCGTTCGAAGAGAAAGAGAGAGAGCGCTTGCGTGCATTCCTAAACAATGACGGCAGGATTGCCCTACTGTGGCCAAGAAGAACAGACTTTGTGTGAGAAAGCTGGAAGGGGACGACAGTATGCTTTCGGAGGGAAATTAGTTTATTGCATAAAACAATGCTGTCCCTCTTTCGCCCTCTTCCTGCATTTGTTATCAAGAGGGCATGATAACTTTAGCTTTGTTCCAAAACGTATAAGGCTGCCTACCTAGACAGCATTTTGAGACTACAGGATGATAAAAACAAACAGATTCCTATTAGCTCTGAAACTGACAGCTGTCGGCGAGTTTCTGGCCTGGTTTATTAGCCGCTCTCTTGCCCATATGCTCTACGTAGGGCACATGGACACGTCTCACACAAAGTCTGGACACAGACAGGCCGCATGTGCATTTGACGGTCTCTTTAAAGTTTATTTCAAAACATTAAGACGATGTGCCAGCCTTCAAAGGTGTGAGACTGGGCATGTCACAGCTGGTCAAGGGGTGTGTTGTGCGTTGGCATGTAAGTTCATGTTACATTAATCTGCCGAGATCTGGATCACAGTCCAGGTGGTAGGTAGTCAAAATCAAATATTAACATTCAGCATGTCCCAAAGTGAACAAAAACTGATTTAGATTTAGACAAGATAGGCGATTTAAAGGGATAGTTCATCCAAAAATGAAGATTCTTTCATCATTCCCACCTTCATGTCATTTCAAACCTGTTTAACTTTCTTCTGCAGCACACAAAATATATTTTGACGAATGTTCAACATTGGACCCCTTTGACTTCTACAAAACCCCTGACACATTTCTCAAAATAACTTCTTTTGTAGAGTCGAATCCAGATTTTAAATGTTAAGAGGGTGACATGATTTTGTTAGTGTCCCATTTAAATGTAAATGTAAATTCAAATGATCAACCTTTTCTTTAGCAAAATGGTAGGTTAGAAAAACAAACGTTTTTGCTATAAATTTTGCCATTCCAGAAATTTGTGGTGACAAAAATACTACTTGCTGTAGCTCAACTGGTAGAAAGTGGTGCTTCTGTCAAGGTCATTGGTTTATTTCCTAGTGCTTGCACAGATAAAAATGTATATATTGGATGCACAGAACTTGTATTTCAATAATATATCTGCTAAATCCATAAATAAAACACTTTAAACATTTTCATCATTCTTTCCTTGTTTGTGGCCGAACCATCTCACCCCCAGATCCCAATCTCTTTTTTAGACCCAGCATCTGGCCTCTCCTCTAATCCCACTTATCACCAAAATACACACTCATTTTAATTCCTTTTGTCGCCAACCTGTTTGTTGTTCCAGATGAAGTGTGTCAGTGTGACATATTTAGCCTCTCTGGCCAGGATTAAAACATTACTTCCAAACCCAGCCCCTGGTTGGCCGTCGTTTGCTGTCTGTCAATGTCAAGTCCCGCCTCCGTCAACCAAGCTTCTTTGCATCTCGCTCTGGCTGACATTTCCATCGCTTAATCATTAATCTTTTCATCCGTTTTGTTTCCCGTTCCTTTACACGCATTCATTTTTCACACCAGCTGTACTCACTTTTGTTTATGCGCGAGCACGTCTCTGTGCCTGCTCAGGGTGTGCACTTTAAACAGACGCTTATGGATAAGAGTGGAAAATGTTGAAAGGCCGCCTCCATGTTGTATTTTCTCTCTCCTACACGTTCATGGTGGCCGTGACCGAGCATGCAACTGCTACCCCTTGTGGCCATGTAGAGTTACTGTGGCTTGTGAGATGCTTCTAGAAAGGTTGAGTTGTGTTTGCACTGTGCAATGCCACACAATCTTCACTTCCCCTCCCGGTCTCATGAAGGGCATGTTTGAACACATGTTTGAACCCTTAGCTTAAAGCCTAGTTGTTTATCTGTTTGAGTTGAAAGAAACAAATTGTTTCATTTGGTATTCCTGTTAACCGGAGCCCTTGGTTTTTGCAAGAATAATATTATTCCTCATGGCTTAAGATGGCTTCATATTTCTCATGTGAATCATTGCTGGTCTTTGAAACGAGTAATTTCCTGTTTACAATACTGGCTTTAATGACCCCAGTTTCGCAATATGCCCAAAGTGCCCTTGCTCACGTTATATTGCTACTCATGCAACTGTCTATCTCGATGGGGTGAAAGTAGATTATCAAACAATAACCGTGTTTTCTTCTCTCCTCACAGGCCTCGTGGATGCACTTAGATGTGTGCAATGAGTGCTGTGGCTGACATGCCTCAGTGTTTTGGATTGCTGTGCTCTGGACTCAGTAGGACAAGAGACTCCCAGCACAGAACGTCATGAGCATAGTCATCCCAGTAGGGGTGGACACGGCCAACACCTCGTACCTGGACATGGCTGCAGGCTCAGAGTGAGTCGATCGCTTCCTGTTTGTCCTTTCACATTGATTCATCATCACTACCTTTTCGTTTCATTTTGGCAGTTTTCTGGTTGCATCAGCAGAGAGACTAGTTCCTAGTCATATTTTCCACCACCTGTCATCTCAACCGCTTCCGTCGTCTTAGACGTTTATCACCATTTTTCTCATTAGAGAAGATGTGTTCGGCTGTTGTTGCATCCATGTAGAAAAACAGTTTTACTAAAGTCAAAGATCTGTCGTCTCACCCTTATATATTTGCAAAGTGAAACACTTTGTTTATTGAAACACAAAAGGAGATACGTTGAAGAAGGTTTACACTGCTCTTTTACTTATAATGGGACATTTCGCCCACAAATTTACTCGCCCTCATGTCATTCCAAGCATGTAAAATTTCCTTCTGCAAAACAAAATATACATTAAAGAGATTTGTTTGGCCACATTGACTTATGTTATATTGACACAAAACAGACATTTCTCAAAATATATTTTTTGTGTTCCACAGATGAAAGAGTCATATACAGATTTTGAATGAGATGAATAAATGATGTCATCATTCTATATTTTGGTGTGAATTGTCCCGTAATCTGTTGTTTAGCTTTTAAAAAGTCTCGCACTCGTTTTGTATTTAACGCCTTAAAATATTTCCCTCATCCTGTTAGTTTTAGTGTGCAAAGACAAATACCCCGATAGATTTGACATCACATGATCCGAGTTGATCCATAAAGCAGACCCCTCCCCTCTGCAGCATGAGCTTGACTGAAAACAGCGCCTTCCTCTTTAAACGCGGCGCCTCGTCCCGTTGCCCTCGGCTCCATTGCCTCGTCAGTTTGTGTTGCCATGGCGCTCTCCCCTGCACTGCGCAGGGCCTGTCGTTATGGCGACCGGCTGAGTGACAGCTGGGCCCTGGAGCTTTAACCTGCTTAAGAGGCTGTGTAGCTTCACGTCCGTCTGGGGTTTTGAGGTTTTAGTGTCTTAGGAATATGTATGCCTGACGCCACCAGCAGATTTTATTCCACATTTAAGATTTCAACCCGATACTCCAAACATCACAAATAAATGTCAAAATGTTTTATTATGTCCGTCTCTGCACGATGCCTCACCGAACGCCTTATCTGGTCTGAGTGTTGCACGTCTGCGTGTCTTTTCGCTTGTTCTTGACATTACTTCTCAGTCAGGGTCAGCCCACCCTGGGTCTGCTGCAGAGGTTGTCATGGTTACCAGGCATTGTGCATCACTGTTGTCAACACACAGTCAGTTTAAATGCCATTGGACCCGAAATGCCTGCTGCAATCCCTCTAAACCACGTCTAGCCTTTGATAGACAAGGTCTGACGTGCTTGGGGGAGTGCTTTTCACGTTAACACGAGACGCACATGACACGTGCGTTCGCTTGCTTACGTAATGAAGGGGAAATGTGATCCCTCAAAAGTTAACTGTCTCTGTCGCTGTGCCCGACCTGTTGTCTCGTTCTCATTCAACAGGTGCGTGAATTGTGTCTATTCCATATTAAGCCGTCGCTTGAGCTGTGAGCTATGATTGGCACATGCATACCCATTACATCTAATTAAAGCTTCAATTACAACGCCACTCTATGTTTACTCTTTTTATTCTTTGCTTTCTGTCTTATGATGTTTGGCACCCCGAAGCCATGTTTCTTTGTCTCTTGTGTATCTTCTATTGATTCTAACATGAGCTTTTAGACAAAATTCTGACAGATGTGGGCACAAATATCTGCCAAGCCATTTAAATTGTGGTACTTCGCATCATACAATGTAGTAAAGTGTCTTGGAGAATTTGAGTCTTCTAAAAGCCAGTTTACGCTCGGACAATAACTACAGTTTAAAAAATTTGTGTCACATTTAAGACAATGATAGACTCCACAACAATACTATTACTACGAAGAGACCGAGGCACCACATGTTTTTTACGTTGTTGAAACATTGGTAGTCAATCACAATCCATTACAGTTTAAAATGTGTTAATGCAATTCTGCTAGCTGTTACTTTTCATTAGGGCTGTGCAATTAATCGTAATACATTGTAATCAATTTATGCTTTTATCCATTACCAAAACCGACTATTGACCGGCATTCCATTATTCCCTTTATTTTATTTGTTTTTATTTGAGTTCAAAATAACTGACCGGTTTGTATTAGTATTTATTATAGTAATATAAATTATTATTATTATAAATTATTTCATCAGCAAGTAATCATGTTAAATTGTAAGAAAAATAATTGTGATAATGATTTTTGTCATAATCGAGTAGCTCTACCGGACAAGAGACAAAAGAACCCTTTAGAACTAGAGCTGTGGAAAAAAGAAAAATATTGAAAAATCAATTCATCGTTTTTAAAAAGCGGTCTCTTTTTTCCTTCATATTTCCGCATGCACTGAACATTTTATTAACGTGAATGTTATTGCTACTACTATCCACTAGATGTCACTTTACTTTTTACAACGGGTGGATGTTACAACAGGGAGCATATCGTTCATTCGTTGGTTAAAGGCCGAGTAGGCAATCCTTTCCAGAAAGTTTTTTGTAATGCTGGTTTGAAGTCTCTTAACATCCTGATAGCAATCAATAGGTAAAGCGAAACATTGTTATTATGATAATTATATATCTTGTGTGAAAGGTGTAGGGTCAAAAAACGTTGGACCAATTACTGCCCTCGGTCCGAGGGCAATGATACGTCATGTGTACATTTTCAGTCACCGTATTTTGCGTCCAACTGCACACCCTGTTCACGCAGACATCATATGCCATCAAAACGCTCATGTGCAGGCAGCGTGACAATGGTGGACAGAGAGCAAGTACCTGGAGATGTTCATTATTGTAGTAATGAAATTCACTATATACTGTAATGTTTTCTCACCGCTGAATGTGACATGACTTCACTGGACCGTTCCAACAGCTTCTGGTCTATGCGCGCGCTCATGTGTTTTGGAAGAGGTGTGCCTTTGGATGGTGATTCACGAGAGGGAGGGACCGTATGATTGCACTGCTAGCAGGCAAACGATAGCATTTTCAAATCGTCTACTCTGCCTTTAATTAACATGGTGGATGAAGGTGTGTCGTCAAATTAAACATAACCTTCACATAAAAAGCAGACGTTCATATGATTGCGGCCCCCTCTTTACAGCTAATTTTGTTTGTTATACTTTATCTTAAATGTAAAATAACCTGTTCTGTTTCAATATACCCAAGTGTGTTTAAAGGTTGAATATACAGGTTTGTGGCTTCATATCCTTTTTAAGTGCACCACTGTAATTTGATAGTTACAGATCATTTTTAAAAACATCTTAAGGATTTGGATTAAATCTATAATCAAGGACTCCAATCGATATATTTTATATATATATACAATATATTTGCAAGATTGGCACACCAAAGCTCCAAAAATCTTGAAAGTTTTAATCAACTTTAACAAAACATGTGACATTTCAAGCACACATGCTCTTCATCATCTTTCATTTGAGCGTTCATATCTAGCTGATGTGCGTGCTTTTGCGGTGTTATTCTTTATTTCTGTGATTGCACCTACTTTCCTCTGCCCCCACCTTTGCCTCTCCGCCGAGACGGGCAGCGGTTGTTTAGTAAAGGAGACTAGAGAGTTTGTCAAGGAAGCGCAGGAAATCCCCCTGCCTGTCACCTGTCCCCCTTTGATAATCTTATCTGCGAAAACCACACCGTGATGTAAAGGCATCAATAAAACCTGCTAATCATTTATCGCCTGCCTGGGAGGGCCATTTTCTGAGCTAGAGCTCTTGTTCTTGTTTGACTTGTCTGTGCACAAACACACACACACACACACACACTGGCTCTTTCTTTCCCTGTCAAGGGTCCGCCCCTCAGCACATTTTCACTTTGACAGTTGGACTGCAAAGCGCCAACTGAATCAGGAAGTATGAATGTGAGGTATGGATAGACGGCACGAGGTGATCGTCAGGATCGAGCAAGCAGGTAGTTACTCTCCGTGTGGCATGAGGCATAAACAAGACGAAGAATTGAGAGAAGAACAGGAAGAAGGACAGATATCTGCAGGCGTGTTGCTCGCGCTGGTCTGTTTGGTGCTTGTGGTGCTTTTCTTGTGCCGTTTACACTGCAGATATCTTGATTCGTGGTGAGTTTTGAGAGTTGATTCTGTTTTTTTAAGAACTACAGAAGCTTTGAGATGTTTGTGTTTTTACACACCCACAGTTACAGTTTTCAGGAAATGCCACGTGCTTATCCAGTTTGAAAGTGTGGCTTCTAAACTGTTGTTTGTTTGAAGGGGTTGGTGTTTGGTTGTGTTGTGTTTGTATACCGGCATAAAAGTGGCTACATGACCTTGAAGCAGTTGTAGAGATTTTGTTAAGAGAGAAATTCAGTATTACATAAATTGTGATTATAAATCTGTGCGTTTGAAGGCCTATCCTGGCGTCCTTTGGCCACACACAAATACTCCCGTCTCTGGTTAAACTATTGATCTATAGTTTTTATTGTCAAGTGAAGTGTATGTAGATATTAATGTGATGGGGTTAAGCTTAAGGTCTGTTACTGATCTGAATCTGAGCTTACAGAGATGTGATCGTGTTTATTCACTTTCAACCAGTCAGATGAGGGCATGACACTCTCACAAACTCTTCCACAGATATCAGGTCACTACAAGGATTATGTAAATGCCTGTCCTGCACTGTATCATAAATGTGTCCACACACAAACGAAGTGTTAATAAGTGATAATTCATGTTGGTGACTGAAATTCTCTCCAGCAGGTTTCATTAATCCCCGCTCTTCCTTTCTCTTTTGTTTCACTGCTGCCAAACCAGTTTTTTGTCTAAAAGAAAAACACAGCTTGTCAGACTTGTTCCTTATTCTTGCCTCTCTTTTTTGTGCGTGTGTTTGTATGTGCGTGGAGTAGACCAGAATCTGTGGAGGCAAGCTCCGTGGTAGTGGAGAAGTCCAGCTACCCTCACCAGATTTACAGCAGTGGGTCCCACCACTCCCACGGCTACATCGGTCTGCCTTACGCCGTGAGTATCGCCCCCAGCAAACACGCATGTCGTAATTTCATCACGATAATTGCCGCAAACACACCTTCCTACTCACACACCCTTTCGGTGTTGACCTGTACATTTACTTTTTGTGGTATCTGATCAACTCGCTCGGCTTTCTAATGGTTTCTCTTCCTTCAATGTTCTCCAAAGGACCATAACTATGGGGCGCGACCCCCACCCACCCCGCCAGCTTCCCCACCTCCCTCGGTTCTGATACGGCCGGGAGAAGGTTTGTTCGTGTCCGGGGGCCGGGCGAGCGAGGGCCTGTTTGCGCCGGGCGGACAGGACGAGGCGTCGCGTGGCACAACGCTTAGCACCTCGGAAGACAGCAGCTACGGCGCTGACATCACACGCTGCATCTGCGGCTTCACTCACGACGATGGCTACATGATCTGCTGCGATAAGTGCAGGTACTAAATGTGATGATGTCACTTTGCAGTGATTTTAAACTAGCCAAAATGGTCAAGTCTAGTCAAAAAACTAGATTTATAGATGGGATTTAAAGTTTCGGGAGGGTACGTAGGTAAAACAGGCGCCTAGGTGGATAGCTCATTAGGTTTGTATGCACATACTGTTATATTTTTTTATAATCCAATAAAAAAGTGTGGGTGATGTCTAGTAAAACATATTTAATAATTGTATTTATTAGATATATTTCCTCGTTTTACTTTCAGGCCTCATGTAGTTAAAGCGTTAGTATGGATTTCATGTCTTGTGAGGTCCTTTTTTTTTATTCATTTCAAAAAGAAAAAGCTAAACTCAAACCTTGAATGTCAATAAACGCACTTGAAAAATCGTAACAATACTGGACAGACCGGACACGGGGCTCGACATACTTTTAACAAATTAATATATTATGGTTATTTAAAGCTCTTTTGTATTTAATGTTGTTGATTATTTTTGTAGGTTACAGTCGTAAATGTTCAGGTTAGAGGAATAGTGGACCTAAGAATACAAATTCTGTCATCATTTATTCACTCTGATGTTGTTCAAAACCTGTACGACTCCATTGTGGAAATGTCTCCGTGGTTTTGTGTCCAAACAATAGAAGTCAGTGGGATCCAATGTTGTTTGGTCACAAACATTCTTTAGAAAATCGTCTTTTTTTGCCGAAAAATGTCATATCGGTTTGAAAGACATGAAAGTGAATAAATGATGAAAGAATTTTCATTTTTGGGTGAACTATCCCTTTAAGATTGACTTGTATACAAAATGAACTTTATATTGTTATGTTTCTAGCTTTTTGTAAAAAGGTTGAGATTTGTAACATCTTGACGTCATCTGTTTTCTACTCTTTAAATCTGAACAAGATTGGATTTGTTTTATAAAGATTTGTGCTGTCAAGCTGTAAGAGCATTGTGAAATGTGCAATGCTGATGAGACCCTTATGTTGATACACTTCAAGACAGCTCATGAAATGTTTGAATTGTTACAACCGGTCAGTTCTTTTGTTTATGGTTGTGTTACACCAGACGTCAATTTGATTTCATTCAGAATTTTCTCCTTGCATTAAAATCTTTGGCTTTTTGTGTCAGTGTTTGGCAGCATATTGACTGCATGGGGATCGACCGGCAACACATTCCCGAGACGTACCTGTGTGAACGCTGTCAGCCCCGCGCGTTGAATAGAGAGCACGCCATCCTTCTGCAAACCAGGAAGCGAGAAAACATGTCTGGTGAGTTTTTGTATGCACACACACAATCACGCCTATAGACAGGTTCAACTCATCCCACAGCCGAAGCAATGCTACTTCTGCAGTTTCCCACAATACAACTCGAGAGAAACATATTAAGAATCTGGTTAAAGGGTTGCGTTTAATGCTCGCACAAGGTGTTGTATAAGTATACCTGTCCTGATCAATTTAGGGGAGTTTGTGAGATGGTCTCATGTAGAGCTGTAAAATATTTCTGAAGCAAAAATATCTGAGCTCCCTAGCTATTCTGCCCTCTGCTGGAGATGATTTGACATTACAACTGCAGGTATATTTAAGCGTCAAACTGATCTCAGGGGATGTTAGATTCTTATCTTTATGGTTTAGGGTTGAATGTCCGGTGGTTCAGAAGGCAGATGCTGAGTGTACACTCATCCACTGTGTTTATGTTGCAGATGGGGACACAAGTGCTACAGAAAGTGGCGATGAGGTTCCACTAGAGCTGTACACGGCTTTTCAGCACACCCCGACCAGCATCACGCTCACCACAGCGCGTCTCGGCCACAAACAGGCCGAGAAAAAACGAAAGAAGAGTGGAGAAAAGGAGTCGCCGACTCCAACCAGAGCCAAGAAGGTTTTTAAAATGACCTCTTTATTTTGTTACAGATATACATGAAATCCTACTCGACCTTTTCTACTTTACATTTACATGTTTCTAGTCTTATTGTGATGAATTTCATGTTAGCTTAATAGTTGCGATTGAATTAGGAAACTTATGTGAAAAGAGAAATGGGCTCTTTAACATTATTCTGTATGATCTTTGCCTTTCAGTCATTCCGAGAAGGCTCTAGAAAATCGTCTAGAGTGAAGGTGAGTACAGATCTCTAGACTCTCTAAATGCCATCAGACTGTTCAAACTCGTCTGTCACGCATGTCTTAACTGATCGTCTGATGCATGTGCGTCCCCAGGGCTCAGCTCCCGAGTGCGACCCGTCAGATCCTCCCTCTCTTTGGGAGAATAAGATGAAGTCATGGATGGAGCGCTATGAGGAGGCCAGCAGTAACCAGTACAGTGAAGAAGTGCGGATACTGCTTAGGGTCAAAGAGGCTCGAGACGGCAAGACGCTGGCCTATAACACACACACCGCAGCCTTCAAACCACCTGTAGAGGTATTAGACCGTTTTCTGTTTGAATCCCATTTTGCGGTTACGGTGTGTTTTTTGCAGTTTTGTATGATACACTTACTGTCTCCTTCCCTCATAGACTCACATACAGAAAAACAAATGCATTCTGAAGGCCGTGCGGGACTTGGCTGCTGACTCGCTCATAATCGAGTATAGAGGGAAGGTCATGCTGCGACAGCAGTTTGAGGCAAATGGTTACTTCTTTAAAAGGTACTTTGAAGGCCGATACGTGTATCTGATGCCAGTATAGAATGTTGATCTCTCACGTTCTCAAGTGTTTCTTGTTTATAAGAGATGTGTATTCTTTTTCCCAAAGGCCGTACCCGTTCGTATTGTTCTACTCAAAGTTTGACGGTTTGGAAATGTGCGTGGATGCTCGGAGCTTTGGCAACGAGGCCCGATTCATCCGACGTTCTTGTACCCCTAATGCTGAGGTGCGGCACGTGATCGAGGACGGCATGCTGCATTTATACATTTATTCTCTGAGGTCCATCTCCAAGGGCAGCGAGATCACAATCGGCTTTGACTATGACTATGGCAGCTGGTGAGTGTATTCACATGAAGTCACTTGTTACTCCCATGTGTACATCTAGGAGTGCATCTCCTGCTCTTTTAAAGTAACTTTTAAATTTCTTTAAAATTTCTGGTATTTAGGCTAATATGATAATGCTTTTATTAACGTTTTCAAACGACTTCAGAATTAATGCCTCCTTTTTGCTTCTCTTCATGTTTCGCTGGGCAGTAAATACAAGGTGGACTGTGCTTGTGTGAAAGGCAATCTGGAATGTCCCGTGCTCAAGCAAAACCTCGAGCCTACTGAAAACCTGGGCTCTAGCATGCGACGCCGCGGTCGCAAGGACAAAGAACCGGTTCATGACGAGAGCGGACAGAACCAGAACCTCACGATGGAGTGCGATGACTCCAAAGGAAAAATGCTAAATGACGGCACACAGAGAAAACTCTCTCCTCTGCGCCTCTCCATCTCCAACAATCAGGTACGGTACACTGGAAAGAAATCACTTCTGCTTAAATACCTTTATGGTGTTCCCACGGTCGAAATGTAATTATACATGTAATACATAATAGTTGTGAGTCAAAAAAAACATACTTTACTATGATTTAATTTACTAAAATGGTTCTTTGTTATTGCAGTCTCCGTAAAATGTTTTTTTTATCAACTTGACAAAGTAATAGAAATTCAAAAGGTGTGGGAACCCTGTATCAAGAAACTGATATTATGTTTGCATGTGGTATCTGTGTCATATTAATCTGTGCATGATTCTTTATTAGATATTTTCAGTCATTCTTATTATCTATTTACTCATCTGCGAATCATCCACATCTTCTGCCTTGTCTGATAACAACTAGGGCTGTAGCTATCGATTATTTTAGTAATCAAGTGTTTCGTATAATAATTACTTTTTCTTTATTAAATAGCAATACTAAATCAATATACAAGAGAAAATAAGAAGGGTCTCTTAAAATGAACAACTCATTTGTTTACTTTTTAAATAAAAATAACATTTTATTGCAGAAATTGCCTACAGTCATATCTGTGAAAACTAAACCCGTTTAGTGCATTCCATTGCTTTATTACTTTCAAAATGCAATATAATACAAATATATAATCTATCTTGTACAAAAAACGCCTTCAGCCTTAGGACATAATACAAACTGTAAACATTATGGGGCGCGCGCTAGTCAGACGGGATAAACTTTGCCAGCTGAAGTTCCCTCGCCATACTAACAGACGTGAGTGATTTGAAACACACGGTGTTTGTCGCAGTCTCGCGGTTGTCAGAGCAGAAATTAAAACCTCTCACCTCGGTATATTTTATTTAATTTATTCTGCAGCATCTTTTGTGTTTACATAACATGTCCAGAGTTTAGCGGGCTGTGCGACAGTAATAATGGTCGGTGGGGAAACGCAGTGCTCCGTGTGTACTGTAGTACGGTCGGGCCTTGCCGTCCTGCTCCTTATAAGATACATATCAGGACATCCCAAGAAAAGTGGGTGACATCATTCAGAACACAACAGAGAAAACCCGCTCTGTGAATTTATTTGTGGCGTTAATGCACAGATTAAGTATGATCTGGTCTCGCCCATGAAATGTCCAATCGGAGCCTTCCCACACTTTCTCTCTAACGCTCCTCACTCCTGCTCTGTAGTCACGCGATGATAAAGGCCACTTTCCCCCTCTTGCAGGATCCTGAGTTAATAGAGGATCTAGAAGAGAAAACCTCCGTTAGCAATGAAGTAGAGATGGAGTCAGAGGAGCAGATTGCAGAGAGGAGGAGGAAGATGGTAAGTGCGTCCAGGGTAAAAACGACCGCTATGGCAATCACGGTCGCCATGGAAACGGCTACTGCCCCTACCCTCCCTGTCTTTTTCCCCTCCTCGTTCTGCCTCCCGGTGTGTGTGGTGATTTGGGCAGTTCCCAGAATGCTCCACCGTTCCTTTGTCCCCCCTCCACCCCCTTCTGAACCTCCTGCTAATATCGCTGCTGCCGCCACTGCTTCTCTTCTCCTGTCGCTCTCTAGTTTAACCTCCTGAAGGATAGCGCAAGGGCACTCATCCCTGTGGCTTTGTTCTTTTTGTTTCATACTTATTAAGCTTCTTTGGTCCTAATGGTCGGCCTTAAAATGGGACTTTGTGTTTCATCTGCAACTTGCCTTTCTTTTTTGTTGGAGTTACATAGTTGCTCAAACCAGGTAGCAAAAAGCTAAAGATAGCAGTTGTACACTGTAGCTTTTTAAAACCTAATGAGCTGTCTTCCTGTCCATGTGAGATGTGGAGGTTCTTATAGGTTAGTTCACACTGCCCTAACAAATACCAGCATTCAAATAAGGGTTGCAAACGTATCCGCTTGTTTGTTTAAAATTGCATGTTCAATCTGGTCGCAAAATGTTTGAGCATTCTGTGATATTTCGAACTCTAACAACCTCTTAATAATATCATTTCATCATAAATTGTTGCAATGGCATCGAAGCAACCTTGCTCCATAGAAACAAAGGCCCAAATGTGTTGGTAGAGCTGTCAAGATTATTTTGTAGTAAATGTTTTAAAGAAATTTTCCTGGCAGATTGGTTACATACAATATATATTTTAACAGTGTTCAACAAAAAATGTTGCTTTTCACTCTCCTTCCTTTCTGTTGCCATCTTTGTTGGGGCAGTGCTAATGTAACTGTAATTTTTCCCTGTAGTCTGAATCCTACCAACTTGGGAATGTTAGTGATTTTTCAGGCAGTGTGAATTAGCCTTCAGAAATTGATTTCAAACACCATTGCGTTCATGTGTTTTAAAGGTCGATGAAGAGAACTTGTAAGACTTGACTTAAAAGTGTGTTGCCTTAGAGTTTGTAAAACCAAGTCGATTTTCAGTTGTATTTATTATTTTATATATAATATAACTATTTATTTGGTTTTAAATTGAATTTATATTTATTCATATCAATAGTTTTTATATATTGTTTACTTATCAGTAATATTTAAATAATCGGTTTTAGATTATTTAACAAAAAAAACATTAAAATCCAAACCTCCTTAACTGATTTCCAATGGGTAAGCTTATGATTTACTTAATGATTTATTAGTTAAGTTGTTAGATACAATTTTCCAGGAAATGTCAGTTTGGCATCATTTGGTTTCAACCCATGTAAACATAGGTTGAATAATTGAATAATAAAGATATAAATAATTATTAGCAGCCGATTAGCATCTGTTTCTATGGACTGCTATATGTAAGTTGTCCGCCATATTGGAAGGTTTTACAGCTTTGCCATTTCTCTCACTTTGTCTTTAAACTGGCTTGTCTAGGATTTTTTTAACTGCGCTCATCATAGTGCAATTTGGAAATGGTTTGTTCCTACTGTATACGTGAGATGCCGTCCTAGTCATTTGTGCATTTGTGCACAAATGACATTTGTGCTGCCTACTTCTGGAACAGTCCTCATATAAGATCCCTCATAATACTACTAGGTTTTGAAACAGCTGGGTGCTGTTTGTTCCAAATAAAGAGAAAAATATCCTCTATGGATTTCGATGTATATTAGCACAGACATCAGACATGTGAAATTGCTTTCCCATATAAATCAGGTCTGTCTGAACTGATCATATTTCTGATTTTACTTTTCTGAATTCGCGGAAAGTCCCGATCTTTCCCCTCATTTTGGGCCAGCTATGCCATGATTTCCTATATGTTTCCTATCCTGAAGTTATATTTTTGGACAAACATAGAACCTCGCCATTTCGTTTTCTATGCAACGTGACAAAAAAATGCACTTCCAATGTTCCCTACTTTACTAACAAAAATCTGTTTTTATTAGTCTAGTCCAGAGCGATTGAGAGATGGGGGTTGCGTCAGCTCCGTTGACTCCAATGGAACAGTTTTTTCACAGCAATGTCGGTTCATGGAGGCTCTCAATAGTTCCTGAAAATTACTAGTAAAGCATGGAGCTGCAGCAAAACAGAACTTTTAACCCATTTAAAGACATAAGTCATTAATGAATAAAAAAATGAAAGAAATAAAGCGTTTAAAGAGAAAAATAACTTCCTGGAACTATCTGAAGGCTCCATGAATCACGTCACGCATGAAAATGTTGAACTTCCGCTGTCGCAACTCTCTCAACGGCTCTGGTCTAGCTTGACTAAGATGTTCTTTTCTACTGGCTCGGCTAATATTTATGGTTCCTGGTTTGAGGCTTGCACATGTAAGGAACCACTTTAGCTTCTATTTTTGTATGTGTGTGTGTGTGAACCTCGTAAAATGGGACCTTACTGTGAACTGGCATCCCATCGGGGTACGTCAATCACACCGTATCATTACACTAAGGATCTAAACCCTAGCCATACTACCCTATACATGAATTAGACTGACACGTAGGAGTGTGTGTATGGCGTTGTGAGCAAGCTGAAGTCCTTTGCATGTCTAAACCCTGATGGCTGTCTTTTTCGGCACCATTCAGGGCAGCCCGGCAGAGGAGTCTCAGTGTCTCGTTGCAGGGGCTTCCTGCTGCAGAGCTCTGAGAAACAAACACAAGGAGGTAAACCTGCCCTTTTATTTCCCTAAATGACTCAACCTGCCTGTAAATGTATAGGAGACCCCCAGACTAACCACTGTCATGTATTTATCAACCCTATGCTGAGGCTGACATCCAGGCATGCCGGCCCAGCCTCTAAACATGGCCTACCTCGGTAGACCTTAAATATTTACTTTGGTAGGTCATGAGAGAGACTTGCACAATGTACATGTCATCTCTCACACCTAGGGGTGTCTTATTTCCCCCTTGACTAAAATAAAAGTGTCCCATTTCTCATTTCCCTTTTGCTGCCGGCTATGGCCTGCTGATGCGCTATATGGCTAGCTGAGTTCCTAACTGTCAGCTGAAAAATAGACTCAGCGTATCTTTATCTTTCTATCATTCATGTAGACACGTGAAGAGAGGAAAATGGAGGCGATTCTTCAGGCCTTTGCTCGGATGGAGAAAAGAGAGAAGCGGAGAGAGCAGGCATTGGAGAGAATCGGCACTAAGGGAGAGATCTGCGGACGCAGCGATATAAAAGAAGAGCCGCCCCCCACACCAGAGGCCGAGACTCCTGTTGTAATACATGTACGTGTGCTTAAACCCTAAGAAAGACTTTATTAAAACCACAAAATAAGAATAAATAGAACTATTACATATGTTGACTCAGGTCAGGTGTTGGCAGCCCAACCAAAAGGAACAAACCAACAGATATAGAAAAAAATCATTATAGGTCTATACTACACATTCTTTTTTTATCGTGATATGAAATGCCAAAATATATTGTTACACCCCTAATTTTAAGAATAACATATTGTTTTTTGAAATACAGTATTTGGATCAATTATTCAGTCATTAGCATAATCACTAACAACCGAAACAGAATTGGACAGTTGTTAAACTCTTCACAATGTACTATGAAATAGTTTGTATGCTTCTCTCGTTTAAATCAATCCTTTTGTATTCCTCTAACCTTCAGCCCATGCTCGAGGATGTCAAGGAGGAGCCCTGTCACAAACCGGCAAAAGTGAATCGTAACAAGCAGAGGAAAAGCTTCACACGAAATCGCACTCACATCGGACAGCAGAGACGACGTGCGCGCACCGTCAGCACCTGCTCCGATCTGCCGCCTAGTCCCCCTGGCGACGGTTTGGAGCCGTTATTGGCAGAGACTCATGACGGAGAGATTCCCTCGGCGCCCGAGTCTGACGTGCCACCGTCGCATGCTCCTGACACCAGCCCGCCCCACAGCAGCTCGCCCGCCCCAGCATGCCGTGGTGGACAGAAGTACCCCAAAACTAAAAAGGTTCCATTCTTCACCAGCATTTTTAATGAACACTACTGTTGTTTATAGACACACATTTACAATTGCAAATTGTTTTTTCCACACAGCACTTAGTGAGCGAGTGGATGTGTGTCGACAAACCAGAGCGGGGAGCTTCGCGGACACCAGAGCGGGGAACTTCGCGGACACCGGAGCTACCGCCTGAGAGGCCTCTGAGGATCAGCAGTGACCCAGAGGTCTTGGCTACGCAGTTGAACTCTCTACCAGGCATGGCCTGCAGCTCGCACGTCTACAGCACGCCCAAACACTACGTCCGCTTCTCGTCTCCGTTTTTGGCCAGCCGTAGCACTAGCAATCCCGGAGTGCCCACCAGCAGGAGGCGCTCGCGAGAAATGCCCGAAACGCCGACCACCACTGGTTCCTGCAAGAAGGTAATACTCTTGGAAATATATTCATTAGGGAGGTGCTTTTGAGGAAATACAGTTAGGGCAATAAGGATAACATGTGTTCTTTGTGTTTTGTGAAGCGCTGGCTGAAGCAAGCTTTAGAAGAGGAGGGCTCTACCAGCCCAGGAGGAGGATGCCCGTCTCTACTGATGCCCACTGAGAGCCCTCTCAGTCCTTCTATCAATGGAGACTCCTACAGCCCTCTACCCCTCAACGGAAGTTGCTCACTACCAGGTGTGTATGCAACACATTCTAATGAGTTAAGATTTCCCAAAACGTAAAATTTTTTAACCAATATTTCTCACTTTGTGCGCAGAGTTGCCTACTCCGTTGAAGAAACGGCGCTTATGTTCGCTCGATCCGTCTATGTCGGAGACCTCCACTCCATACGGATCTCCATGCGCCACCCCGACGCGAACAGAGTCGACAGATGCACCAGGCACCCCCCTGCTGCTAGCCACGCCTCCTCGGCCACGCCCCGAGGAAACCAGTTCTGAACCATTGACACCCTTGCAGATTCCTAGCCACCCTCCACAACAGGAGGTAAGATGACTCATTCTGGACTCAAAATGATCAGTCGCTTCTAAACGTTTATATGACATAATAATGAAAAATGCTATTTTATTGTGTTGATCCTAATTTAATTGTCAATCCACAGAGCGAGTCATCTATGGACAGTTCTCCAGATGGTAGCAGGAGGCCCAGCACACAAGATGTGAGTTCCCTTCTCTGCATCTCTGATTCTACTTCTTGCATCACTGCTACATCTTACATTTTTCTTTTGTTCAGATGGAGCGGCCACCGTCGCTGTTGGCATCTCCCAGCATGAGGACATCGGTCCCTGATACAGCACCGCAGGAGCCTGTAAAACCCGCCGGATCCCAGAGTCCTCAGCCCTCGCTCCTTGAGCCCCAGGATGCTACCGTGGATGACAGTATGGAGGTAGAGGGGGGAGTCTCAGAAGCTGCTTCGACATCTGAGACACCCGTGTCTTCTTTACCCCCATGGATGAAGAGTCCTGACCGAGGTGGCCTGTCTTTTTCCTCAATGAACTCTAACTTGAGAGACCTCACACCCTCTCACACTTTGGAGTTGGGGGCGTACAGGCCAGATTCTACCGCCGCCAGCCCCTTCAGCGAGACGGCGCCCTTCTTCTCCTGCAGCGAGGAGGGCAGCGGCGTTCCCTTCGCCCGCTCGTTGAGCGGTGACGGCGGTGGGGATGGAGGAGCAGCAAAAAACCCGTCACAGAAGAAAAAGGTCTGATTTATTTTGTAATGTGTAATTTGTACAAATTAACACGTTTCCTAAATTACTATTTAGGGCTTCTCACACTTGAAATGGTTCCGAACAGAATCATGGGTTATCGGTTTCACATTTCACACGGTGTATAATTTACCAGGGGTTAAAAGATTAACCTGGGTATTCATAAACTGACGTTTCCTACTGTACATCACTAAACCCGGGGTTAACATTCTTATCTGCATATTTGTGGTGTCGACAGTCATGATTTGATAAATACTGCAGTGTGAAACTGGCTGAATAAAAGAAGTGCGTGGTTACTTTAAATAACTGAAAACATAGTTGATCTGTGAAAAGATTATGCCTCGAAAATCCTTTTGGTTTTTATTATTTTTATTTATTTCCAGATAATAATTTTAGTTCTTATCATTTCAGTTTATTACCATGGCAACATTTCTGAATTTCATTTAGTTTAATCTTTTAAAATAATATTTAGCCCTATGTTTTTTGTTATTTCAATTAACAGAATGCTTAAATGTTAGTTATTTTAGGGTTATTAATGATAACATTCCTGGCAATTATTTGAGTTTGTTTATAAACTAATCTCTTGCGTTTATCCACTCAGGTCTCTCTCCTGGAGTACAGGAAGCGTCAGCGTGATGCACGGCGAAGCGGCTCAAAGGGAGAGTGCAGTTCCCCTGTTTCCACAGCGCCTCCTGTGGAAGTATTTCCTGTTGCTGTGGAAATGGCCCCTGAGCCGCCTGCTTTGGCAGCAACTCCGACCCCGAAGACTCCTCAGCCGTGTGAAGAGCCAGACGCCGCAACTCAGGAGAGAGATGGAGAGGGCCAGTGGTATGTCTCTAAAGCATATTCAGTTAAAATAGGATGCATTGTCAACAATGCAAAATGTTTTTGTTGTGGATATGCTAATTGAAATACTTGGATTGAAGGAAAAAAACAGACCATCTTATGACTCAAGTCAGTTATGCAGGAGGCTATTATACATTTTTGTGGAGACATATTGGGCTAGGTAGTCAATTTAGTCGTTAGTATGAACGATCAAGCCCTGTTTAGAGTGAGAGTTTTATAAACTATGACTTCACTGTACTGAATAGGGGTGTCGCAATTTAAAAGTCTTACAAGTATAATAAAAGTACAACTTTTATTAACAGGACATCATCCACATCCGTAGAGCAGGCGAGGGAGCGAGGATACCATAGGGCACTGTTGTTGAGCGACCACCGCAAGGAAACAGGTAAACCTGAAATGATGATGAATGTTTGATATTGTGACTTTGAATCACTGAGTGATTTATATAAAAAAAATTGGTGTTGCTTTTTTAACTTTTTTTTTAGACGGTGGAGAAGCAGAAGGGGATGCTCAGATAAAGGAATCTCTTTCACCCAAGAGTTGCAAAAGCCCGTCAACACATGCAGTATGTATTTCAAATATTCAGGCCTAGTATCATACAATATCAGCACTAGTGAGTTAATAACATCTATAATTTGTCATTAACAGCCCAGTTCTCCAGCACCCCAGACTGTGTCTCGCCCATCTAAGGATGAGGACAGTGAAACCCAACCACGTGGTCCTTCTCAACCCCAGGCGCTGTCCGTCCAGCAGTCCAGCACCAAGACTTCGAGCTCCAAACCGGCCACTCTGACGCCCAACAAGCTTCACTGCGGACCCTCCGGTGCCTCCCAGAGTCACTACGCTGGACCTTCGCTCATGCACTCTCCCAAAGCTCAACCCCAAGGTTCACCTTACCGTGGCCAGCGAGCCTTCCAGAACCAGCCTCAGCCCCAGGCCACGTCTGGGCCGGCCCCTTTCCCTCAGTATAACCCTCAAAATGCCCCACCTCCACCGCCCCCTCCTCCCCCGATACCTCCTACCTCTGCGCCCTACTTCCCTAGTCAGGTGACCGTAGCTGCTACGCCTTTCCCTGCTTTCAAGCCCACCGTGGCCTCGCCCTTTCCTCCCGGCTCTCAGTCTCTACTGCAGACCCATCATGCATTGCATTACCAGAGCAATGCCGCGCCTCCCCCGCCACCACCTCCTCCCCCTCCCCACCCGCAGCCCGGCCCCACCTTGCTGCATGTCAATCTGCAACCTCCACCAATGCAGCATCAACTGCTGCTGAGCTCTGCGCCGCCACCACCACCTCCTCCGCCGCCTCAGACACAGAGTTCTCAGCAACCCCAGCCTACTAGCGGCACACTGCTGACACTCAAACAAGGACCACACCCAGCAACCCTCCTGCCTCCTCCTCTGGCGCCCTCCAGCAATGCGCCACACCCGTTCCAGAACATCGGTGGTTACCAAACCACTCTGCTTCACCAATCAGCACCATCTAACCCCTCGTTAACCCCTACAACTTATCAGCAAACTATATTGCCCCCTCCCCCTCCTCCGCCACAAGCCCCACCCACACAGACAGCAGCCAATCCGAATGTCTCGCAGATCGCCGGCGGCAATCGAGGACCTGCCCCTTCATCCGCCCCATTTCACAGTACTGGCTACTTGGGCACAGGATGGCACTGACCACACCTTCTTAGACCCTGCCTCCAAATGAACTCTTCCAGAGATGGGGGCGGAGTCACACTTTGTAACATAGGCAACACGGCACCACTGTAAATATTTTCTATGTACCTTTCACAAAGGCTTACGGAAAACGGTGGGGAAAGGGGGACATTTTAAAAAGAAATAAATAAGAAACTGTTCAACTAGACTGTGTAAAAGATGATGGTTAATGAACCCTGGTGCTCATCACTTACCCACAATGCCCTCCTTTCGATATCTTCGTACTGCCTTCCTGTCTTTTCTAGATGTCTCGATTTATTTTTAATGTTTTATTCATTTTAATCTGCTTTCCTATCTCTTCTTGTCGGTTCCCCGTCTATCCTCCCAGTGCATTGCAGTGCAATGGGACATTCCAATCTTATCCTCACGTTTCCCTTCTTTTCCTGTCACTGTTTATTCACTCATCAGTTATTTGTTTTATCTAGTGGCTCATTATATAGCAAAAAGTTTTGTATAGAGAAAAAATACAGAATTATTATTTTTTTTATTCCACCATGTAACGAAAATACCTGTGCACCGCTGCAGAAATTCAGAGAAGACCTTTCCTATAGGCCGCTTCACTGCCCCAGGAGACTGCACTTGCGCGAGTGAGCAAGTCTGTGTGCATGAATGTCTGTCTTTGAGCGGAGAGGAGAGTGTGTGCTTGTGCAGTCAGCGTCTGCGCACATGTAGTCGAGCCACGCCAGAGGCGGAAGGTAAATACGACGCAGACAGATGCGTGCTGTTCTCTGAGGCAGCTTTAAAGAAAGAGAGAAAGGTCCTTCCTGTAGGGGGTAAGCGGTTTATTTTTGAATATCAATGGTTATTTGTAGAAAGTGTAATTTAATGTATAGGTGGTTACTCCAGCTTTCTCCAGAAACAGTTGTACATATTGGCTTCTTTTCTTTTCTATGCTTGTATAATCGCTCCCATCCCCATTTTGGAATATGGTTGTAAATACAAGCGCTATTGGCAAAAAAGCTGAATGTTTCTGTGACCGTAGCACTATTTTTATTTCTTCCTCTCTGGTTTGTTTATTTTTTTTTACTGTTTGTGTGTGAGTGTATGTGTGTGTGAAGGACAGAGATTCACAGACACGGCACTGGTTGGCTATTTTCATGGTTCATTATAATAAATCACTGTAATGACAGTTTTATACCAACCGAAGCGTCTTGTGTGTTTTACTGGGGAGGGAAGTGGGTGTTAATGTGAATGAGTGTGATATTTATTTGTTGTTAATGGAGTTTTCTTTAACTGTGAAGGTGAAGAGATGCTGCATTGAAGCCTTGAGGACCAGCCTGCTGTTACCAAGACCTTCTAAAGGCTTCTGTTCAAGTACCATGAAATTGATTCTATAAATCCAGTCAGTATCCAAAGTCATTGAGTAGACCCTTTTGTTGTGATTATTTGTTGTCATTGTTACCTAATTGATGCTTTTGGATGGCCAGGACTGGCAGAATTTGGTGGCTTTCATTTGGTAGGGATATAATTCTTTCATGAATGGCTCAACCTCTAGTATTGGTTGCAAACTACTACTATGGTAGTCAATGGTGCCTCAGTATTGTAAGTTGCATTGTCGGTTGTTTAAAAGCGATAGTTCACCCAAAAAAGGAAAATTCTGTCATTTTTCACCCTTTTCATAGTTCCAAGTCTTAATAAATGGGGCACTATTGACTAATGTAGTTGGAAAAAAACTATGGTAGTCAGTGGTGCCCCAGAACTGTTCAGATTCACACATTCTTTAAAATGTCTTTGCTGTAACTCAGGGAAATTTGTGAAGGTTTGGAACAATGTGAGGGTGAGAAAATGATGAAAGACATTTTTGGGGGGGTAAACTAGTCCTTTAAGGTGGGACGTATACATGGACATAAAGTGCCGAGGGTATAAAATAAATGTTTGTGTTTGAAGAAAATCATACATCTGGGCTAGTAAATTATGAAGGAATTTTCAAACCGGTTCTGCAAATTTCTTCCTAAACATTTCAGTGCTGCAAAAATGAAAGCAGATTATTCCTGATCCTGCTAATGATCAGTTGGAATACATAAGAGATTGTATTGAGCAATCAGAATGACTCCAGCAGGATCTTCAACCAATCAAAGTTGAAAACAGATGAACTGAAACATTGAAATGTAGACCTGACCAATCATAATGTATAGATAGTTGAAAATGTGTTATGCCACATAATACAAATGGCCGTTACTGTCTGTCAATAACATTTTGTTCATACTTATGTTTGTGGTCTGGTCATGTTGAAGATTGACAGTAAAAAACAGCAGAGGTGAAAAAAAACAGGTAATACTTGTTTACAATAATGCTCAAAAGTAAACTGTTAGAAATGTTCTTGATTTCAATTGGTCAAGGTAAAATCTTTATTCATGAATTTGTGAATTGCCTTTTTAACTAATACATTATTATGGTGTATTTACATCATTTCCTATACAACATCAGCTGACAAGACATACCCAATAAATAAAGCAAAACCTTTTTTCCCCTTCAGAACTTTCAGCATCGTCCAAACTCTTCAGTGGCCCAGGATTGTGGGAGTGGCAGCACCAGGTACACAGTGAGGTCGTTTCCTTTGGGTGTTTTTTTTAACTGTTTCCACTTGACCCCAAAGATGGAGATGTTTTCTTTTAGATTGGCGAATCTATGCTTTTCATTATCCTAGTGGGACAGAATGACTATACCAAGAGTACAAAACGGTACCAGCTGAGAACATCATAAATATGGCACACATAACCATACAGCACCAACACTGCAACGAAGGGAATATCGAAGTAGAGACATACAGAAATTCAAAGTGTACACTCGATACATAATACTTAAAACGCTCCCTTTTTTTTGTGAATACTTGGCTTGTGCACGATTACTAACGGCAGAGTGGTCCGCCCCTAATTTTGACACATATTTTTTTTTTTTAATATATTAACAGTGGTCTCACCTCTTTACATAACCCTGTTAAAAGAATATCGCAGGGTGTGGGGGTAGAATGGATGACCATGTTAACTCAATAGACCGATCACTTGCGTTTAAATGGGCTCTCTGCGTTATAATGTCTTCTTAAATTCTTGTGGCAGATATGTTTTTGATTTGACTTGTCCAGGGTAGCCAAGAGAGAATACTAACAGGCCGGTAATGTCTCTGTAGTGCTGCTCTGTTCCCAAATCTACATCCCCCAAATCAAACCTGTTAACTTTGCCCTCTGCATAAGTATACTTGGCTTAAATTGGAAAACCCAGTCAAATGAAATCATTTACAGTAAGTCATGAATCCCACATTTTTTTATATTATTGTAAGTTAAGCCAGAAGATGGTGACACAAGGTAAATAAAGACAGGTGCATTTTTTCAGAGTCAAAATTGTGTTTCTAAGTGGTGCATTAGCTGCCCTATCATACTGTATAAGCGGCACAGAACACGGTAAACCAAACTAGGGATTTGTTGAAAAGCATTTCCAAGGAATAATGTGAAAAGTAGGTATATGTACAGAAAAGCAGTGAGTGTTCCGGACTCCAATCGCTCCATCATTTGCTCAAACTTTTCCAAACTGTAGCAGTCAGGCATCTTGCCCTCGGGATGATGGGTAAAGCTGGATTGTGACTTCACTTAATAATATTCCTTCAACGAGGCAAAAACACCTGAAAACGAACAATAGAAAGATTTTTACTGTGAATTCACAGTATGACATTTTTATATGTATTTGTTTAACAATTGTGACAAATGTGGAAAATAGCAATTTATAAAGAACCAAACAAGTCAATTAAACTTAAGCTCGAGCCTTTGTACTGGTCTGCTTTACTGCTTTAAACTTTTCATATTATACACTCACATTTTCTGCAGTTAAATCTGAGGTTGACTTGTTGCAAAACTGACTCATACATTACATTTAACCTTTATTGACAAAAAAGACATTAGATGTGCTTAAATTCAAGCGTCCAAAGGCGCGGCGCTGCGCAGAACGATCAGCAAATTACATCAAAATATCACGAGAACGAGCGATGCTCTCTCTGTACTCTCGCGGTATTTACCATCGGACTGCGCAGCCACGCATGAAGTCGGACGCGCATACTTATCTTCTAAGTTTATTGTTATTATGTTTTATTTTTTGGCCTGAGTGGTGAAATTGACTATAATGACTCCATTCCAATCCACGCTTTGAAAATCAAGGATATTGCTGAATACTCACTCATCTGTGTGCATTTGCCATCTATGCATTTCCGGTTTCTGTGAGGGGAAAAAGCAGAGGAGTCCATTAAAAAGTACGGTAGGAACTGCAAATTCTCTGCCTTATCCCGTTCAGTAATTTCTAGAAATTACATCATCCACCACTGACAGCTGTCACAGTTAGCAAATGTGCATTAAATAGTCATTTTGTTTGTGATTATGTTGGGCATAACTATCGCTGGCCGCTAGATGGCACTAACACCATCATGTGCCGTTACAAAGTGCTCCATTACAAATTCTGTTTCTGCAGAATGGTTAAGGAGAATTGCTCATTCATCATCATGGAAACATCCTTAATCACCATCTGCAATGTGCTACTCATCTGTTCTATAAAAACGTAAATAATTGACCCTGCATAGTCATTATATAACAAAAAAGGTGTAAGAAGAGGAAATTCGCCTTCATTACACTTAGTTATGCAAAGCACTTCTTTAAGAATAGTCCATGTCTGTGACTAGTGGTTAGTTCTAGGTGTCCTGTTCAGAAAAGCACAGCGTGTGTTTCATATAATGATGTGCATGTGATGAATATGGACGGGCTGACAGCAAGCTGTGTAAACATCATTAGTAATTCATGGCTGGGTCTCCAGCCCCAAGCTTCAATTAACCTCAGAACATTCTCTCTCTCCATTTTGCTCCAATTTATTTTCTCCCGCATGTCATCTGATTTTGTCTTTTGTCTAGTTTTTTTTCCAGCTGATCTGTCCTCACTTCATCTGGCCATCTCTGGCTGGCTGGGTCTGTTTCGTAATAAATGAATTGAACCGAATGGCACAACAGCTGCACGCTGACAACCGATGAATAAGAACGTTTTTGGGGAGAAATGGAGAATGCAGTGTGTAATTGTTCATTTTCATTTATGTAAATAAGCATTTTGCGAATTATAATTTGTGTGGATGTGAAATGGTGCCAAACTATCCAAAGATGGCATATTTGGAATTCAAATGTTATTATATTTTACTAAAACTATTAAAACATTTTGGTTAATTGAAATCAAATAACATGTGGGTCTAATTATTATTTAAAAATCTTAAACTAAACAAAAAGTAGACACTGAAATAAGATTTTTTTTTAAATAAACGAATATAACAAGTAAGCTACCAATACAATAAACAGATAAAATATATAATGAAAAATGCAAATAACAAAATCAGAAAAAAAAATGAATGACTGAAAAATATCAAAATTAGCTCATTTTAAATATTAATGAAAACAAAATATAATAATTATGCCTCATTCTTTTACACAATAGTTTCATTTTTTTCTGCTGATATAGTCTTTCTATTTTATTTATTTCCAACTAGGTTTTAATTAGAAATATGCCAACAAAACTGTTCATCAAACCATTTCATTGGGTCTGTAAGCTTCCCAGCAGTATTAAATTGTTATATTAATTATATATTGTTATATTAACCTAATTATTTATATTGAATATTATTATTATATTAGTGAAAATTTTGTTCAATAACAATAAGTCCAAACACATTCCCTTCCAAGGTAAAAAAGACATGGAACAACCCCCAACAAAATGATTTTAATCTTACTGTCTCCGAGTAGCTCCTCGGACATAAGTCCATCCTGCCTGTTTCCCAACACGAAGGCCAGGAAGGACAGAATGAACGCGTCCATGATTCCCATAATGGCTAGGATGTACGCCCAGCGCACTGAGCAAGCTCCAATGGTGTATTTATCTGTTTCCTCTCCGCACATGCTCTTTATCTCATCAGCATCCCAGCCATCAGGATATATCATACAGCCTAGCACCAGACATGTTCCTGTGAAAGACAGAGAGTGCAGACCATGTGAGATCTCAGCAAAAGCAACATAGAAGTTTAATAAACACATAAACGTCATTCCGTAAGATTAACCGCAGTCTTTCGCGGACACAATTGTCCGTAACACAGCTATATCTCGCTACAGTCTGTCAAAGACCATGAGTTTTATGACCCCTCTACCACTTTGTACTATAGCTGAATCTGATCTCATATCAGCAACAGTGGGCAATCCATCTTCACAATGGACTGAAGATTTATCAGTACCAGACAAGACCTAGTCAAGGCCATGAAAGACGCAATTTGTCTGTGAATATTGTTGATGCCAGTGTTGATGCATTGATAGTGTTCAGAATACACAATCAATTAAGAGCAGACGTTTATGATGTCACTAGGGGTTCACATCAGTTACAAGACAAAAGACTATGCTGCCTCCTTCACATCATGGTATGATGTTGGAAAGACTTTCTACTTTAAAAATGGTTGTGTTAAATCACATTTTGGGTTATGTAAAGGACAACACACAAAATGCGTTTTCCTTAACTGAACACATGTCTGTGTTATTTGTGGGACAACGCATTTTGTGTTTCTTTTTAACACAACTTGATCTGTATCTGTCTTGGGCACATGTCAATGAAAAAATAATGATGGAAGAAAATAATTCATCTTAATACATAAGTGTTAATGTCGACTATCCGATTATTTGTTGTTTTGGTTTCTATAATAATCATTTTATGAAGAGTGTCTGTTAATGCTATCGTAGCCCATTTATTTATGATGACAGGCTTGCGAGACCAAACTACAATTTGCCACCATTCTTTGTGACCGCATGAGAATAATAAATTATATGAAAAAGCAATAAAATCTTAATTTGTTACTAAACTTTTAAAAACAAAATTTGTCATTCTTCCAGTATTTTAAAACAAATAAAGTGTGTGAAAGCTATTCATGGGACAGGGATTCTGTGATTTTGTTTAATCTAATTTTAATCAAATTATGTTTTATATTGCAGCTATACTGTATTACAGTTCATTGTTAACCAAAGACAGGAGGGCGTGGCAGAAAGTGGGTCTACTAATGTTTCATAAATCTTTTGTTGTGGGGGGGGGGCATTTCCCAGCCATTTCAGGGACTACATCAAAGAGATCTAGGTACAGAATATGGTGGTAGTGTACAGAGGCAAACGTCAGCACGTATTGCCAACCTCGGTCACATTTCAGCGAATATAAAAATATACAGTTGAAAGAAAAAGTATGTGAACCCTTTGGGCTTACTTGGATTTCTTCATAAATTGGTCATAAAATGTGTTCTGATCTTCATCTAAGTCACAACAATAGAGAAACACAGTCTGCTTAAACTAATACCGCACAAACATTATATGTTTTCATGTTTTTATTGAACACAACATGTAAACATTCATAGTGCAGGGTGGAAAAAGTATGTGAAACCCTAGGCTAATGACTTCTCCAAGAGCTAATTGGAGCCAGGAGTCAGCCAACCTGGGGTCCAATCAATGTGATGAGATTGGATGTGTTGATTAAAGC
The DNA here is from genome assembly GCA_008369825.1 of Triplophysa tibetana. Taxonomy (NCBI): domain Eukaryota; kingdom Metazoa; phylum Chordata; class Actinopteri; order Cypriniformes; family Nemacheilidae; genus Triplophysa; species Triplophysa tibetana. The sequence goes on along the minus strand of CM017897.1, from coordinate 10,723,920 downwards.
TGGCCTGTCCAATAAAAAACACACACCAGTTTTGAGTTTGCTGTTCTGAAGAGCGTTGTCTGATGTGAACCATGCCTCGCACAAAAGAGCTTTCAGAAGACCTACGATCAAGAATTGTTGACTTACATAAAGCTGGAAAGGGCTACAAAAGTATATCTAAAAGCCTTGATGTCCATGTGTCCACGTTAAGACAGATTGTCTACAAATGGAGAAAGTTCAGCTCTGTTGCTACACTCCCTAGGCGTGGTCGTCCTGTAAAGATGACTGCAAGAGCACAGCGCAGAATGCCCAATGAGGTGAAGAAGAATCCTAGAGTGTCAGCTAAACACTTACAGAAATCTCTGGCACATGCTAACATTTTTGTTGACAAATCTACAATAAGGAAAACATTAAACAAGAATGGACTTCATGGGAGGACACCACGGAGGAAGCCACTGCTGTCCAAAAAAAACATTGCAGCACGTTTGAAGTTTGCAAAAGAGCACCTGGATGTTCCACAGCACTACTGGCAAAACATTCTGTGGACAGATGAAACCAAAATTGAGTTGTTTGGAAAGAACGCACAACGCTATGTGTGGAGAACAACAGGCACAGCACACCAACATCAAAACCTCATCCCAACTGTGAAATATGGTGGAGGGGGCATCATGGTTTGGGGCTGCTTTGCTGCCTCAGGCGCTGGACGGATTACTGTCATCGATGGAAAAATGAATTCCAAAGTTTATCAAGACATTTTGCAGGAAAACTTAAGACCATCTGTCCGCCAACTGAAGCTTAACAGAGGATGGACGATGCAACAGGACAAAGACCCAAAGCATAGAAGTAAATCAACAACAGAATGGCTTCAACAGAAGAAAATACGCCTTCTGGAGTGGCGCAGTCAGAGTCCTGACCTCAACCCGATTGAGATGCTGTGGCATGACCTCAAGAGAGCGATTCACACCAGACATCCCAAGAATATTGCTGAACTGAAACACTTTTGTAAAGAGGAATGGTCCAAAATTTCTCCTGACCGTTGTGCAGGTCTGATCTGCAACTATAGGAAACGTTTGGTTGAGGTTATTGCTGCCAAAGGAGGGTCAACCAGTTATTAAACCCAAAGGTTCACATACTTTTTCCACCCTGCACTATGAATGTTTACATGTTGTGTTCAGTAAAAACATGAAAACATATAATGTTTCTGCGGTATTAGTTTAAGCAGACTGTGTTTCTCTATTGTTGTGACTTAGATTTAGATCAGAACACATTTTATGACCAATTTATGAAGAAATCCAAGTAAGCCCAAAGGGTTCAAATACTTTTTCTTTCAACTGTAGTTACTTTTGCAATTCTGTTTGGTGCAGAAGTTACGTCACTATGGGACATCACTGTAGGGAAGATGCCGAGCGTGCTACCCTACACTAAAACTGACCATATTAATCATAGACGCAAACACACACACACACACACACACAGTGGGAAATGCTTATTAATAATAGAAAACTATCAGCATTTTCCCTCATTTCACGTACTCTCTCAGGACCTGCAGTACTACACACACACACACACACACACACACATAGACACACAAAGTTAAGCTCTGAAAATTAGCTGTCCTCACCTCAACCAACTTATGAAACAATTTCGCTCGTTTTAACACTTCCTCTCACATTTTTAAGTAACAGATGTGCCAGAACAGATTGTGTAGGGCTTATACTTCTGTTCTGTGCACGGCTCTGCCGCTTCTTCCCTAATAGATAACACTGCGGTTGCATCGCGAAGGCTTTGATTTTGCTTGCAGCGCACATTCGTGTGCTGCATCTGGGTCAGTGAAAGTGCTCGGAATGCTAATGCTGTCACATCTGAGATGTGTTTGTAGATAGACGCTATAAATAAACCCCTTACAGAAGAAATCTGTGTGAGAACGCATGTTTCCATGCGGTAGATACGGAAGGATACACTTTGTAATTCCCCGTTCGTCTTCCCTGTTCCTTTTGTAAATCTATTTTTCATGCTATCCTATTATCTCAGGCAACGACTTATTGATGAAGCTTTGCATCACGGATAAGAAGCTGTCAGTAACACGCGGGTGCTGAAATATTCAGGTTGCTCTTGGGTGTGAAGGGATAGGTGAAGATTCTGTCATCATTTACTCCCCCTGAAGTCATTTTAGAGGATTTCACAATAGAAGGAATTGCAGTATTCCTTTAAAGGGATAGTTCACCCAAAATATTTTTCCCCTCATGTGTCCTTTCAAGCCTTTATGACTTTATGACAAAGATATTTTGAGTAATGGTCCCTATTATGGAAGTCGACGGGGGTCAATGTTGTTTGGTAACCAACATTCTTCAAAATGTCGTTTCTGTTTTGCAGAAGAAAGGAAGTCATACAGGTCTGGAATGAAACAAGGTTAAGGAAATGGTTTTGGATGATAAATGTTGATTGAGAATGTACATTTTTGAGTGACCTGTCCCTTTAAGTACCCATCCTTTCATTTGTATGCGAGAAGGATGGAATAAAAGTGCATTCTCACGCTCGTCTTCCCTTAACATCGCTTGACTTGGCATTTGCCTGATAATGTCTTTACATGCCAGCCAATTGGAGAAGAAAAAGCACTAGGATGATAAGGAAAGGAGACAAGATGGATGGAGAGAGGGGAAGATAATGCAAGGTTGAAAGACCTCCTGTCTGTCTTTTGCTAAGCTCCTGTTGTTTGTTGCATAATGTATTGTTGGAGCAGGAATATAGCAGCGCCTCGGGTTTGTGTTTCGTCCTGAAGGACGGCTTGTTGTTATTCCCAAAGTAAATGGGAGATGAACGGTAGGAAAGAATGAAAGGGAAGGAACAGAAGATATATATATAGAGAGAGAGGCAGCACTGCTTTAATGTGAACATGGTAATGCAGAACGTCTGTCGTAGGCTATGTTCTGATAGCAACTTCCGATTCACAGGGACTTTAAACGCTAATTTTTAAAGTCACAATGTTATAGCAATTCCAGTGAAATAATCAGTTTGCGAAATATTAAACTTTCATTTCATTAAATATTATTTCAAAACAAATTACAAATGTTCCATTTCAGTAAGGATGCTCCCACGAAAGATAAGAATTAGATGGGAAATCACTGTTTGAAACAGCTAAACACATACACTTAAACTAGCTCAGACACAACGCTGGGTGGCAAAATGTCTGCACACTATACATGAACACATTTCACAGTTACTTACACACCCAAGAACTATGAATTCATTAATTAATTGCAATTTATTTTTACAGCCAGTAACTGAATGAAAACGCATCAGCGAAAGTGCAGCAAGATCAATTCACTCTCCTTTACCAACATTGAGAGATTTGTAGACGCTCCCTCGGGCGACGGGGTAAGTCATAAAAATGATTGAAGATTGAATTTACAGGCCCGTGTCTTTGTGGGATGGCTGGTTTGAGCAGCAGGAGGCTTTATGAAAGCTCAAGTAGGCATCTCGAAAATGTATAATCAACAGTCTAAATACACTGCGATCACCTTAGTTCTGCATCCCACACATAAACACCATGGACTATTACAAGCATTATCTCTTGTGTACTTCAGCAACATGCAGTCGCATTCTGCAGTCATTGGGTCTGACCTAGACTCTCTGGAGGCCATAATGGAGAGCAGAAAGATGTCTAAATGAATGAACATCAAAGACGTTGTTTCCGATGCATACTACATGAAAAGATCTTTTAAACGGTTGTATCTCAGATACTAGATAAAGATGCTAGATATTGTCATATTCTAACAACTCATACATCCATATAAATCTTATTTATTCAGCTTTCAGATTATATAATAATCTCAATATCGAAAAATTTACCCATAAGACTGGTTTTGTTGTCCAGGGTCACATATCTTTGGTTATAATTACTTTCTATAAAAAACTATATTTTTAACATTTAATTGTTCATCAGCAGGAAAAGAGCTTTTTTTTCTTTTAATGTTATAGTTGTGGTGTGAATAACGCTTAAATTTAGAAATATATAAAAACATCATTAAATGCTTACAACATTTTCTTTTAGAATAAAAATTACTTAAAGTTAAAAAAAATTATGTACTTGCAAAATTAGCCTACATGAGCTATGTTGCACCCATGGCTGTGTGAAATTTCTCATTCAATACAATGCTCATTGTGACATAACGTAAGCCTTATCACGTGCCTCAACTTCACTGTATGTCCCTCCCATAATATAAAAATAACTCTGCAACCGCCGTCTATTAGCCTATTTGTTCACCACAACATGACCTCGTGTGTAAATGCACGCTGTGCTTTCATGCATGACTGACGCAGGATACATTTGGGTTCAGTTGGCCTAAGACAAGCATTTGTCTATGTGAATTAAGCCTGGAGTTAACACGCTGAAGTCTTCTGTGACAGAGGCGTATGTTAAATATAACAAACATACTTGTTTGACTTTAGATAATTGCTTGTTAGCTAAAAGCATCATTCCTAAAGTGAGAAAGCTTTTGGTCTGTAAAATGAGACACAATACTATAGCAAGATATTGGTTTGGAATGACATACATGCATAATGTTTAAAAGGGTTGTTTGACCGTAATGTATGATGCATGTTTGCGTCATTTGTTTAAAATGCAACATTCGAATGTATTGCATTGAGGGATACATTATTAACCATTATCCACATAACACGACTGAAGATTCATACAGTACAGCAAAACATGTTTTGGTTAACTATTGAGGAAAACTGCAGCCTTTCTATTAAGAGTCCATTAAAAAAGAAAATCTATAGATATCTGGTTTAAGGAAGTTTTCATGCACTAACCAGCTGTGAATTGAATGTGTGCCAGTTCTGAGGACTGAGATGCGTTGTCATGGAGACACTCTCTGGATTGTCAGTCTTGTGAGGTGTTTGATAAATGATGGGCATGTTATTTAACTGCAGCATTCTTTAACCCCTCCCACTCGGGAAAACTTGGAGCTTTCAACGTAGCAGCATTTATACGAAAAACTCTCTTATACCGGTGTTTCTTTGGCCCTGTTCTTAAAGGAAAACTGGCGTTTTGCTTGATTGAAGTCTATAGTGTATACTACGGATTGTAGAATGCAGGTCACGTTCTGGGGATCACATAGCACTCGAGTAACTAACTACCTTTGGGATGAAAGCGAGCCGATAGCTTTCTCTTTCTATTTTAGACATCTATGTTGTTTTCTGTTTCAAACTATTCGTATTTGTGCAATGCATTCATATTTCCTTCACTGCCCTGTTCGAAAAAACAATGTCTTCATACAATGGAAGTCAATGAGGTCGTTTGTTTGTGGTTTTGATGTTGTAAGGTTACCGACATTCTTCTAAATATCTTCTTTCCGGTTCTGCAGAAGAAAGAAAGTCACACAGGTTTGAAATGACATGGTAAATAAATGATGACAGAATTTCATTTCTTTGTGTGACCTATCCCTTAGGGTTTTGTATACAATAAGCAAAATCCCAAAATATGGCGTCATGTACTCAACATCTTGAAATGATTTATAATTGTCTTTTTTTAACATGTTCACATATACCCTCATTGCCCAAGTGTATTTCCCATAATTCTTTGGGGGTGGCGGAACAGAAAAGGTGATTGAGAACAGGTGTTCCAATTAATTTCTGGCGGGAGCAAGCACAACCGCCAAGCATGGAGGGAAACTAAATGAGCGTGCCAAAATACTTATTTAACAAGATGAGAGAGTGAGTGAAAATATCAGCTCCGAATGATACGCGTCAAGCCTATAATACACCAAAAAATAAACAAACTACTCATTTTATCGATCTGATGTCTTTATAGCCATCCGAGATGCCATAGCAGATGCTTTTGGATAGCGACCAGCCTGCTTGGATGTGCACAATGTGAGCGATTTCCCCCTCCCAGTCGGAGACCAGTAAGTTTTGAATTGGCCCCCCATGGACCGGAGTTTATTTAGTCCTGCCAAGCATCCATTGAAGTGTTCATGCGATGTTAAGCATGTACTGCCAACTTCAGTCCTCATCTTCACTACACGACAGTAAGGACGAGTGCTCCCCGTCTCCATTCTGTTGTATTAGCAGAGCTCATCTAAATTCAGGGAGGATCTCCTCTCTCAGGTTTCTCTGACTGTGTGATGTTAGTCGAGGGGAGAGAGAATCTTTGAATATTCTACAGATGTCCTATTTTCTTTTTTCGGTGTGTGCCGAGGGTTTGAAGTTGGCTGATGGGATTGTTTTAATATTCCTAAGATGTGGCGCAGAGCCTAGGAACATTTTATCCTCGGTGTGCCGTGCTGTAGTCGGTGTGCGTGCAGGATGCGCTCTGTTCATCTATACAAGCAGTTGTGTTTTAGAGTAAGTGTGCAAAAGTCGGCATCACGATGCTATGGGGACGTGGGGGGTTGCCAAAGCATCCTTACCCGTTGCTAGGGTCTTCTGAATGGATTTCAATGCGTTACTATGCAGCTCCTGTGGTATTCTCTGTGTTTTTTTTTATCCACCAGGTAGAAATTGCTAGTCTGGAACGGTCACTCATTGACTTCCATTGTATGGACACAAAACCACAGAGACATTTCTCAAAATATCTTCTCTTGTGTTCCACAAAAGAAAGAGTCAAATACAGGTGAATAAATGATGACAGAATTTTATTTTTGAGTGAACTGTCCCTTTAATCTACTGTGTGTTCATTTGTACTCAACTGAAGGAAAGAAGTCAAGTTTGTCTGCGAAGGATTGAGGGTAAATCAATAATGGGAGAATTTTATTTTCTGGTTAAAGTATTCCTTTAACAACGATAATAAACCACCCCCACATTATGTGTGGGTGTCATGTATTATAGTGTATTTAATGTCTGTGTTTCTTGAATCACAGTAACAGAAACACAACGACAAAACAAACGATAGTGCAATTGCTTTTATAAGAACTCTTTGTGATGGATGTGATTTGTGTAATAGCTTCAGGAAGCCTTATTGGTATTAAAGAGCACCTGCTGGGTGGACTGTTAAAAGTCAGTTCAAATGGGAGACCTCGCCGAGCGTAAACATTCACGTGCACATGCCCCTAACCCTTGGCACGTGTAATGTATGTATCAGGCAGACACTAATTTCGAATCACAACGGTATATACTCGCGGACACTTCGTAGCGAAGAGGAGGGATGAAAATGTGCGGTTACCATGACGACTGCCAGCGAGCTGTTTTCAGATATATCACAGGCTGCGTGAGAACCGAGCCTTGTGTGTTCATGCAGGTCATCTGTCAGACTGTGGCTGTGTCTCAGAGACAGCTTGTCGGATAGAATGTTGCCCTGGACAACAAATGCACAACTTCTGTCATTCATAGAACTGCACAATTATTAGATTTGGTAAACAACATAAAAAATTGATATCAAAGAGTATCACTTGCTCTTTTATAATAAATTGATGTTACTTTGTTTACAAGTATGTCTTAAACCGCTAAAAACAGCGTATGTGTATATTTATATTAAAAAAGACTGGATATTTTGCTCTACAGCTATGCTATGACAATAAAAGTGTTATTGTTTAGTAATATATTCTATTCTATTTAAAGCATTCATTGTTAACAATATAATTGAGATATTTTATGCTATACACACAAACATTTAAAGGTAGTTTTGAGTTATAGCATTATCTAATATTTTTAACCAAATATTTTTTTCATGTATCAGAATTTATGTGTAGGGCAGCAGAGAAAACTTTGTAATCATTGTGACTTATAAGGCAAAATGCTGAACATTTGCACGACCACCACCTACTGTGTTAGAGGGTCAGTCAAAGTATAAGTATTAACTAAATATAAATAATCATGGTTATTAATCACGGTTATTGTCAAATAAAATGCATTTTAATACTATTATATACAATTATCTCTATGCTTTCCTGTGGCTCAGTGGTTAGAGCATGGCGCTAGCAACACCAAGGTCATGGGTTCGATCCGACCGATTGCACGTACTCGGATACAAATGTATAGTATAATGCAATGTAAGTCACTTTGGATGAAAGCGTCTGCCAAATCCATAACTGTAAATCTTTATCTTGGCTTATTTTTTCTCCTGTCTTTCCATTTCCTTCTGTCTTTTTGTTTTTGCTTCAGATGTTAACGGCTGTTCATAAAATGACAACTCCCTTAAGCTTTCTTAATCCTTAAATTCTGCTCTCTGGCGTGCTGCCTTGCTAGGCTGAGAAACACGGTCTACTTTTGCAACTTTGTTCTACCTCCAGTGACCTTATGGAGTTCTGCCTCGCCATCTGGTGTCACAATTTGCTGGCTCAGTTTTATTCGATATAGATGTATTATCACCAGTCTGTCGAGCATATTCCCAAGGCCCCACACCCGAAGGGTACTCTCTTATAAGCTATTGTGCATGCTTATGAGACCTGACTCTTATTTTGTTAAATAAAATAAACAGCCGCTTGACGGAAATTGGCAAAATGACGGAAATACATCATGCATTTCTGCACTTCCAGGGTATAGCCTGAGTTGTCCTTGCTTTGTGTCAAGTGTTTCATTTGGGTCAAACACAAATCTAAATTAAATTAATATAAGCATTTTTACATATAGATAATGGTTTTGGAAGTTCACAGTAGGTTGGTGTAAGGTAGTTAATGGGGCTACTAATAAATGTATTCTGTTCAGTTCTTTCACACTCTTTCAACAATAGCTGTTTCATCTAGTGTGAAGGACCACTTAGACATCTGTGCATCAGATTTCATGTTGATTTGTTAAGCATGCTGTTTTGCGATATTCTTCTTTATCACAGTCAGTTGCAGCTGAATCTGAAGTTCAAGGTGTTTTAAACATAATTTCAAACCTGAAGTCTCCTCTTCGGTGTTCAGATGATCCTCCGTGAGGTTTATTACTATCACAGACTTGATGTCGGAGCAAAACTTGATAGACGTAATAAACAAATAAGTAAACAAGCCTCTAAATGAATGAGAGGTAAAGTATTGTAAATTGTTATTCCTATTAACACAAGCTATCTAATGTTTGTTTTTAGGCGTTTTCAAGCCATGAAAACATAATCTACATCCCATCTTGCATTATTATTATTCATTAGCAACATTTTATAATTATGGTTGTGGTGGGATGTAATTGTTTTCAATTTTCCGGTGAAGTCTGAAATTTCCAACCATTGTAGATTTTGGTGAAACTGCAAAATCTATACTTTATTTAAATAAACAGAATCTTACATTTGATACCAGTTACACTATGCATATAAAAAATATCTTTATTATATGTATATGACATTATTATTAAATTATTTTCAGTTTCTAAACTTTCTAAAAGTAAATCCTGGAAAGTAGAACATTTCTTGTTAAAGAGTTCCGCATTGTCTAGTTATTCATATTATCTTCAACAATCCACAAAGCTTTAAATTATTCATTCCCAGCTTTAGTTTAGATAAGGTATAGCCCATAGGTGACACAAGTATAAATATTTTGTCAAGAGTTCTATTTTTTTATTTAAAAGCCCTTATCAGGTAAGAAAGAGCATAATCGCATAATACAATATTTTTTTCAACTTCCACCTCTTCCTAGGAAATACATTTGAACGTTGTTTAAGTTTACTTCAGCTAAAGACACCAGATACAAATGTGAATGTCTTGACGAATGAGGCAGGAATGAACAGATATCAGGAGGCTCAGAACAGAACGTGTTGTTTATTTCTCCAATGAAACACTTATTTCAATTCAGCCTATATAAATATTCTGTTCCCATGTCATATCGCTTTATTGCTCCCTGAACTCTCTGTGAATTGCTTTGGATAAAAGCGTCTGCTAAATGTAAATGTATATAGGACACAACAGTAGGAGGTAAAGATCTCATTCAAATTCAATAGGTCAATAGATTTTTTGAGAAAATGTCAAAACCTTTCAATAGACTTCCCATGAGGTTTGAGATTGTAAAACAATGATAAACCGAGAGATTTGGGCAAAATTGTTAAAACATATTTAATTGTTTTTTGTTATTTTCGACTCCACGCCAGCCACACCCCGAGGAAAGGAAATCCAACAAGAGATCTCCTTCTCATCTCACATCTTTCTCCTAGACCGAAATTAGTTCAAGTGAACATCAAAATTAGACATAAAGTTAAGTCTCCTGCTTCTCACATGTTTCTTCTGAGAAAAAAAATGTAAATCTCTCATGTTTGTTTCCACTGAAATTTAGAAGAGATCTTCATTACATCCGACACTGTGCTCAGATTATTCTCCTTCAATAAAGACTTTTAACATTCTCAGATTTTTTCTCTAAAGTTTCATAAGAGATCTCAATAACATACCACACTGTGTTCAGATTATTCACCTTCAATAAAGCCTCTTAAATTCTCAGATTTATCTCATCTAAAGTATCATAAGAAATCTCAATAACATCGCACACTGTGCTCAGATTATTCTCCTTATCTAGATACTCTAACATTCTCACAATTAATTCCTCAAAGTATCGTAAGAGATCTCCGTAACACCTCACACTGTGCTCAGACTTTGCCCCTTAACTAGAGACTCTAACATTCTCACATTTATCTACTGTAAAGTTTCATAAGAGATCTCAGTAACATCTCGCACTGCGAGTACAATTTTTATTCATTTAATTTCTTATCATTATCCTTATTAATCTTCTTTATATTATTCTTTACTATTTTCATATATTTAGTTAATTAGTTATGTATTATATCATTATATTTTTTACATTACTTTTCATTGATGTTTGTTGAGTTATCTGGGAATTTCAAGCTTCAGTATCTGCTTCTCAAAAAGAGCATCAGCCAACTAGGGGACACAGGGAACAACTCCAAATCACTTTGCAGCTTCTGTTTTGTTCAGTCTTGCAGCTTGGACAGTAATTATTCAGTTTGACTCAATCAGATTGAATTCCTCGTTTTGAGCATGCACTGCATATACAATGCTGGGCTTTGAAGATTAATTTTAATGAGTCAGCCTTGATATTCAGAAATGTATAATGCTATTTAAATGATAGTTTCTATTTTGACAGTATTAGTAAAATAAAAAAATGTGCTTCAGGTACACTTTAAATATCTTGAATTGTGAAATAGATTTTATAAATAAAAAAATCATAAAATCCTTATTTAAAGTTGACATTAGAACAGATTTTTATTTAAACACAGGCTTAATATGAATAATTGTGCATTGTGTATAAATAGTACTCCAAATAACGTTTAATTATAATTTTATATCAGTAAGTCGTGTCAGTAAATATGGTAAAACATGTAAACTATACTTATATGAGTAGTGCAACTATTACTTGTTCTTAATTAACTATTCAACTAAATATATGCAGTTGGCACCGGAAGACAAAGCTGATACATAATGAGACATGTAAGAGAATATGACCCCTAGTATCCTGACCTAAGATAAATCCCTGTCAGAAATATATCCTTGCGTGCACCACATCAACATTGAAGCACAGCAGCACCTCAGGCAGCATGAGTTCGAATCCAAGCTATTTTTTCTTTCCTTCCTGTCTATCATCCTACATGACCTGTCCAATGAATGTGAAAAACAATATCATCAACATCATCGTCATAAAAAAGTAAACAATTGTGCTCAATGAGAAATAAATAAGAATCTCAACTAAGTCTCAGATATTTCTCATGTCTCAGTTGTGTCTACTCTTATTTGAGCTTAGAAAAAACATTTTTTCCTCTGGGCTACAGCGACAAATAACTACAATAGATTCTATATAAGAAATGGTTATTTTTTAAATGTCACATGTTACGTCGGATGTAGACATAGTGTTAAGCGTTATACTACCTACAATTCTTAAGCTCAACTAATCAGATTAGTTATTGTTACCATGGAAATAGAAATAATGGCAATGAGCTGAGCAATGACTGGCCACTCCCTTATAACACTGTGAATGATGTTATCGAGTCTTCTAATACAGTTTTCCAATGCTATCAACTAAACTGTATATTTGAATATTTAACAAAAAACTTTAAATTAATGGCACATGTCCTTTCCCAAATTCTCTATTGGACAGAAAATCTTAAAACGCATCATACTTTAGTCCCTGACAGCCGGCTGTATGCAAGATTTGCAACGGCATCTACTCTTATTAAACCTATATAAGCTCTATTTTCAATACCCCATTTATTTGGTTAGCAGAGATCACTTTTGCACTTTAAAAATGACCATGGAGGTCATTTTTAAATCCTGTGTATCTTCTAGCCCCGCCTCCTTGATTCGATGCGCTAACGGTAGAGGTCAGCTTATCCTTCTCATCTGATCCACAGAGGCTCTCCGGCCTCCAGGAGCTGAAAGCTTTCGGAGCCGTGCAGATCAACAGCCTCGTAAGTTATTCTGACAGAGCACCGATACTAATGGCCTCTGCTCTGGCTCACACAAGCAATCCGTTATTACCTATTGACTGACAGGGACATTGAATTGAAGGGCATTGTGCGAGTTTGAAGAGAAACACTTTTAGAAGAAGAAACTTGTTCTGTTTGAAGCTGCTCCTGTTTGTCAGTTTTCTAACGGCTCGGGGCGTCTACACACTAGAGTATGCGCTGCGCAAAAGAATGCTGCCAAATCATTGATTTAGGTGAGGATGTGTGTCGCAATGGCAAGAAAGGAAAAAATTATGGGTTTGTAAACCAAAAATTAGAAACATTTACAAGCCTTCCACAGACATACAATGACAATCTTTTTCCATGTGATTTTAAAATAACCCAACTTTCGCACCACATTGAGAATTGAAAATATGAATGGCGGTGTTGCGTTGTAAAAAAACAGTGCCTGCGCACAGTTACCAGTGTTGGGCAATTAACTCTGAATATGTAATTAATAACACGTTACTAATTACATATTAAATAGTGTAATTAGATTACTATACTGGTTACTCTCTCCAAAAAATATTTAATTACTTATTAATAATTACTCTCTATATCCTACATTAAGCTGGATTAATCAAGGTTAGACATGAAACGGCTTATTTAATTCATTCAAATAAATAATATAAAACTAGATAAAGCAGTATAGTAACCTGGCAAATGTATAACAAATGTGAGAATTATATATTAAAGCAGGGATTTTAAAGTTTGACTCTGAATTTCGATGCCAATTTCACACAAATATATTACACAAAGTATTCACTTTAATTACATCAGAAGTAACTATAAGGGATTACTCTTATTTTAACTTTAATTTTATACTTTCCTTTTACAAGGGAAAAGGAATATTATTACAGTTACTATTTACTGTTTACTAGTTACATCCAACACTGACAGTTACGAGCCAGAAGTGCCTCCCAAAAAAACGTGCCATGTCCAGCCAGGCTCACGTGGAAACATAACTGCGCTTTGCAGTTCTGCGTTTGAGATTTGGAACTCCCCTTGAGTCCTGAGATTTATTACCACCATAATAAAAACAGACTGCACAATAAGTATGTACTTTACAGGGCACCGGCATTTGAATACCTAAATTTGTTTGGTTTAATGGGAGAGCTGCGACTAAACAGGTTGCACAGCACAATAGGTTGAGCCAGACCTTAATATATTTGACTGCTCAAACAAACAGAGCAATATTTTGATAGCACCCAGAGTCGCAGTATTTATACTCTTTGGGGAAATAATTTTGCGAATGGCTAGCTCTCACCCCATTAAGATCGAATAGGAGCAAAATTACACACTTCACCTTCAATGGTCTGAGGAATAAGTCTGAAATCATGTTTTTTTTACTGTGCATTCCAATCAATATCAATCAAACTGCAGTTGGTTTGTTTTGATTTAAGCAACAAGAAATCAAAAATACAGCTGACTAACACAATAAAACATGATAACAAACAAAAACTCTTCATTTATTTAATATATATATATAGAATGTCGCTCAAGTAGGAGTGTGACAGTACTCTATATCAGCATGGCTGTGATTATGCCAGAGGAAATATAGATTGCTATTATTTATTTTAGGTATTTTACTAAATACCTAAAATTCTATACTAAATAAGTACATGAATGTTCACCTTTCATGGTAAAATAACCATTTCTTTTTGGGTTAAAATTATATAGTTTTGCATTATAGAGACATACAATGGTAAATTAGTATTTTGGCTTCTTTAAGGCACTCAGACATATACTGGGTTCTTTTTTGCTATGCGCTTTTTGTAGTTCTGGTGGGAATATACAAGAAAACAAACCCTTCAGGAAAAGTACTGCAGTCAGAAATGTTTCTGTCTCAGATATAAGCTCAACTGCAGTTTTGAAGCGTGTGTGTGTGTGTGTGTGTATGCATGTTGATAAGCGCACATAGGAACAGGCAATCTCTTGCTGTCACACTTCTATAACCTTTATTCTTCAGAGACTATAAAGTCGCCCTCTTTCGCAGTCCTAATTAAACACACTTCACATCACACGTAATTAAACAAACTCCATCAAATCTCATATCTGAAGACAAAACCCCAGAAAGGTATAAAAGCAAGCAAATATAACCGTAAGCAAATAATATTATATAATAAGCTAATATTTTTAATCTCCTGCCAGCAATTAAACTTTGTCTTCTGCTTGTTTAGGTTTGATGTATGATTGTTTTTTCATTACGAATATGTGTATTGAAAAATGAGAAAATATACAATAAAACTTCTCATAGAAGTTAACAATGGTTTTATTTTCGTTGTCTATTTTAAAGATTTCAGGGCAAACATCCGAGACTTAAAGACCCTTCTGAGATATAATGAGCAACATCTACACAAAAAAATGTTCAAAAGAATACGATCCCGGATTTATTTCAAATACACACATTGCTATAAAAAAATGCATTTTAAATTAATTATGAGGTATCTTGCAATTTCAGAGGCTGTTGCTCATCGCTGCCCTACTATCTTGTCTCTTGACACAGTGTGCACACCAGAGCATCAGTAAAAGCCACGAGCTGCCAGCTGGCTACGTTCAAGGGCTTTTCTTTCCAGAAAAGTGGCAAATCTCAGAAATATAAATAGGCAAGAAGTTTCCTGTAATGTGTGAATGCCCTTAAAAGATCACAGAGAATCTGTTTTATAAATGCAGTAGGACACTTAAGTACGATTTTTATTGTCTATTTTTCAAAGTTAATACTAAAAACTGTTGATCTGTAATCATGAAAAACAATAATCATCAAGAATCTAAAGCCAAGTTTTCCTAGAAGCAGTTTAGACATCCTTAATGGATTCTTCATAAACCTCTGGGCTGTGTGCATCCATTTAAAATAAGGAAAGTGGTATTCATGGGCATGACACGATTTTAGCCGAGATCAATCACTGATCACAAACAGGGAAAGCAAAGCGGCAATGGAGAGCAAGTTTGCCCGCCGTCGTGCTAATGACCTTAAGTCCACCAGCCAATCAATCCGTAAAGAGCTCCTAAAGACTACGGCCGAGACATCAACCACAATTTAGAGACGTCAAACTCTAACCACGTGCCGCTACATTTTTCAAACATCATAATTAACTTCGTCCTTACGTTTTGAAAGTGACTTTGGCTTTATATTAGCAGGCCTGATGTGCTCATCAGCAAGCTTTGGAGATCAGCTCAGAGAAGATTAAAGCTTGAGTGTTAATGGAGCATGATATTTTTAACCAAGTGCTAATCTCCAACGTAGATTTGTGATTCGTGACTCACCAAGAACTGATTCATGCTGCAGTTTAGAATTTTAAACCATCACGGCTAAAATAGAAAGATAATGGTTTTGTTTAACCATACTGTCCTTTGCGAGAGTCTGGAATACAGTCCATGTGCAGCACACTACGCTGATGAAATGATGAAAATGCATAAAATTATGCAATATATGATATGCAATGCAGTAACACTTTAGATTTTTTAAATCAGTTTTATCTATAGGAATATATAGGTTGATCATCTTCAACACATTGGAACACATGCATGCCCTTATGCACACAAGGGCAATAACATTCACGCGTCAGCCGTTCTGAAAATTAAAACTTTTTAAGATTTTTAATTTCAATACTTTTTGCAATATTAAGACATTTGGTTATTGCAATTCATTACAATATGCACATTTGCAATACTTTGAAAACTGCGATGTCTTGTGCAGCCCTAGTATACAGTATATGCTGTATATTCCCAGGTGACTTAAGCATATTTAAAATGATCTATTTTCAGACACTAATGTTGTACTTACTTAATATACAAAAAGAGACTTGAGCGCTCTTTAAGATAAACTTAAGATCTAAGCATGCTCTACTGCGTTATTTTAAGACTCCATGTATATAAGTACTATATATTTTTAGTATACTAAGCAGAAACTTAATGTGTGCACTTTAAAGAGTACATATGATGAGATCGGGAAAATTACATTTCATGAAGTGTGAAATGTTGCCGTGTTTGTAAGCAAGCAGTCTGCCAAGTTGTAAATCCGAAGGTGAATGAATGACAAAGTTATTGTCTTGGAAAGGGAGTCGACTCTGAATCACGCAAACGAGTCGTTCCTAATCCCCGCGAATTTACGTCACTACATATAGACCCCGCCTACATTTTGCTAGTACCGCCCACTGAAACTTCACTCTTCTCCCACAAACACTGTAGCTTGTGAGCCTCATTCGCAGTCGACCAATCACAGCAGACTAGACCAACTGACCAATCACATCAGACTATGCTAGCGTAAAGGAGGGGATTAGACAGATGAATCACAGGAAAGAATCATTTGAGAGTCAGCCAAGAGGTAAGGTAAGAATAACTGCCTATTATTACGAAATAATAGTGTTTTTACACTTTATATGTAAATAAACTTGTGGTTGGACACTCAATAAACCAAAGTAGGACCTTGAAAATCCCTAGTTATGTACTCTTTAAGTACAGTTATGGATTGTACTAAGTGCAATTTAGTGCACTATATTTTACCTGGGTTGGTTGTGTTTGCTAAGTCAAATAGGGTAAAGGATTTAAACAAGCTATTAGTCCTAAGTATTAGGTTTACACTTAAGATGGTAAGTTTTCTCCAGCAAGCGTCACTGGTGTGGTTTCCTGTTCCAGTAAATCCAATTCCACTATGTTCCTTCTTAGGCAATTGCAAATAATCTGATTCTGATCGTGCGTCATAGTGCCTTCACAGGTACTCGTTCACACACACACGCAGCGAACAAAGGCAACACACTGTTCTTGGAGCTCGTTTAACTTTCACAGTCTGCTGTCTGTAGTGTATAAAACAGCAACACTTTTATTTATTTATCAATATTGTTCCCATGCAAGCATGTAGGGGTTAAACCTTTCTTAGGACCGAAGCGATCCTGCACGATCCGGCTCGTATCTGGACCCCAAAAGGTCTGATTACTATTGTTGATTTTTCTGTATCTTCTAATCAGATTTCCAGGTGAGCACCCCACCGTCTAAATCACAAAAACATCTGCTCCCTGTAGAGCCTACAGGAACCATGGAACCATACTGAGCCTTAGGGGACAGTTTAGAGATATGGGTCTTTGAGATGAAATTCTGAAACAAACATCAAATGACTATGATTACTTGCAGTCTTATTCGTGATTGGCTGGTTGGATAAAGATGATGCCATTCATGCACTAATCTCTGCAGTTTTGTTGCTGATTAAATGGCATTACAAGATTGCACATATAAAACACTGCAAGATTTTATGTGAAAGACGACGAATTGAGCACATATAAGCAAATTTGTATGTTGAAAATAGTTCAACTCAATACATGACACACCTGGAACCAGGTGTCAATCAATTAAAATTTGAAAGGCCATTTACACCTTTATTTGACCTTTTGTTGGCTTTTCTTTTTGTAAAGCTGCTTTCATGCAATGCAAATTGTAGAAATTGCTATAGACTACATTTGACTTTCACACTGGTTAGATGAATGCAATCATGTAACTCCTTTGCTGACGTATTTCCTATGAAACAGAACGTTTCGGATGCCAAACTGTAGGGCTTGTCTTTTTTATATGGCTCATAGACTTTATTCCTTTCTTCGGAAGGAAAACCTATAATTTGCTATTTCCTATTGCTAGTCAGTCCCACTGTGGTGAAAATCAACTTTTAAATGTTCTTTATTTGTCTATGTGGCGTTTAATTATGTGTCTCCTTTTGGATAAACCATGTGCAAATTAATCATTTTAAACCATTGCGGAGTAATGTGAAACTGTGAACCGGAAGTTGCAATCATTTTTACTCCGGAGGTCTCATTTGAAGCCTGCTACGTCTCTTTTCATAATAGCAGGTAGGACACTCCGTATGCACCTTCTAATGTGACCTAGTTTCACGAGAATTCGGAGGACACATGAGTTGTATACTCCGTTACTAGAGATTACCCACAATTCTTTGCATTGGCCAACGTCTGTCACTTGAATACACAGTAGCAGGTGCACCTTCAATCAAATATGTGGTGTTTAAATATTAACAGTTTACAAATTTGTGTCACCTTTTTTAATCTTAACAGGCAGATGTAGTCAATAGGTTTACAAGTGTTTGTGATTTTAAAAAATGTTTTAAAACAGTTATTACTGCAAAAAATGGTACATTTGTTTAACTCTTTTGGCATTGTTTAGTAACCAACTTCATGTAGAAATCATTCAAATTATTTTTACAGGTGTGCGAGGTCAACGTGTTGTCTTGGCAACGTGATACTTCCTGTTTCCTTTTCTGCCAGTATGTCCTACGGAGGACGTCTCGTTTAATTCTAAATGATAATCCTCCATTATCCTTTAGATGATGATACCTCTGGAGGACACAAGGACGCAGCTTTACGAAACGAGACACAGCTATGGAATTTCTATTGCGAAAAATAGTGGCCGTGGCTTTCGACTTTCTCTGCGATTTGATTGGATGTATAAAAACAGCCGCATTTTGAAATGGAACTGGGAGCCGTTGAAGGGGAGGGGTTATCAGATGCTCCGCCCAAGCCGTTTAACATATGTCATTTAAGAAGAAGGATAGTCATGACAGGAAGGAAGTGCATTTTCAGATTTTAACTGAAGATTAAGAGGACACACACATTTTAAAAAGAGAATGACCCACATTGATAAACTATTTACAATTAACGCTGCAATAATTCATGAAAAATTTGGCATTGTAATTTTTATTTCACTGGGACTTTCAAGATAAATTGAAATTAACTTGTTATCTCTACTGTATTAACTTACAGTTGCTAATATTGTTTTTTATGATGTGCACACAACCAACTTTGTTTACATCTAAATAAATATTGTTTAGTGGCTTCTTAAGTGATACAATTCTGAAATATAGTAAGACTTTAAGTTATGGACTTAACATAGGCGAAACGAAGAATCTAGATGACATCACAGTGAAAAGTCATTAAAATAAAAGCAACAGAACAACATTTGGTTGTACAGGATCTCTTGATCACTTTCGGATTTTAGATCAAACAGATGTTATCTGTTCCCAGTTATTAAATCATCTGCTCACACTAAACTCTAAAGTGACATTTTTAATTCCAGCAGTTCCCCAACTATATCTGTCAGCTACAATCTATACACAGCCATGTGTACATTACTTTACAAATGATTGCGTAATAATACACTGAAAAAAACAGGTGCAATAAGCTGCCTCTTTGCTATAATATTGAAATATATTTATGGCTTCCTGTCGGTGGAAAATGACTCACCTGAAACATACAGTGTGCATTGGAAAACATTGAATATTTTGTGCATTGCACCTAATGTTTCTTTAACTTGTTTAATGTGATTTTCAGTGAGTGGGTGTGACACAAAGCTTGCTATATTTGACAGTTTGTTTAATTCCAGTGTCTTAATGTCATCTGATATCATAAAGTAAAAATACTTCCACTTTCTCACTCCCACTACTGTATAAGTGCGAGATGTGTCAGTATGATTCACAGATAATCTAAAAATGGGAGATCTTATTCATGAAACTGTGAAATAAACACTCGCTGTTTGTTTTGTGGCTTGTATGTTGACACAATGCTAGAAAATAAAATTTAATATTTGTCTCATCTATGTATTTGTGCTCATTGCACACCTGTTTAATGTAATAACTGTCATAAATGCAAAACCATGGTATATTGATGGTAAAAAATCGTAATATGTAAATTGTAATATGTCTTGATACTGAATCTAGCTTTCCTGTAGCTCAAGAGCATTGCGTAAACAACGCAAGGTTATGGGTGCGTGCGATCCCAGGGGATTGCTCATACCTATGTATAAATGTAAAGGATAATGCTATGTAAGTCGCTTTGGATAAAAACGTCTGCCAAATGCATACATTTTTTATAAATGAATGTATTTATATAGCATGGCATCTAAATGGTACTCTAAGAACACCGGTCCCATTATTTCATAGTTATTTTCTGCAAGTGAATGCAGAGGAAATGTAAAGTATCTGTTATATTAGAATCCAGCAGATAACTGGATGTATAAGCAAATAGAGGAGTGGGAGTATAGGAGGCAGTGTATGAATTGAATGAGTCAGTCATTGAACATGAAGTGAAGCCAGTTCTTCATTCACAAGCTCCAGTCAAACTCTGAATTCTATCTGTACTCCTGTAGATGTCATAACCCTTACAGTTGCACTATATGTACTGTATGTCTTGATATGTTACATAACATGTGAATCTCTTAGGGTTGACATATCCATCTTCATTACCTTTATCACATTACCTCCAACAAGCCATTCAAGACCAAGATGTTCACATTGAGGCCAATGTTCACATTCATTTAAAAATGACATAACACAATTTATTAAAATGTTGTATACATATCTACATCACACCTCTATTTGCTTATACATCCAGTTATCTGCTGGATTCTAATATAACAGATACTTTACATTTCCTCTGCATTCACTTGCAGAAAATAACTATGAAATAATGGGACCGGTGTTCTTAGAGTACCATTTAGATGCCATGCTATATAAATACATTCATTTATAAAAAATGTATGCATTTGGCAGACGTTTTTATCCAAAGCGACTTACATTGCATAAACGGTGTGCAAGTTTCGAACAAAATTGTTTAAATCACTAACCATAATAAATATATATTTTTTAGTGTTCTTCATTTATTTTTATGTGTGTTTGTAACATTTGTTCTCCATAGACATGTTTCCACAGCGCAATCATTTTTACATTACCTTCTGGTCTATTAAATTAACATTCCCTTGAACGTTTAGTAAATTTCCGGCATTTACAGTGACTTTATTTTTTGTAATTATCAATGCAGCGCCGTCTGAATTGGACAAATTACAGTCTGATGTAACCCACACCAGCACTGACTGTGTTCCTCCAGGGCGGTGAGAAGCAAACAGTGAAGGCATTAGTTTCTCATTACCCACACTGTATGCTGTTCTGTGGATACTTTTGCTGGATCGATGAGCCACTGGCAAACCAAATGGGCTTTTTATTGCTAACCACTAATTCTAGCTTCCATATTATAGTGGCCTTTTAGACAGTCCTGGGAAAAATATGATTTAAGGCTCTACGTGCATGTAAGGCTCTACCTGCTCTACCATATTAAATATAATAAAACTATATACTTTTCTAAAAACATGTATGATTCCACCTCAACCGCTAAGGAGGAAAACAGCATCTTTCTGCCTACCAGAAAAAGAGCAAGGGAAGGCACAGCCGCAATATGGTTTACTATTAAAACTAATTCATTTCTTTAATATTTAATAAATGTATTGAATTCATTCTCAATAATACCATTAAATAAAATAAACATATTGGTCATTCATTTTATAATTATAATCTATAATATTATATTTAATACACAAATCATTCACAAATAAAATCAATTAAATAGTATTCTTATAGGAAAAATCTAGTTTTTCCAAAGGTTGTTACTGTACTGATAGGACAGATGTTAATATTTGGTGGTTTAAATACCCATTTGAAATTTCTAAAGCATGATTCTCCATAGCCAGGTAATTGTCTCAACCATAACGGTGCATATTCCTCATAAATGGACACATTTTATAGTCTATGAATAAGAGACATCCCTTCTCCATTTGTTGGGAATTATAGCTTCTGGTATCCTACAATGCTTTCAAAAACGTGCCTTCTCTTTTGTCACATCTGTATCGAATCTACATTTCCCTCTTTTAAAATAGAAAACATGTGTGCTGATTTTAAATAAGCTAATATTAACGTAGATCCAAAGACCATAAGCGATCAGTTATACAGCATCTCAACCACAATATGGAGAAAAGTAGATAAACCATCCAAGCCTGTGACAAAGAATTTAGCATACAGATCATCGACAGGACACTTCGCTCTGACAGCTGCGGGCCACCAGCGACAGTAATTTGTCCACATTTGTGAGTTTGTTTCACATGTCACCTCACCTCCCTCATGAGCAGGCACAAAAATAGACAGGCCCTGTCTTACTCCTTTCAGTGGAAAAACACTCAATATTTACAGGGCACCAGACATTTGAAGAGATTTTGCTGGATATGTTAAGAATATTTCCTCTGGTGGTTCACTCCCATCCAACACCGAAAATTATTTGACGGAGCGCAGCCTGTGAGGCGCACGCACACATCAAACTAAATGAAACCCTGCATCTTTTTAACTTTCAAATACAAAAAAGGGTCGTCAGGAATATGACTGAACAGAAACGGGAGGAAAATTGAGAAAGTGATGTAGAGTGCAGGAAAAATGTACCGGCAGAGCTATATATCATCTAACTGCTGACTCAACAAATGCAAACCTTTAAAGTCGATGCTTCAGATGTCCTTGACGTGATTTGGGCAGATTGCACATTTTGTGTTCATTTTGTACCTTTACACAACATTGCTCTGGTCTAGAAAAATACTTTTTTTACTATTTCTTGATTATATAGTAACATGCTCAGTATTGGTGACCTGGGTAAAAAATATACTGACTATCTGCATTTGTTTCCAATTATAGATGCATACTCATAAAACGCTTAAGCATTGTTACCCAATGAGAAGATATGATCCCATTAAAGGCCTCAGGGGTCCCCGCACGATGTTCCTAGCTTATTGAGTTAATTTGTACCTTTGTTAAGATTGGTAATAAAACTATTACTTATTTGCGACTTTGTCACATCACAAAATAAATTCAAGTGGATTTCAGATCTGTCCCGTAAATGACCATAAAATGACCATAAAATTGATGAATCTGTTAAAGTGATCTTCCACTAAAAAGTGACAAATTTTGTCATCATTTATTTACCCTTATCTCTTTTTAAACCTGTATTACTTTCTTCCGCAGAACACAAAAGAAAATATTTTGAATATTGTTGGTAAATGGCTCTCATTCACTTGCATTGATTTGTGTCCGTACCATAAAAGTGAATGGGTGCCGGTGCTGTTCCGTTGCCAACTTTATAAAAAATATCTTTTTTTTCGAAGGAAGGAAGGTCATACAGATTAGAAATGACAAGGGGGTGAGTAAATAAGGGCAGAAATCTCATTTTGGGGTGAACTATCTCTTTAAACAAGTTAATTTCTCTGGCATCACAATAATATATGACGCAATCAAATATTTTTAGGTTAGTATTTCAATTAGTTGTTTTCAGAAATAAAATACAAAACGCACCATGTAAATGGTAAAAAGTACCCTGCACAACCATGTAAATATCAAGGCACTATTGACCACCATGGTGTAACAAAGTACCATGACACCATATCAATCATTTCTCATTTCCAGCCCTGGTAAAATCATTGGAAAAACTTCCAACGGATGCGAAGTCGCTCACTCACCTGCTGCCAGCTGCATCCACCCACAGATCTTATACACAGTTGCTGTGCTGCAGAAGAAGAAGAGGGCGAAGCAGCCAATGCAGGACAGCACCAGCACCATGGACATCCCGATGAAAAGCGATGCCGCTTTGAAGGCTCCTGACGGGATATTGGCGAAGTCGGTGAAGCTCCCCCGGCAATCCATCTCCTGGTTAATTTCGTTCCCTGTGCATCTGTGAAACAGGCCGAAATAACCGCCCTGCGGCGTGTCCACGCCATCCCCGATCCAGTAGGGCTGAAGGAAACATACCACATTGACGATGGCGAAGAGGATGGTAAAGATAGCCCACAAGACCCCGATAGCGCGAGAATTCCTCACGTAGTTGGTCTGGTAGATCTTGGCTGCCTCCGTGGCTGGGAGCATTGTTGCGGGTGCCCCAGGAATCATAGATGGATTCTGAACTTTATGGACTGGACTCAGGTCCCTAATTCAACCTCGTCTCTCTCCTGTCTGGATCCAGATCCTATCTGGATTGGATTCTGAATTCAGGTCCCGTATGGATTCTGTCTGGACAATTTGGTTTCAGTTGGGACTCGAGTCCTGTGTAGATGTTGCCTGGAGTGGCACCTAAACGTAACCACAGACGAACAGCTCACAGATGTCTCGACAGACTAAGCAATTTTAGTGCCAGATGTCACAGTGATTCGTTCAGCGTTGATGAGGGAATATGTCCGTTATGTCAATGATGCTCTCTTCCAGCTCTCCTCTGATTCAGTCACTATGCATTCGCATCATTCAGCCCACCAATCTTATTAATGTGAATAATCACACTTGGTGACAGCAAAATAATTTACTCAACTCATACGAAGACACAGCTCATATGTCCAAGACCCACTCCAATGCATCAGAAATGCTATTCCCAAAGGAATTGTCAGTATGAATACTGAATGATCACCCGATTATAGAAATAATCGAAGGGTTAGCGGGTTAGTATCAAGAAGGTTTGTGATTTACCAAACCTTATGAGATGAAACACGTTTATATTATATTATATTAGAAATAAATACACACATACAGCAATCTACCTTGTACAGTCCGGATGGCTGTTTCCTCGAGGTTATTATGAGATATAACGGATTTTAGGCGATAGATCTGCGATTAAAAGAAATCCCTGACATTGAGATGACGACACTTGGACTGCATCGTGTTTTGCGTGTCCATTCCTCCCGGACTCACATCCACCGACAGATGCAAAACGCAAAAATCTCTCTCCTCTCGTTAACTGTCTGAAATGCGCACCGGTACTCCATCCGATTTAATCCCGCACGCGCATCTCACAGCAATAAGACGCGTTACATCTGTCGTGTGGATGAATAAATGCTGAGATGAGATTCATGCCTTGCGTGTAGATCGCGGGGATGAAGAGCGCTAAAGCACACAGCGCAGTATTCTGGCACACCCGAATATTCTGTATGTGTCTGTCACTGCTGTCCGCATAGCGGTAGAGACATACGGTGGCCTGATTACGCAATATATTCATATTTAAAAATGTAAAAGCTTTATGTTTGTGTTTTTAAACATTCACGTTGGAATTGTTATAGATAACAGTCTGTCTAGCCTTAATTCAAAGCGCATTCGCCTTTAGGAAATAAAAAACTACAAATCACAGAATTCCCTACCGGGAAGTGACGTAACGCGTGACGTTCTTGCGTTGGTGCGCGGCGCGGGAAAGCTTAGCCAGATGTGAGTAAAGAAGATTAATATTATCTACGTAGACAATTAAAAATAAACCGTGTGAAGAAATTTGTTGTTAACGTTAACCGTAGGGTTATGTAGCAGATTAAAACGGGTTTTATAGGAAAACACAATGTTTTGCGAAGTACGTTAGTCTGCTAACGTAGTTAGTCCTCTTGTGGAAAGATGAGTTCTTTACAGCAACAACTTTAACTGTGTTTTTAGCGTCTTTACCCTGCAAAAAACAACAACACACATTTTAATACTCGTTTTAAGGGTGTTTTATTGGTTTCCACACGCTAGATAACGTTCAACCACCATGCATTAACATAACAGTATGTTGACCACAGAGACAATGACAGTTTGCAAAACCAATACATCTTTCCGAGGGGATTACGAACTGCCACTCTTAACACATTTAACTGTTTTATTCATGATATGGTGACTCAGTTTATATGTTTAGAAAATGCAGTGTGCTGGTTATCCTGAAGACAAACTGCGCTCTCTGGCTGATAGACTGCCATGCAGGGAGACACAGGTGACCACGCTACTGTCACTCATGGGAGAGGTGAGCTCTTAAAAAAGAAGTTTGATAGGAAGCCGATTTAATATATAAAGTACATTGACTAGCTGTTAGTTGAGTGCACCTGTCTGTTTTTTAGAGAAACGGACTTTAAACATCCATTAAAAGCAACTTTAGCATCAGTTGCTGAATGAGAAAAATGAGACAGAAAAGCTGGTCTAGAATATTTTATTTGCAGGTGCCAATTTGGTTTAATATACTGCAAAGACATTCATCCATCATGATAAAGGGGCGGTTTCCTAGACAGGGTTTAAGTCTAGTCCCAGGCTAATTTTAATGTTAGAGGTGTCTTGATGGAAAAAAAAGTTTTACTAACATATCTTAAAATACACCAATGAGATTGTTTTGTCTCAATATGCACACAGTAATGTTTTTTTGGGTAAAGTATCTTTTTTAAAACGACTTGAATATCCAAATTGGCTTTTTCCTGGATTAAACTAATCCCTGTCTGGAAACCACCCTATAGTGTTGCAGTACTCATTTACTTATTAAGTATTAATTATATTTGGTCCCACTGTATTTATATCCAATTTGTGTCTTTTTTAATCATACCGTGTTTGGATCTAATCAAGATCTTTTTTTTTTGTCTGACAACAGCCAGATCAATACAGCTATCCATCAATCTTCATTTATGGCCATAGAGCAACAGGGAAAAGTCATGTGGTATTCTCTGTCATGAAGGACCTGGAGGTAAGATTGTGAAAATAAATCATTCGTGTATAGTGAAGAACATTAAAAGGGGGGGGGGACAGTGTTAATGATCTGAAACCTCATATTATATCACAATATAACTTCTCTTGCATTCTTTCATGTACTCTCAAAACTCTCAGATTCGTCAAAATTAGCCAATGGCAGTTTATGTGTGTATTGCTGCCCATAAATCAGACTTCTGGGTTTATAATCTCAAGGTGTAGGCATGAACCTGTGCTTTATTAATAAAAACATGATTTAGACAAACATGTCTGACACTAGTTTTATGGTGGTGTTTGTGTTTTCGTGCAGCTTCCTTACACTTTCGTGGACTGTGTGGAGTGTGTGTCTCCTGCGCTCCTGTTTCACCGGGTGCTCTTGGCCTTTTTCGGTCCAGATGCTGCAGCGTCACTGCCCCGATGTCCATCTTTGTCAGACTTTGTCAGGCTTTACAAACAAATGAGCTCAAAGACACCTGCTACCCAGACACGCTTTATAGTAAGTTTTCATTATTGTGCTCTGTTGCTGCTCTATCATATTTAAACATGTTTAAAGTTTTTTCAGTGTGTTTGGGATTTACTTTTGATAATACTAAATATTACCTTATTGCGGGGCTCGACATTAAGCATTGTCATGTGGTTGTCCTTTGGAAGAGTACATTTTGAATTCAATTGTCCGAGTACAAAAAGGAGTTGTCCGAAGATAAAAAAAGATTTAATTTGAAGTGTCAATTTAGGGTTTCGGATTCTGATTAGTCAAGTTTGCTTATAAGCGTTTTATCTAGTTTCCACTGTGGCCGCCTGAATTTGGTAATACAAGGACAAACAAGAATAAAACGTCTGTTGTCATCAAAAAAAAATATGCAAGTTTAGTTCGTCACAGAGTAGGCAGTGACTGACAAATTACATTAATGTTACATACAGATGGATAAATTAGGGCCATATCATTTTGTGTTTACCTAAATTTGTTCTGTGTTCTTTATTACTATACAATAGTGGTATATTTGTCCACATAAATAACTGTAGTATACTACAGTATTTACTATTGTAAACTGCAGTAAAAGTCCTAGATTCTATAGTGTTTTGAACTTCACATTAGTATACTATACTTTGTTTTAGTACAATTAAAAAAAAAAAAATTCTATAGCAAATAACAGTTTTTTTAGTACACTACAGTAGATTTTTTTCATGTTCACGTTAACAGGACTTTTATTTTAAGGGGTTGTCGGGAAGATGCTTGAATTTGACGATAGCTTCACTCAAAACAGTAGAATGCTTAAATAAACTCTCATAGCTACTTTGGAGATAAAGTTCATGTGCTTTATATCATCATCATTAGTATGTTAATCTGTGCACCTCATTCACTCAGACACGTTGAACAGCCAGATGACATACTAAATAACAGGATTCTGCGTCTGCATTTATTTATATGAAAGTGAAAGTGACCTATTTGTCAGATATGGTGACCCATACCCGAGATGTGACCTCTGCATTTAACCCATCCAGTGACTAGTGAACATACGCACAGCAAGTGGTGAACACACGTACACCCGGAGCAGTGGGCAGCTATCAGTGCAGCGCCCGGGGAGCGTGTAGGGGTTAGGTGCCTTGCTCAAGGGCACCGCAATCGTTACCTGCCGCCCCTGAGGATCGAACCGGCAACCTTCTGGTCACGAGTCCGATTCTCTGACCATTAGGCCACGATTGCCCCTTATGGTCTCTGTGCGGTGCGCCATTGAATATTGTCACGTACAATGACAAACCCACTTCACACAAACACGCAGCTCTGTCTAATGCTCTTATTATTATTATTTTCCAAACCTGCATTAAATTTCTCTCTCACTTGCCCATACACAACATGAATATGTCCCAGACAAGCGTTAATGTCAAGCCCTGGCTTTATTGTTTGTACTATGTGACATTATTATTTTACTGTGATTTGGTGATGTAATTAAATATGTGTTTTAATATGTAGCATTTGTGCTACATTACATAAAGTTTGGTAATGTTTTTTAGATTCTGGATAGAGCTGAACGCACGAGAGATATGGATTTCAGCCTGCTTCCTGCTCTCCTGCGCTTACAGGAACTGGTACAAACTCAATTTTACTAATGTTTTACGGCATCACTAAGAATAGGGTTACATCTATTGCATAAAAGCTCTGCCCTTTAAATAGGCCCATATCTGACAGAAGATATGAGTTCTGTTTTTTGATTGTCCTTTTATGTATTAGGGATCTCTTTATTCTCTTTTATATTGAGATTTCACCTTTAAACAGTTGTTTGGCAGTACGGTCTATATATATATATATATAACTTCCTTGATTTCTTAATCTTCTTTACTCATTTTGTCTTTGTGTGAAAGGTCAGTGATAATGTTACTGTTATCCTGCTCAGCCAAGTCGTCTGGGAGAAGTTTCGCCCCAACACTGGCTGCTTTGAACCTCTGCTTTTTCATTTTCCAGACTACAATAAAGGTACCCAATAAAGATAAAGGTATACAATATATATATGGATGTTAGGGAATTTGAGTTCAGTTGCAAATGTTCTGTGCGTTGATTTTGATTTGAACATTTGTGTTGTGTTAAAAAACTGTAACAGGAAGTATTTCTGGACTGGTGTTGTTCACATTTTGCCAAATGACCATGTTTTTTCTGATCATCACCTATTTAATGTTTTTTATTAATCTCTTTATTGGCCATTCAATTATTATTTCAACTAGGGATGTAATGATATCAAACTCATGGTACAATAATACATCCATGTTATTCTTGCGATACAATGTTTATTGTGGTATTTAAAAAGAAGATTGAAGACATGGAAAAAATTTACCATTTGATATCCTGTCCTCGTTGCTTTATCCTCTAATCATAACTGCTGCTTTAAGGTATGAGGTATAGTATGAAATTACTTAAATCTCTTATAAAATAAAATAAACTCCAATGGCTGGACCTTGACATAATATCTATTATATTGGTATGTTAAAGGCCCGGAAGACCTATCAGTTCATACAGACATGTGACCACGATAATATTGAGACAATTTTGTTATTGAGATACCATGAAATTGATAATATTGATACATCCCTATTATATACTTAATATGAATCTACTTAGTTATGAAAAATATGAGTACTGTTTGCCCTCAAAGTGTAAAACTCACTTATTTGGTTCCTCAGCGGATCTTGTGCAGATTCTGTCTCGTGATCATCACCCCTCTTACACACCTGAGCTCTACGCTTCCTACATCAACATCTTACTAGGGGTCTTTTTCTCAGTGTGCAGGGATCTAAGGGAACTCAGACACCTGGTGAGATCATGCATGCCCTTAAAGTGTCTAAGTCCGTTATTGTCTTGTATCACTCATGAACCATGCAAAGGCTTGTAGTTGTGCTAAATGCTTGATTGCGATTGTTTGAAACAGGCTGCCTTGAATTTCCCCAAGTTCTGTGAGCCACTGGAGAAAGGAGAAGGTAAAATATTTCTACTCACAACAGTGCTCAATTCAACAATTTCAAAATGTACACATCCAATGTTTTTTGACAAAAAAACAGCAGAACCTTTCCCCAAATTTTGAATTTTTGTTTTCCTTTAGGATGGACTATCACTTTAAATATCAATTTCCTAAATTACATATATTACATTTTTCTTTCTTCTCTTCAGCCAAAGAGAGCGATATTCACAAGCTATGGAGAAATATCGAGCCCCATCTGCAAAGAGCCATGCAGACAGTTTACCTCAGAGAGGTGTCCAGGTCTGTTTGTGATATGTGATTCTTATAAAGTGTTCACAGCTGCACCTGCGCATGCGCCGCTCCTGGGCAGAATGTCATCTCAATCATTGTGTGTGTGTTTACTGTAATCAGCATGCAATGGAAGGAGCAGCAGATGGATGAGAAGGAAACCACAACACCCAGAGGTACACACACACACACACACACACACACAAAAATTGGTCTGCACAATCAGACAGGACGGTCACACACTCACAGGCCATCTGCTGGAGTTAAGTAGCATTGCCAGGATATGATGAATAAACCGGCTCCAAATCTTTTCAAGGACAGAGTGCCAAGACTTCTACTTATATCTGCAGTCTCACCACACATTAGCTAATGGGTTGCCTTCCTGAGTCATTCCTCTGTGATTTCATCCATTGTTAGTTTGTGGGGTGTGCAAAGGGTATCATCACTGTTATTATTGGTTATATTTGGAGTTAGCAATTTAAACAAACCTCTTATCCTGAGTATTAAACTGTATTTTTGCACTACTCTTGCTGAAAAGAGGTGTGCTTTTACTTTTCTGGTTGTTAATGCAGGTAAAAGCAAATGCACGCACACTTGCGTTTAGGGTAGGGCAAAATCTATATCCAAGCATTAGGAGACACAGTTACAGACATTGAAGCTTATGGACAAGGAAGCTATAAAAATGATTTCTAGACAAGTAGACTCAGGGCACTGAACATCTTTAACAGTTCAGCAACCACACTGGAATTCCCACGAAGCTACAGAAACAGTTTTTTCTTCTGTTGTGAATAGGTTTGTTTTATTTTTATGTTCTTGACAAAGGCAATATGATTAGTTTTTATCAGCCAATGAGATGTCTTCCTCCTCTTTGTAGGTTTATCAGCTCATGCTCACATTGAGCTGCCATATTACTCCAAGTTTCTGCTAATCGCTGCATACCTGGCGTCTTTTAACCCCGCACGTACAGACAGACGCTTCTTTCTCAAGGTTTGTAGCGTCTTAATCTCTCTTTCCGATCCATACATGACTTTTCAGTTTATTAAAAATGAATGGTAAATCATAAAGATGAAAAATGTTTTTTTCTCTTTCTCACAGAGTCATGGGAAAATAAAGAAGACAAACTTCTTGAAGAAACACGAGAAGGTTTGTGGTTGCTTCTGTCCTTCACTGTTTATGGTTTGTCCTCCTGCTGGTTTATTAATTCAGTCTCTTCTGAATTCACCGTTATTGTCTCTTTCCTGCAGACTAGTAACCATCTGTTGGGACCGAAGCCTTTTCCACTTGACAGACTGTTGGCCATATTCTACAGCGTCGTTGATAGCAGAGTTGCACCTACTGCCAGTATCTTCTCGCAGGTCATTTATTTGATCAAATAATGAAGTTTGGCAAATAATTAGGCTTGGTATAAAATCAAGCTATGTCATTAATGTAAATAAGCCTAGGTAGTGTACTATGTGATTTATTTGCATCATTGGAAGCTAAACAAGGCTTGTGTTCAGTTTGGACAGTGGGTGGCAGTGTTTCATCTTTTTTATTTGCTTCATAAATGATTTATTAGGTCAAAGCTTTGTAACAATTTTCCTAGATTAATTAGAATGATAAATGCTTTTATTATTTGCAGTAATAGAAACGCACGAAATAAATTAGAAATTATGGAAATGTTATTCTGCTGCGAAATGATAAATGAAGTGAGTGTTTGTATGCAGTACAACAAATCAGTGTTAGTATTTTTTAACTTGGTTTTATTTTAAATGATTATACGTTTGTTTGCTGTGTTACAGATCATGTCTTTAGTGTCTCTGCAGCTTCTCACACAGATTGGACACGATGACCAGCTGGACGCACCCAAATACAAATGTGCAGTGTCGATGGACTTCATTCTCGCCATTTCCAGGTATGTGCGAGTGCGTGATGTTCCAACTGTTTGATTCGTTTAACAACTTGATCACTACGAAATTTAATTATGATTTGTGTTTTCTTCATTCTAGAACTGTTAACTTTGATGCGGTGAAATATCTTTATGACTTCCTATGAGAGTGTTTTGGAATAAAAGCTGACATCTGATTGGACAAAGCATTTAGGATTATTCAAATGCATCAGAAGAAATGAGCTCTACACCTTCTTCCCTTTTATAAGGGAGAATACAATTGTAGCAAATGACTGAAAGTGTGTTTACTGCTTCTCGTGTGTTGATTGTGTCAGTTTTGAAGATGATGGCTTGATGAAAGGCATGACATCACATTCGAACCATAATGCCACGGCTGCATCACATGTTTCTTCAAATGCTTGAGTGTTCAATTTACATTGAAAATATGTTGTGTCTTCTTTGGATCTTTTGTTAAACAACAATGGGCTTTGTGGAATGACCTTGTTATCCTTTGCAAAGCTACGTTGAATAACAATTACCCTCGCAGTGGCAGAGAAACAAAGCCTAAACAGAAATTAAACACATTAAGAAAAAATTATAGTTTGTTCACTGGAATGTAAGTGATTGATATGTAGTTTTTTTATATATCTATAATTATTTGGTGTTACAGTCACTTTATTCAGCTTTTGAGAGCAAGCTGGTTAGAGGAGCGTCTGACTCACAAGGTCTCTATGATAATAGATTGCTGTTGTCAGGGAAACTAGCAGACCAAAGCTAAAAGACTACATATTGTGATTCAGGAGTTCACATAGAATGGCGACATTGGAAGAAAAGATAGCGTCTTGGAGGACAGTAATTTCTGTGTCATTTTTATTGCACAAATACTACACCAGTTCATTAACAAGCAGTTTTGCAGTACATCAGAAGGCACAATTATAATGTGTCTATGTCATCAAAGAGACTGTTGAAAGCTTTGCAATAGCACAACAAACCACTTTTGCCGTCATACAATATAGGGAATTCAAAGTGGAAATGTTGAATATACAGTATACGTTAATATTCACAAGTCTTTGAAGTTAACATTACTCATTTTTTATTCTGGTGGTTGACAATATATTTTATCCTGAACTTTGACTTTTTTTTAACTATTGTTAACAATTTATATTAATTGTCATCACTGAAATAAATAACTCTTCACAGGATTTTTGTATGTATGTATTTGTTTGTTTTTTATGTATGATTGGGTTAATCGTTAGAAAAATCACTTTAACACTGACAGATGTGCATATCCAATAAACAAACTAAATAATGTAGAAAAGGGTTTCCAATAATGTTACTGTCGGTGTAAAATATTTACTTGAAATCGGAGTTATATCAAATGTCCTTTAAAATGGTCAAAATATTTTACACAAAGTACAAGGAATAGTAATAAAAACACTCAGTGGACTTGTCCACATCATACTGACTCTTCTTCCAGGATGCCTCTCTCTTTGCCTGTTAGAAGAGCTTTTGGGAAACAGTCAGTTTAGATGTGGAATGCCCCACACAAATTTAATCTCTTCACTGCTGTAGCTCTGTCCTTGTATTGAAAAACCTTTGTACTTAAGATTTTTTTTAGAATACGTCTTTAGATAACCCACAAGTGAGATGGTGTAGTATGACAACCAAGCGCTTGACTTTTTTTATCAGGTCAAGAGACTCAAAAGCTTAAAAGGGCCTAAAAGATAACACGAACTGTCATGCAAATAAAGACGACATCTTAAACGCTGTGTCTCCTGTTATGGATCATAGCCACTATGTGTGAAAGGTCTAAACTCTTCATCATCACCTCCATAAAGTCTTCATCACTGCGAGCACCTGCTACAAACTCCTCCAGTGACAGCTCCCCTGTTGACATGAGATAATGTTCAGAAATTAGTCATTATTGAAGAGAAGGTCTGGCTTTAGCTTGTTTATGTTCTTATTGGCTTAATTGTCAGTAAAAACAAGATTTAACTCACCATCTCCATTGACGTCAATTCTATCGAACACTCGATTTGTAAACTCCTCAGCGCTCAATTCTTGAGCCTCATTTCCATTGATGGCACGGATGGCCTTTAGCACAAAACAAAGGAATGAGATGTTTCTGATGGGTATAATACCATCTGTGGTCCCTGCCATTGTCATTCAGTTTTGAAAATTGTTTCTGTCTTACCTTTATGATATTAAGCAGCTCATGTCTATCAATGCAGCCGTTGCCATCCACATCATAGAGTCTGAAATACCACCTTAGTTTGTGCTCCATTTTGCCTCTCATTACTAGACTGAGAGCCGCTACATACTCTATGAAATCAATATAACCGTCCTGCAAACAAGCAAAGATTCAATTACAAAAATATGGACATAAGCTTCCCTTTAAAAGGTGTTTTATTTGCCATCTTTCTGCTGTGAGATGTCACTGACTATGGTTATACAGAGTAGATATATGAAAAATGTGGTTATTCCATGGGTGTGTGGTTTTCATGGTATTTAGGGCCATATCTTAATATTCTAGAGTAGTGGTTGTCAACCTTTTCATGGTCGCGCCCCCCTTTAAACCCATTTAAAGAACTGGCGCAGCACCAGATACCATTGTTAACCATTAGCTTTTTACATTACAATCATTACAAAATTGTAGTGTGTTGGGCATTATTCCAAAAGTATTAATCTGCCAGATCATGAGAATGGTGAGTGTTTCATTGGTTTTGACACGAGTTTATTATCAGTTTATAATACAGAAAGTCATAATACAGAAAATTATAAATCCTTAATAACATTTTTATAACTGTTTAATAACAGCATTAGACAGCTGTCCAAGTTCAGAAAGATATGAAAATTTGCAATCGTGTTCCTCCGTGCATTCGCGAATGAGTTACAAAGGTTGGGGTTTCGAGAGCGGTCGCGCCCCACCTGCGATACCTCTCGCCCCCGTGGTTGACAACCATTGTTCTAGAGGTTAAAATGAAATTCTTTGGTCCATAGAGAAATTGATTTGATGTAAATGAATAGGACAAACCTACTGCAGAGCCAAAAGTGGTAAGCAATAATACAAATGGCCAAATTTGCTGTGGAAAACTACACTAACCATAATTCCAAAAAGAGATCCACCAGAGAACTCACTGTTACCATGGAAACAAGAATCACATAAAATGACCTCGGATTGGAAACATCCAAAATAGTTGATGTATAGTTCTCAATATTCTTTAGAGGTCTATTCAGGTTATACAATCTACAGACTTAGATTTACGGCATAGTTCACCCAAAAATAATAAATTAGGTCATCATTTATTCAACCTTATGCCATTTAAAAGCTGTATATGACTTTATTACGGTGGAACACAAAAGAAGATATTTTGAAAAGTCTTTGTTTTGGGGGGGGGGTATGCCTTTAAATTGATGTAATGTCTGAAGTCATACTGTATAATTCATATGGTTAGAAAGAAACCTATCCTCAAAAATGTGAATATTTTTTTACAAATCTTAAAAATAGGGTGTTTTCATTGTTGTTTAAATAATGACTATTAAACCTGTATTGAATAATCAGCATTCCAGAACTAATCTGAATTAAATCCCTTTCATAATATATATCCTACATTATCTATTTGTTGTTGATATTGTCAGTTCCACCATAGGAGGACTATCCTATGATCCTCTGCACATATTTATTTGATTTATGGGGATCAAGATTAAGATGATGAGGGTGCCCTCTGGAGGATTACATCCAAGAGAGAGACCGAACAGCCGCTTGTCACATATATAATCCTCAGGTCAATACACCCTCCTGAAAATGTCTACTGTGTCACTCGGACCCACCTGTCCGATCAGGCTCAGAGACAAGGTCAAGGACTATCGTTGATTTGGGAGTCTATGGATGTATTTCTTTGTTACAAGTATATATTCCCCAATCTGCGAAAACCAGGCTAAAGTTTAAAAATGTAGATAACGAGCATTAAAGTTTAATTTCAGTTTTTGACATGGCCTTCTCAGTCAATATTAAAGACATGAAGAATAGATTTTAGCATAATTTTCTTTAGATAATGTAGAATATTTTATGTAGAAAACAGTTAAAATATACAAATGCTTGGATTTTCACTAGCAGGGTCACATGTTTGAAATCATAATACCACATGCTGGAATAATTGTATCAACATGTGATTCTCATGCGAAAAAGTCGCTAAAATATTGCGGCACGTACAAAATATCAGATCTATTTCCACAAAATGATCTCACATAAACAGTCTTTACATATTAGTGTCATCGATAAGCTCATTATTGTTGTATTAATATGAGTCATTATACATGCAAGCTGACAGGATTTGACATAAATAGCACTATAAATATAGATCCAGACGGCACAACATGAGAGGATGCACTCATCTGATCTGACAGAGAACAGATATGCAAAACTCTGCACTTAAACCCTAAATACACACTTGGTTTCACTAATAATATTGAAAAAGTGAAATAACAAGTGGGTTATCAAGCGAGAAGCCAATAATGCACCACATAAACTGATAAATCTTGGAAGTATACGGTATAAATTTGGACCAAACCAAACGTTTTTCTCTCTCAAACTGACAGTTCTTAGTCTGAAGTCTAAATGATGGGTATCAGCTTATCAGTCTGATATGATGCAACCGAATGCAATCAAATGCAATGAAAATCTGTGTTTTACGTCAAAAAATGCACCTACACAGCCTGTTGAAAGTTGGTTTGAGAACACTTTAGTACATCCAAGCTTATTTTTAGACATTCTTCACTCACCTTGTTCATGTCGAAGGTGCGAAACATCTGCTCAATATACGCATTAGCCTCCGGATCCAGACCTCTGATTCCAAAGAACTGCTTAAACTCATACAGCGTGAGCTGACCGGACGGACACTCAGTCATGAACTTCTTATACCAAAGATGCATTTCAACGGCCTGCAGGTCGTCCACGGTGCTGCCGTTAGAATTCCCCATCGCTAAACTCAAGAATCTGGACTGATTGTTTCAGAGAGCTGATTATTTAGTCTAAATCAAGAGATTAGGTGCTCTGGATCTAGAAGCCCGACTGGTGTGCTGTGCAAGCAAACGTTTAGCTTCTCACAGGCACACAACACTTAGACCTCGGGAAGAGGTGAGCACCCCTCGGAGGCTTTTGTACCGGTCCGGGATCAGACACGGCCCATAAACTCCACCTTATTGATATTAACTGAGACTAATCCAGCTGAAAGCTCAGCTTAAGGTGGCTGGGATGTCCATAGTTGCACGTGAGATTGGGGACATGCTGACAAACCCTCCTGTGATGACTTGCAAACTTTCTTAAAAAGGACAAGAATGACATGTTTCTACATTTATTCTTGAAAGTGACATTTCTTAATTTAGTCCCGTATTCAGATACATTTATGAATTTGGGAGATGTTTCCATCCAAAGCAACCTAGTTTATTCAAGCTACATATTTATTAGTGTGTGTGTTTACCCTACATATACTAGGTAATGCTAGGTAATGTGTTGCATAGTGAAGACATGCACATTTTGTGTTTTGCAAATGTTTATTAGAAAATGTATCAGCTATTGTAATATGGTGCTATGGTGACAAAAGTTTCAACTAATACAATACAATAATACCTCTCCATTATTTTGGCATTAAACACAATAGGTGAGGACAAAATAATATAAAAATAAAAATGTTTCAATTTCACACTCGTGCATGTTTTACATCGATACCCTTTGATTGTCAAATATGATATACCACACATATAATACACTGGTCAGTAGACACAAAGTTTTATCACAGTTCATTTGTATGGAATCCAACTGGAAAAGTCACAATAAAGTATAAAAAAAGTTACAGATCCGAAATTATCAAGTACTCAAAATAAAAATCAAACTAAACTGTTTTTTTTAATGCAGGCCGATTTTGCACTACAAATTGTCACTGTTGGACCGAAACTTTCCATTTTCATGATTATTTTTTTTATAAATCATTACCATCGGTCATCCTTCATGTTACGCTTTGGGTTTTGCAAATATTTAACCAATAAAAAGGTATTAATAAGAGCTTATCAACTTTAACAACACAGCATTTAATTCTTGAAGAAATCCAATATTTTTAATTTCTTCTTAAGTGTCAGTTTTGGCGATGAAGTACTTTGTTAAACTTGACCATGCGGTTTTCTCACAAGACAATCCAGTAAGATATATATTATAGTGGGAGGTACACCGATTTAAAAACCTTTCTAGTGTAAGAAACATTGTTTTCTACTCCAGTCAGGATAAACCGAATGATATTATGACAAACACAATTCAAAGCTGTGTCATATGAAGTACTGACTTAAAAGAATCTCCAAATAATTTTAAAATATAACCATTTAATACAGATAATAAACTCATGTTATAGCTGCACTCATTAAATATTATGCCAAAGCCGTAAGAAACCAAACGTTCCAAAAATGTTCTGTTGTTTCATAGTATTTTGCTATAGCTCTACAGGGATACAATTGAATAGTATCCATTGTGATCACTTCAAAGACAACCATTGAACTGTTTTGAATTAAAGACATTAAAGGTCCAGTCAGTGAAATCTAGCGGCAAGGTTGCGAATTACAACCAACCTCTCACATATGTATGTAGATTGAAATAGCTAATTTTAAGGTAATAACAACATAACACTTCATTGTGTAAACTCCGTATACACCTCTGAAGACGTAGTTATGTACTATATTACTTTCTGTCAATAGATCATCCAAAAAATGACACACTGGACCTTCAAAAGCTTTCCTCCGGATAGATAATTTTTTTCACATTGACCAGACCTGGCAGCTAAACTGAATTGGGAGGATGTTAAATTGTTAAACAAGTGTTTCCTTGGACAATAGCCTCATTGTGAGGTAAAACTAAATACAGTTTGCAAGTTATCAGAGCAGTTAGGACATCTAGAACAATGCTTGGTTGGACCTGAAAAACAGGTGTGGTTGGAAACGCAATTCAACGGTTTTGACTCAAAACAGAACCTTTAACCATCATGGCTTGATTCGAGCCCGTTGAGATGACCAAAATCTTAAGACTGTAATGAATTAGAATCACTGAATTCACAGATTCTGTACAGTGTTCTGCTGTTTTGTAAGAAATGTCATGGACGGATCGTATGGATGTAGGATATTGGTCATTTTTTTGTAGACTCTTTTGAAGGTCTATGCAAAGTTTATTTTAAAACAGATGGTTTGCCAGGAACGTCTTCATTGAATCCAAAGTATCCTAATATTCTTCTTCACTCCGAGTCAGTGTCACTGCTGGAGACCATCTCCTTCATAGCTCCCCTTCTGCGTCTTCTGGTCCACCAATCCAAGCTTCTATGAATGGATTCAAATAAAGCCACTGTGTATCTTGCTAACATTGATGTCCACTTAAACACTCCCACAAAACAGTTCACAGAGTGGGATACAAAGCATACAAACACTGTTATATAGTGTACCAGCATAAGGACACTGCGTCCTAACTGCTTTCCATGATTAATTATTGCATTTACTCTTAAATCATGTCCTCTCTTGTTTCGGACCATAATTCACAACAGAAAACAATAGTGACAATCGGTCCCTATTATCTTCTACAAGCCGGTATGACTGCTTTATTTTGGTTCGCACGATTGTACGTTCAGAACTTTTTTCACAGTTCCCTTGTGTACAGTTCTGCGGGGCTCAGTGCCACTTGTAGTTTGAAGACACTCCCTTGCGCAGACCAATCACGGCGCTGTGTTTCTGCTTCCGGGATGTTTGGTGATGTGGCTCTGCGAAATCCTGGAGACGAAATTGAACAAATAATAACGCAGCTCTTCCCTGCGCCGATTACACAGGTTAGTTCTGTATTTAATAACATTACCAAGTCGCATCTAAATGTATTCGGCCGTTGACATGCCCAGCGTATGCTAAACCAAAAGTATTTTTAAAAGGATCCCAACAGTTGTTTATCAGTAATGCGCGAGCTAAAACACAATCGTATCCTAGTCACGGACTGGGCTTTGATGATGTCGTTTTATTACCACCACCATAAGAGATTAAAGCATACCTTTTTATGTCTCGAACATTTTATGACTCGATATTCTGATATGAATCGATTAGAAAACGGAGACGACGAGTCGCTGAATAATCTTAGGTGTTGTGTAGACAAAATGA
The DNA here is from genome assembly GCA_008369825.1 of Triplophysa tibetana. Lineage (NCBI taxonomy): Eukaryota > Metazoa > Chordata > Actinopteri > Cypriniformes > Nemacheilidae > Triplophysa > Triplophysa tibetana. Next base: position 10,683,509 of record CM017897.1, on the reverse strand, counting down.
AAGCTACGCAGCCGCAGTCTAAATTCGATATGTTTCGTTATTGCTCGGTTCTTTTCGTGTTTTTCCGCTTTGTGGCCTTTTCACGGGAGGTTTTTCCATTATTAGCTAAAACGCACACAATAAAATCCTGCTGTATAGTCTTGCAGACGTTCACAACTACCATACTTAGTTCATGCTCACTGAATAGGCAAGCTTTTTAATTCCATTACACACACACACAGCCATTTAAAACTTGCATAGCTGGTTTATGCACTATGCATTTTGATTTATGAGTAAGATGTGCCAGTGTTTAATTTGACCACGAAGTATCCTACTATACTATATGCTCTAACTTATAGGCAATTCGATTTTTTAAAGGTTATGTTGCAACAGGATAATGTAGGTATTGCAGTAAAATCCAGCTTTTTTCTAGCTTCTGTTTCTAGTTTTATTCTGACCAACCAGCTACCTTGTTCCAAAAACAGGTTTTGCTAGCTGAAATGTGGTTCATAATCTTTAAATGATTTATTAAAATAACTTTAATGTGTGAATACCGATATGCAGAATGCCCTTATAAAAACTGCCGTGATGCAATGACCTACATAATAGTATCTGTCCATAATGGGAATCATTTTTATGTTCTTTGAGATATTTTGAGGCTGGTCAGTGTTTGCAAAAATAAACAGTGATCAGTTGCGTAGCATATTAATGAGGGGCCCCATTGCAGGCTATTACGACGGGCCTCATGAGTTACACGGTTAAGAAGCACATAAAAAAACACAGCACATGTGTGTAAAAGGGAAGCTATATAAACTCATTTGTGATATAATCTACTTAATTTAGAACAATATCAATATCTTATTAATTCATTAAGTAGGCCTAATTAATATATTTATTAGAAATAAAAAGAATTAAAAATATAACAACATATTCTTTCAGTTTCTTTTATTATTAATATGTAATCATATTATCATTTTATATTTTCAGTTTAAGTACAGTATGAATCGAGTATGATTTGTCTTTGCGTGTGTCCTGTATCAGTTACAGTATTTTAAGTAATGCATACAGTAAAGAACTCATTCATGACATTCAATATTTTATTGTATATATTGGCATTTAGGCCAGCCATGTTTAGCCGGCTCACCCAGGGCGTGAGCTCTGTCCTCCAGGAGCTCTCTGGTGAGGAAGGATCTGAAGGCGACGCTCAAGTAAGTGTAGATGTTCTGATCAAAATTTCATCATAATGTCAACACCAATTCACTAATTTATAAGAATTTAAAAAGGTAACAGTGTTTACAGCAGCTGAAATGTAGGTTAAAGGATTTAACTTTAAAGGTTAAAGTTAAAGACTTTTTCTAGTCTAAATGGGACTAAAACAAGCATAACCAGACAAAGAGAGTCCAAGTCCGCTTTTATGTTATGAATTTTGTTTTTGATACAGGATGGTTTGGTCCCTCAACCCCAGCCTGATACAGAAGCCTCCCTGGAGGGCCCTGGACCTCCAGAAGAGGTCTTGGAGAGGTTGGCCCAGACAGAACAGCTGGTGATTCAGCTAAAAGAGTTGAACCGAGAGAAAGACATCCTGCTTGCCAACACTGAGAGACAGCTCAAGGTGAGGACCTATAGGTTAAAAAGATTCTAGGTGAAACTCAATAAACCAGACTGTGAACATTAACAGGTCTGAAGGTTGGTTCGGGATTTCATAAACATGCTGTTTTTGACTTCAAACAGGAGGAGAAAGAACAGGCAGAGGTGAAGTTTACAAAGCTCAAACTGCAGGCCAAAGCAAAGATGACTGCGCTGAACAAACAGATCTCTCAGCTGAAGGGACAAGAAGCGTTGAATAGCAGTCAGGTATAAAGATTCACATATTTGGTATGAAGTGGATACCATTGTTGGAATTGTTATTGCACATTCATTTTACTGTTCCGTTGACGTATCCGCATGTAATGGGCCAAATTCATTTAAGATTTTCTCCTCTCTGCCATTATAATGATGGACGGCCCTAAACTGTTTTTCAGAATTCAGAGAGCTCCTTCACAATGCCTCCAGCAGTGGAGGAGGAGCTCCAGCAGCTCAGAGAGAAGCTCACTCAGGCAGAGACATCCAACAGGACCCTTCAGCAACAGCTCTGGGAGGCTGAGCTGCGCGTGAGAGAGGAAGGACAAGCCGAGCAGGTGCGCATCACTCATCTTTAACTCTCTCGTCTTAGTCTTTCGCTCTTGGACACAAATTAAATGTCCGTTATTCGACCCTGTTATGTTGTCTAGGTGCGGGTCCTGCAAACTGTGGTGAAGGAAAAGGATGTGCGATTCCAAGAACAAATCCTCAAACATGAGCAGGAGATCCTCAGTCTCACACAGACCTCAAATGACAGTGATTTACAGCAGGTAACTTGTGTCTGGGTTGGGGGAGTGATGGATTTTCTGGGGTTTAAAGGGGGGGCGACAGATTTTCTGGGGTTTAAAGGGGGCCTAGACCAAAAAGGTTTGTGAACCACTGAGTTATAAGGTGCAGGAATTTCATTTGTGAACTTGAAATAAATTAAAAAAAGAATGTAGTGTGATTATAGAAAGCATATACAGAAAGGCAAATCACTGACTTATATTTTATTGACCAGTGAAAAATGTTGGCCAAGTATATGATAATGTTAATAAGAAATAATGCAATTCCCATTTATTTCTAACGAATAACCAAACATTTGGTTTCTTTTTGCAAGCTTAAAACGATAGCTCATCATGTCACCCTCTCTATTTTGATATAAGCTGTCTAGTTTCACGGCAAATGCTTTTCATGAGCAGCATCCTCATGTTATTGGACTCATTCTGTTTGAACAGTTAAGAGAATTTTAGCGAGCTTTAATTAAATTTCAAATATTTGTTAACTTGTAGCAAATCAAAACCCGCGGCTTTGCTTCTAAGGGGCCACTCAGATTCCCGTCTTTTGCGCGCTTAATTTCGTTATTTGAAATGTAGATGCAAAACGAAGAGTTTGCTTTAAGACTGTCTTTTATTTCACAGGCCCTTCGTGCATCACAGCAGCGTGTGGAGGTACTAGAAGAATCTTTACGTTCTCGTTCAGAGGTCCTAGAAATGTTGCAGCAGGAGCTTAACAGCGCAGACCAACAGAAACAGGTTAGCATTATCATATAGTTTACATTGCAGAATTTATTGTTAGTTTATCTTGTTGTACCAGGTTTATAGGTTTATGTACCAAATTCATAACGTTCATAATGTTTTGTCTTGGCAGATTCTGACTGTTCAGTTCAGGCAGATGGAGATGGAGTTGTCAGAAGCCCATAGACTGAGAGAAGAGGAGAGGCAACAGTGGTCAATGCGTGCTGAAGAACTGCAGGCCCTTAGAGCAAGACTAGAGACGTTGTATAGTGAAAAAGAGCAGACCATCAACGATCTCAACTCTGAGTTACTTAAAAAGACCACAGAGTTAGACGAAATGTGCGCAAAACTTAAAGATGAAGCTTATGAAAAAGAAGAACGACAGGAGAGGTCAGGAGAGAAAGAATCTAGTTTCGAGACCGAGCTGGCTAACATGCGAACAAGTTTTGAAGCCCAATTGGAGAAATCAGAGAATCAGAGAGAGCAGGCCATTAATGCCCTCAACTCTGAATTACTGTACAAGACCACCGAGCTGGATGAAACAAGAGCGAAGCTTGCTGCTGAGGAAAGAGAGAAGAATAAAGAACTGGATATATTAAGAGAGAGAGAGACAGAACTGACCAACATGCAAGCAAATCTAGAAGCCAAGCTGGAGACATCGGGGAAGGAGAGAGAGCAGATCATTAATGAACTCAATGCTGAAATAATGAAAAAGACTATAGAGCTGGATGATATGAGGGAAAAGCTTGCAGCCGAGGAAAGAGAAAAGCTGGAGATATTAAAAGATATGAGACAGAGCTTTGAGACAGAACTGGCTAATATGCGAGCAAATCTAGAAGCCAGATTGGAAAGCTCAGAGAATGAGAGAGAGCAGATCATCAATGATCTCAACTCGGAATTACTGGGAAAGAACACAACACTGGATGAAATGAGAGCAAAACTTGCAGCTGAGGAAGGAGAGAAGAATGAAGGACTGGAGAGATTAAGAGAGAGAGAGACAGAACTGGCCAAGATGCAAGCAAATCTGGCTGCCAGGCTTCAAGACACAGAAAGTGAGAGCGAGCAAACCATCAATGATCTCAACTCCGAATTGCTGAAAAAGACAGCAGAGCTGGATGAAATGAGAGCAAAACTTGCAGCTGAAGAAAAAGAAAAGAATGAAGGACTGGAGAGATTTAGAGAGAGAGAGATTGCCTTTCAGACAGAGATCGCCAACATGCACGCAAATCTAGAAGACAGGCTTGAGACATCAGAGAGTGAGAAAGAGCAGACCATAAATACTCTCAACTCCGAATTACTAAGAAAAAACGCAGAGCTGGATGAAACGAGAGCGAAACTTGCAGCTGAAGAGAGAGAGAAGAGTGAAGGACTGGAGAGATTAAGAGAGAGAGAGACAGAACTGGCCAACATGAAAGCAAATCTTGACGCCAGGGTTCAGGCAACAGAAGGTGAGAGAGAGCAAACCATCAACGATCTCAACTCTGAATTCATGAAAAAGACAGCAGAGCTGGATGAAACGAGAGCGAAACTTGCAGCTGAGGAAAGAGAAAAGAATGAAGGACTTGAGACATTAAGAGAGAGAGAGACAGAACTGGCCAACATGCAAGCACATCTAGTGGCTAGTCTTGAGACGTCGCAGAGTGAGAGAAAGCAGATCATCGATGATCTCAATGCTCAATTACTGAAAAAGACCACAGAGTTGGATGACCTAAGGGACAAAGTTGCAGCTGAGGAGAGAGAAAAGCAAGAGAAACAAATAAGCTTTGAAACAGAGCTGGCCAATTTGCAAGCGTGTCTGGAAGCTGCAGAGAAACAGAAAGAGGAGATGACGAAGAAGCTGGAGATGGAGGTCACAAGTCACATAGAAGAAGTTCGCTATCTTCATGAAAACCTTGATGAGGTGGAGAGAGAAAGGGAGGGGAGATCTAACAGCGAACAAACTCATTTGGCACAGGTGCAAAATGAACTTGAGTCAGTGAGAATGAGATTGGACACAAGCATGGAGGAACAGAAAGCAGGACAGCAGGTCAAAGACACACTAGAAGAACTTTGGAGAGGACTTCAATCTTTAACTACAGTTAGGGAGACTGAAGCAGAAATGCCCATCCCTAATGATCCAGCGCAGTTTTTGGAGGTATTACCTTTATTGAAAGCCCAGCTTGGTGACCTCACAGCCTCACAGCAGGAGAGTCAAGCTTGCGTGTCTGACATCACGCTCACTCTACAGTCTTTTCAAGGTAAACATCCTAGAACAAAGTCAAAGCACTTTCTGTGGCCGTTAAAAGTACAGCCAGAGTCACCATGTTGAGTGAATTGTTTGTACTCTGATCAAAAAATAATTTGTTTTAATGCACCTGATGTTCTAGGTCAACTAGATAAAAGCACAGCAGAGAGAGAGGAAGGAGTTGCTAGGATACAGGAACTGGAACAACAACTTCACACTCTTCAGGTGGGTGGATTGCACGAATGTGTTTTAAAGTTCCACACAGGACACTGATATTTGCACTGTCAATAAACCTTTGGATGAATTTTGCGGAGTTGTTCTTTTGAATCGGTTCAATCCAATAGCTTAGAGCTCGATTATTCCAATTAAGGATAAAGTTTATTTGGAAATACTGAGATTTCCTACTGACACACTAAACTAAAAGATATATTTGAAAAACATATATTTAGCACAGACAGTGTCAGTTGCAACAGACACAAGGTGACATTAACACGTAGACAATCTGTCTCCCATTCTATTAGGCCATTTTTTTGGGTAAAGTATCCCACTAGTGTAAAATTATCAAGCATTAAATAGTCTTAGCATATGTTAAATGTAACTAAGGCTTGTGTTTCTAGGTTGCTGGTGAGTCATCAGGTGACCGTGTGAGTTTGTCTGTGATGGATTTAGACAGGGCACACCAGGGTGAGTTTAATGTTTGCCTTTGTACAGCTCATTGTACTTTGAACTGGTCTGCTTTTTTTACTGCCATTCTTGATTCTTGTTTTTTTATGTGTAGTCCATGCCCATGATATAGTTACTCAAAAGTGTTGCAATGACGTTATGTTTGGATTACTTGACAGGCAGGTTTTTACCAGCCTCAATCCAAGGGCTATGTCACAACACAAAAAATAACCAGAAAGTGAGGGGAAAATAGTATTAAAGCAATTTATAGTAACACGCATGCTTAATGAGCATGCACTTTTTTACATTTTTTAAGTAATTACATTTTCTTCTCCCTTAGATGGCAGTGGAGATGGACATAGTTCAAGAAATGCATTACAGACAGATCAGATACTGTTTCTGGAGGAGCAGCTTGCCGACAGAGAAAGAGAGCTTTCTGCTCTGAGAGAAAAACTCACTAAAGACAAAGCTCTGAATTTCCCAGAATTTGGAAGTGTGGACAGTGCACCCACAGGAGACATTACTGGATTGCATGATAGCTCTGCAACTTTGTCCGAAGTTTCCGAGACAACACTTGTTGCAGTGGACACCTCTGTACTCTCTGAGAGTACCTCTGATCTTATAGCTCCTCAGCCTGAGTCTCCTGGAGAATCAAAGGGCACTTCCTCAGATGAAATGGTTACAAGCAGTGATTCTGAAGTAGCTCATAGTAGTTGGACTCTTTTGGAAGCAGTAAACCAAGAATGGCCTCCCCTTGTTCAGGACATGTCCTCGTTTGGGATATCCACACAATTCTGGGATGAGGCCTGTGATGAGCATGTGACATCTACTAGCTGCGTAGTGGATATTGAGTCACAGTCGGTTGTTATCAATGAAACTGTTCAGGTGTGTATTAGCCAGCAAGAGGGAAGTGTGCAGAATAGTAATTTAAGCACAAGTCAAGCTTTTGCACAGCTTTTAGCAGAAGAAATTCAGAAAAGATACAGTGAACTTCTGGGCGAGCTTCAGCAGTTGAGAGATTCAGCGTTGCAATCGCAGGAGAAAGTTCAGCAACTAGAAGAGCAATTGCAGTCATTTAAAGTTCCCAAAGATGAGGCTGAGTCAAAGGCAAACATATGTGAGACAGAGCTGTTGGAAGCTAAAGCTTTGATTCAGCAAGAACAAGTCCAAACACTGACTCTTACTGAGCAGTTTCAGAACTGGCAAGATGATGTTCTCTCTAAAGATAAGCAGATGCAGGAGTTGAGGGCAGATTTAGAGGAAGCTCATAGAAGACTTGCTGAACAAGAAGGCCAATCTAGAATGCTGACTGCTCAACTAGAGGACAGAGACTTTAACTCAAGTGAACTAGAGAAGAATCTCTTGGGCATGGAGGACAGGTTACTTCTGATCTCTCAGGAGACTGACAGGACCAAAGCTGCTCTGCTTGAAAGGACTGGCGAACTGGAGGCCCTTCAAAAGTGTCTCTCACAAAAAGACCAGGAGATGATGGAGCTCAATGACAGCATGACTGCCAAACTCCTCCAGGCTGGAGAAGAAAAGTTCACAATATCCAGTGAAGTCAAAAAACTTAAAGAGCAAATTTATGAACTAGAAACAGCCAGAGATGACCAACAGAAAACCAAAGAGGAACAAACTGCAGAGAATGAAAAGCTTGTTGCATTACAGAAGGAAAATGAGGAATTGGCTTCTCAAATGGCTGTTATAAAGAAAGATGGAGAACAAAACAAGAGAAAGCTGCAGGCAGCTCTGATACAGCGCAAGGATTTGATGAAAAAGGTTGCAGAGTTTGAAAAGGAAGCTAAAAGCAGGGAAGAAAAGGAAAGAGATGACAATGAAGCAACGACTCATCAGTTCAAAGATGAAATCAAAGAAAAAGATCTGGAAATACAGAGGCTTGAGGGTTTGTTGCAAGAAACCAGAGATGTCTTAAATGTAAAAGAGGAGACCCTGATAAGTCTACAGGAAAAAATTAACAATCAAGAACAAACATTGACTGAGTCTCATGCAGAAATACAACGTCTGACAGAGCAGTATGTAAATATGAATGAAAAACAAATGTTGCATGCAGAAGAGGACAAAAATAGACTTCTTTTACAAATATCTTCCATGGAATCAGACATTGAAAGATTGCACAAAAAGCTTCAAGAATCTACAGATGCTCATGAAAATGCGGTAGTGAAAGTTCAAGAGAAACATTTTGAACAGATCAAAGAACAAAAAGAAGGCTACAGTGATCTTCTTAAGCGCTTCCAAGATGAAGAGGCTGAGAAAGCTGAGTTGTTGAGTCGTATTAAAGAGCTAGAGGGTCTGATAGAATCAAACAATGCTGCAGATAATGTGTCAAGTGTTAATATGGTGGAAAATGTTGGATCAACATCACATCATTTAGAGAAACCAGAGACTAATGATTGGGCTCAGGATGACTGGGTGGATTTTGCATCTGCTGAAACAGAAACCCAGCAACAGCACAAACCTGCTGAGCGGTCTCGACAACCATTGTTGAAAGATCATGAGGGTATTGTAAATGCTCTTCAAGATGAGATAAAAATTGAGCTTGCTGCTCGTGCAGAATTAGAGTTGCGTTTACAAGAGAGCCAGTCACTCGCAGATAGCAAGGTCGAAGAGCTACGCGAAGAACTCAATGCCTTGAGAGAAAAGGAGAGGCAGATTGATGGTCTTACTGAAGTGATAGAGGGTCTTAGGGAGAAGTGTCAGAGAGCAGAAATTCATGCAGAAACCCTGAAAGCTGAGGTCGATCAGGCTTGGGAGGCAGCTAAAAGAAGCATCTCAGATGCTGAATCTCCCATCAAAGCTCTTCAGTCAGAAGTTGAGGAATTTAAACATTTTCTTAAAAACAAAAATGATGAGATTGTCGATTTAAGCCAGCAGCTAAGTGAACAAAATTCCCTTTTGCTTAAGATGCAGGAAACTGTGACTGAAAAAGATCAGCAGATTGCTTCCTTACAGGAAGTGATTAAAACTGAGCAAGACAGAGTTCAAAAACTGGAAGAAGAGATGCCTCAGCGAGAGGTAGAAGAAAAGGGTAACAGTGCCAAACTCCAGCAGGTTCAGCGTAAACTGCAGGCCGCTCTTGTGTCACGTAAGGAGGCTCTCAAAAAGATCCAGGCACTAAAGGAGGAGCAGGCCACTGCTGAGAAGGTCAGATTAGAGCTACAGCAGAAGCTTGAGTCTGTGGAGGTGGAGCTTAACAAGTCAAAGGAAGAGAGGGAGAAGTTAATCGAGGAGGTTGATCGAACTTTGTTGGAGAACCAGAGTCTCAGTGCCTCCTGTGAGAGCCTTAAACTTGTGATGGAGGGCGTTCTGAATGAGAAGGATGCATGCAAACGTCATGCTGAGAGCGCCAAAGAGGAAGCCCAAGAAGTGTGCAGGCAACTGGAAGAGAAGATACAAAGCATGAAGGAGGAGTATGAAACCCTGCTTAAGTCATATGAGAATGTAAGTGACGAGGCTGAACGAGTTAGGCGAGTGCTTGAAGCTGCGCGACAGGAGAGGCAAGAGTTGGCGGCCAAGGCGCGAGCTCATGAGGCAGGCAGACAGGAGGCAGACAGGTTAGCAGAGGAAGCAATGAAGGAAGTAGACGTTGTAAAAGAGAAGATGAGGAAATTTGCCAAGGTCAAACATCAGAAGATTATGGATCTAGAGGAGGAAAATGAGAAACTTAGAGACCAGAAAGAAAAGAAAGGGACCCGAGGTGCTGAACCCGATCTAAAGACAGTGCTTGAAAAACTCAAAGAGGAGCTTGAGAGCTTGAAAGCGAATTATAATATTGCTATAGATGAGAAAAACTCTTTTGAACAGCAAGCTGAGGAGTTGAGACAACGTTTGAGTGAGAAAATGGACAAAAATGTCAGTGAGACTCTTGGTACGATCGAGACCATTCAGGAAGTTAAAGTTGTCGCACATCAGAGAGGTCCTGATTTGATTGAAACCCAAGAGTACCTAGGCAGCAGCAGTTCTGCAGAGACTAATCTTCAGATGCAGCCAGAAGAATCCATTGTTGATAATGAACACAAAGTCATGGAAGGACAAACAAAGAGTGACATGACTGCTGACACGGAGAGACTAAGAGAACTCGAGTCTTCTCTCAAAACAGCAGAGAGTAGGGTCAGTGAACTTGATGCTGCTCTTCAGGATCAGATAGAATTGAGAAACAATCAAGAATCCATGCTCAATGAAGAACTGGCAGCTCTCAAGAAGCAACTTCAGGAGTCTTTAGAAAGAGGTGATATCCAGAACGAAGAACATTCTAAGAAAGAGAACCAGCTTCACGAACTTCGCACCATGCTAGAGGCTGAAAGGGATGACCTGGAGGAGCGGTTGATGAACCAACTGGCTCAGCTCAACGGCAGCATCGCGGGCTACCAGCAAGAGGCAGCTGACAGTCGTGAACGCCTTGCAGAGATGCAGCGGGAACTGGAGAACCTTAAGAGAGAACAAGCTGAGATGGAGGCTGAAGTGGCTAGCGAGAGGGATCGGGCTGCAAGGATGGAAGAGGACATGAGGCAGGCCCAACGTGAGAGAGCAGAGGCAGAGTCTGAAGCAGGAAGACAAAGAGAGCTGGAGCAGAAGTTAAAATCGGCACAGAGGTTTAAAGAAGGTAGTCAAAACAGAACACGTCAACTTGAAGAACTGCTAAGGGAGAAGCAGTTAGAAGTCCGTCAGCTTCAGAACGACTACATCATGTACCAAGAAAGAATAAGTGAACTTGCTAAAGAAGTAAAATCATTGCTGTTGGGTAGAGATGAGGTGCGTGCAGAACTTGATTCAGCACGGTTGGAAATTGCAAAGATTATGCAAGAAAGAGCAAGTATTGAATCTGAGCTTTCAGTCTGTAAAGGGAAGCTGGACGTGGCACTGGAAGAGACAAAACAGGCCCTGGCAGACAAAGTAGCTGCTGAAAAAATGGTACAAAGTCGAGAGGTTGAGTTGAAAGCAGATGCGGAGCGTACCCTTGATGAAGTCCGGTATCGTCTTGGAGCGGAGCTTAAACAGATAGAATTGAGACTTGAAAAAGCCTACAGGGAACGGGAGAGGCAGGAAAAGGCATCTCTTGAAGCAAGGAGTATTGCTGAGGCTGCAGACAAGCATTCACAGGAAAGGCAGACCCGTCTGGATGAAGCATTGGCTCGGTTGGCTGCCTTTTCGCGCTCTATGTGCTCCCTGCAGGACGATCGTGATCGAGTGCTGGATGAGGCCAAGCAATGGGAAAACCGTTTTCATAGTGAACTTCGGGAAAAGGAGGCTGATGTTCGGGAGGCTGAGAATCGAGCCAAAGAACTTGCTGAGCAACTCCTGGTGGAGACCACACAGAAGGAGGAGCTGCAGAGTTTATCTGAAAGGTTTGTTGAGTTACTTCGGTTTGTTATGTTTTTAATGGATTTTATATTTTGATTCGGGTGCATTTTTTTAGCACCGGTTCCTGCTCACCCTCCGCCTTGTCTCCTACTATGTTTATACGCGCATTTGATGTATGTGCTGTTTACTTCCGAAGGTCGAAAGGTCATTTTTATTAATATTTTAAAAGTACTTTTAAACATAACACCACGCTGTTGTTTCTGTTAATTTTATTACAAAATGTAAGAATCGATTATTTCATTATTTATGCATCAAGGCTTCGTGAAAACAATTATTTTCCATGGCTCCATGCCGATTGTAAGATCCTTAAAAATACCCCGCAACAAAGACAGAGCCATTGTAGTGCTTGTTTCCATTTTTTATTACGTGACCGTCATCTGAGGAAGATATTTCCTGCTCATCAGCACCTCATATAAATATTGTTTTCTTTGTCGTTCATGGTCAGTGTCTGTCTTGATTAGCTTTGTATTGCATTCGTATCAATAAATAATGTTCACAGCGCGTTTTTAAACAAACCAAAAAAGCATCCGTGAAAATGTATTTACAGCTGTATCTTGAAGGCGACGACCCTTTTTGAACTCCTTAGAAGGAATATTCAGTCTTTTAAGTTTGGAAAAATGTATGCTTACGCCAAATTCATTAACATTAGTTGCAGTGAAATGTATATTTTCATGTTTCAAGTTGTTGAAATGATTATTACTTAATATATTTTTAACAAACATATGAATTTACAAAGAACATCCGCTCCGAACAAGTTATGGTAATAAATGAATTTTTGTTAATCCTTTAATACTACATTGCTATTTTTATCCCTAATGTAAGTGATGTTAACGAATTCTGCGGCTCACCAGTTTTGAAACATTTTCAAATGGTGATGTGAGGCGATCATAACACGCAATCCGGGCATCCGTTGTGTAAACTTAAACATTTAAACTAGCTTGTGATCTGAGTTAACAAAGACTAAGTAACACATATCCTTTTTTTATATTTTCTGTATTATAAAATCATTACAGAAGAAGTGAAGTAGCGTTAAATTAAATGTGAAAACTCTTAAGATTTTCCGTAGCGATAACTTATCCCTGTGGTGACTCAGTTTTTATTCTTATGAAATATATGAATATTCGAACAGCATTTTTAATTTTCAAATAGTTACTGCGGATCGCATATTCGAACATTCGTGCACGTCCCTGTAATATACCATATGTTTACATTTACAGGATGCAGAAAAATGAGGAGAACCTACAGCTACAGTTGAGTGAGATGGAAAAGAAAAAAGGTGAAAGCCTTGCAGCGCTTGAAAAAGAGAAGAATGAGCTTCAGCAGAAACTCACACAAATAGAGGCCAACCTAGCCCAAACTTGCTCTGAGCTGACTTCTTTAGAGGCTGAAGCTGAGGGACTACGCAAGCGTGCAAAAGCTCAAGAAGAAGCCGTGGACAGACTTCAGAGCGAGGTAAATGAGGCACGTACGGCAATCAAAGAAAGAGAGACGGAGGAAACGAGACTCTGCTTGAGGCTAGAGCAGCTGGAGACAGACTTGAGCTCTTCCAAAAACCTGACCAATTCTCTTCATGCATCGTTGGAGGAAAAAGAGAAGAGGGAGATGGAGCTCCTTGGCGAGAAGGAGCAAGCTGTAACACAGGTACCCACTTTACAGAGCACCAATATTCTTAGAAACAAATGCATGGACATCATCATTATATACATTTGTATGTATTTTCCTTTTCTTTAAGGCTGTTGAAGAGGCTAGGAAGGATGCAGATGGAAGGGCCGAACTTGCAGAAAAAGAGCTGGAGACGAGGAAAGAGGAGTTGCGTGGTTTAGAGGAGAGGCTCCGTAAAGCTGTGGAGGATGCCTTCCAGAGCAAAGCTCAGCTGGACTCCTTCACCAAGGCTATGGGCTCATTGCAGGATGACAGGGACAGAGTGCTTAGTCAATACAAGCAACTAGAAGAACGACACCTCCGGGTAAGTACAATTTAGTTTGAAGTATTTGACAATTATAACTGTCTCATGCACAAAAAGCTAAAGGTTTGATTCCTTTTCATTTAGGTTATGATGGAGAAGGATAACCTTATCCAGGAGGCCGCAGGGGAAAACAATGGGCTGAAGGAAGAGATTCGAGCCCTGTTGTCACAGCGAGACGATCTAAATGCTGAGAATGCCAAACTTTCTGCCCAGCTTCATGGCTACAGAGATGACCTGAACCAGGTTCTTGCCATGAAGGACTCCCAACACAAGCAGATTCTTGCTGCTCAGGTAGAACGCATCAGTGTTTTGGAGAGACAAATAGAAGATCTTGAGATTCATATTCAAGCTCTGGAAAAAGATGGCGAACAGGGAAGGGTACTACCAGTGGAGCGGGAGATCTTGAGCCAGGCCAGTGAAGGAAGAGGCAAACATGATGCGCCGGGGGCCGAGATCGAGAAGCTTAGGGAGCTGCTCCAAGCTTCTAGGAATCGCATTACTTCCTTGGAAGAAACCTTGGAATTAGAGAGGGAGGCCCAAGCAACACGCAACAAAGAACTGAAGGAGCTGAAATGGGAGAGTGGTATTATGCGCACCGAGTCCGAAACGGCAGAGGAGCGGGTGGCGGAGCTGGCAAGAGACCTGTTGATGATGGAGCAGCAGCTACTAGGGGAGAGGGAGGCGGCAGCTCAGCTTCGATCTCAGAACCAGTCCTTCGGTCAAGCCATGGCCTCTCTGCAGGATGCGAGAGATCAGGCTGTCAGCGAGGCAAAGGACCTGCGGCTACAATTAAATGAGATAAACCAGACAGGGCATTCACCGTCTCCAACTGTTGACTCGAAAGGAGAAGTGTGGAGCCTAAAAAATGCACTTTCTGCACTGCAGAACGACAGGGAGAGGATGGTACGTGTCCTTGAATTATACTTTACCATACAATTTTAACCAAGAATCTATGAAATGTGTCTGTAAGATTCTGCATGCTTTTAATGTTTGTATCCTAAAAATTGCATTGTTCCTCAGTTGGAACAGCTGCGGTTGCAGCGTGCTGAACTGGACCGACTTGGCTCAGGTGAACTGTCCAGGATTTCTCAGGTTCTTGAGGAAGAGAAAAGAATAGCAGGGGAAAGAGAGAAGCTCTTGTTAGAGCTGAGAGACAGAGATGCTCAGATGGAGAGAGATAAGCAGGAACTGGAGATGCTCCGGTGAGATCATCTTTCCCGTCCGCTGTTGTGACTTTTGGTTGTTGTATTAAAGAGCAAATTAAGGATGTGATTTGAAAAATCCCTAAAAAATTATCACAATTGCGTCATTTTAATTTCTTTATTATGTTTTACATGTGTAGGTTAGAGAGGATGGACTGGCAGGGACAAGGTGAGCTCCTGAAGCAACAGACAATCACTGCCCTCTCAGACAGGGACCAACAGCTGCGGCAACTCACCGCTATGCTGGAGGAGGCGCGGGCATCAAAACAGCGGCACGAATACACACAGAGACAGGTAAAAGCAATACCCACCTCTTAAAAATCTGACATATAGCCAGATGCTTTCTTGTAATTAGTCCATCTTGTTTAAAGCAGAGAATGTTTGTTGTAAACTTGTGTATAGTTCCTCAAAGTCCATGATCTGTTTTGTTACTTTAAGCATGCCTTTATGTGTCCTTTAGGGAAGTCTGGCTGTAGACGCTGCCCCTGGTGGCCCTCTCGAACACAATGAGGGATATAAAGCAGAGTGTATTGAACTCCAGAAAAGGTCTTGCTGTTAATTTAGCTAATAATCTAGTCAATAAAGTCAAAAAACTTGACAGCTCTTTTAGATATAACAGTCATTTATATATATGGTTGAGATATCAATTCTCATTTGTCTGTTTTAATGTGTTTTAGGCTGGATGAAGAGATAGAACAGCGACTGAGTGTAGAGGAGCAGCTCATTGTTGCCCAGGATCATCTCAAAAGGTTTGCCTACTAGTATACCCAGAAAGTCCTGGCTATTTTTTTCATAATTTTTTTATGGAATAATACATATTGATATTTCACTTGTAGTCAGACCAGGACAATGAGATGATTTTTAACCACTTACAATGAAGTACATCTTTTATTTACTTTTCTATAGTTTCACACAAGGGGAGTGGCAGACAGCAACTGAAAGGATGTCAGAGACCGCTGTCCTAATTGAGCCACCAGAGGGCGCCATTACACGGGTAAACGCAAATTACAGTGACACCAAGTCAATTGTAAATCCATGGCATTATTATGCAAATATTTAAAATGGTATTTTATAAATGATATGAATTTCTCTGTATGTCCCTCAGATTCGTAGTGGTGGTCCAGGGCTGCTCCGGATGCTGCGAGTAGCGTTCTGCTCTCGTCAGCGGACCCCTCTGCTGTTGTCACTCTATCTGCTGACTGTTCACGTTCTGTTGCTGCTATGCATTGGAGGATTCCTTTAAGACTCGGCATGTTTTACTGATTGAGAAAGAAAGTTACATATTCATTTACTTATCTTTAAAACATTTTGACACACTGACAAACACGTATTTATCCAATTTATAGTTTTACAAAAACATGCTTCTGGAGTTATTTACCAAAGTTACAGCTAATCTGCTATATTGATCAGAATGCTTTTAGTCAAAATCAATTCCGCCTACTTTGGGAGATCTGTGAAAACTAGCAACACTATAACACTACCAAGTGCACTTCATGAACATTATTTTACAGATAAGAAGCTTCTCATCAATGAAGGAATATTTAAATATATTTTGTGAAATGAAAATGAAGTTGACGCTGTACAGGGTCAATGTTTTTTCTTGACAAATTAGAATCATACATTGGTTTTCCTGTCCATTTTTCTCCCGAATGGGGTTTTTAATGGACATCTTGAATAACAGTCGGCATAAATCAGGCACTCCAGCTTCCTGTAATTGTTATTATTTTAATGAATTAAATGGATACAGAATAGTGGATACAAATACTGTACATCTCTGCTAGACGAGACGCGTCTAAATTCTTTCAGAAACAGTCTGACCGTGTCTTAGTCAGCTTGGTGCAATACTCTCATTTATATTTGGTTATTTTCATATGTATTTTTTTTGGTTTAATTGTATTTTGTTTGCTATATTGGTGTGTTTGGCTTGTTGTAAACACACTACACATGTTCAGTCTAGACTACTATTCCATTTAATCGCTCTTGATGACTTGGCTTAAACTCTGCTATCCATGTGAACAGCAATTTGTTTTACATTTTTTTCCGGTTGTAAACTATAATCCCCAATCCTTAGTTTTCATGTCTTTTTTTAGCCAGAATCAACGGACTTCCTATGATGACGCCACTACTGTCGATATTGATCTGTACTGGGATGCAGTAGATTGTGATTAAATGAAAATGTCTCGATTTACAGTGAGATTTTAAACACAGCCCAATGAGTGTTTTATCTGTAAAATCTGTGTAAATGATCCTTTCCCTCCTTTGACCCTGTTGTAGGGGCTATTTTTTGGAAATAAAGTTTATTTATGGGAACACACTCGGGTGTGATGCGTGCTTTCATGTATGACAGCTGTCCATTAATGTCAACCGCGCGTTCACGATTCGGACGCGCGTGTTTGTTAGGCGGCGGGCACTCGAGCGCAGGTGTGGACTACTGTTTATCGCACACTGACACTATAAACGGACGTGAGCTGTCAGTAAAAGCATTATAATGTGAGTTATCATTACCGTCTATCTGTATTGTTGTTTGCACGATGAAAATTTATGGAGGTTTATTGTATGAGGAAATGGCTGCAACATTGCGTGTTGCCTGAACTTTACTCGTTTCAGGAAGTCAATGTCTTTCTTTAAATTGTCTCTTTTCAACGTTGTTGTCCTTAATCACTGTGTAAATCAAAGTTTAATTACACTTTGACAAGAATAATTCAATTCAAGGATTTCCATTAAACCTTCTTTAGCCTTGACAAAACTAAATGAGGAACTTGCGAAGTTCTTTATACTTCAAATGTCAATGTTGCTACAAATGTGCCTTTCGTGTAAATATCGAATCATAATGCAACTTATATAGATTTACATGTAAACATAACATCTTAAGTTTTATTTCACATTTACCTACATTTTTACAACTTGTTTGTTGTATAGAAGTCCGATCCTTTTAAGTGACGTTTTACTTTTTTGTGCATTTGAAACCCAATGCATAAATAAGATATTTGCTAATCCATAACATTTCGCCTTTCTCTGTATCCTTAGATGTGGAAATCGGTAGTGGGACACGACGTTAACGTGAAGGTAGAGTCTGAGGGGGATGACTGGGAAACAGATCCAAATTTTGAGGTGAGCAAACCTGAATTTATTATGAACGCACGAGCGTTTCAGCTTTAAACACCGTCCTTCAAACGATTGAATAGGAGTTAAGGTTGATGTTTCATTGGATTAAAGTCCTGAAACGCTACAAATGTTTAAAAATAGGTTAAAAACCTGCTCACAACATGTTTTTGTGTGTTTTCAGAATGATGTCTCGGAGCAGGAACAGAGATGGGGTGCCAGGACCATAGAAGGATCAGGTCGTCAAGAACCCATCAGGTTATTGCATAATTTCCTTGTATTTATGCATATTTCGCACCATTTCATTCTCTTAAGCAAAGCATTACTAAATAAACATTCCGTATTGTTAATGATTTAAGAGAATGTGATCTCAAATAGAGTCAAAACAAGTTTCAGTAATGGCACCGCCTTGCACTGCAAAAGGAGGAAATAGGAAGTGGAAACGCAACTCATTTTAAGTTGCATTTCCAAATATGGAGTGATAAGTGCAAGCTTACATTATGTCAAGAGGCCAATAAGGTTTCTTTAAGTTTTAAATACAGTCGTAATGTTGAAGAGTGAAATTAGAATGCAAGCACTGCAAAGAATTCTGGGTGGGTATGAGGAGTGCACAACAAATGTTTTACATTGCAATGTGTAACGTGTGGTAACATGCAGAGTGTCTGTGTTTGTGTGCAGTATTGCAAAATTGAGAGAAAATGTGTCTCAGGAACATGAGGTGCTGAAGAAGAAAGAATTGGAGAATTGCCCTAAAGCCTCTTATGGCTATGGAGGGAAATTTGGAGTGGAAAAAGACCGAATGGACAAGGTCAGACTGAGGGTCACAATTTATACAATGATTTAATGTTATATTTACAGTATGCAATATCAAATTATCAACTTACATGCTAGAATGCATAAATATGATAATTTTACTGTTTTTGGATCATGTTTAGACAACAAACTAAATAACAATGATTTTGCAACAAACCAAAAACACCAATAAAAGAGGTTGAAACACTTATTTTATACAAAATGTGCTATATTTTAAGAATTCCAAAGCAAAATTGAAACTTGACACGTTCAGATTTCATATCAGGGAGACCAAATGCAATTGATTTATACATGGTAATACTAATTTAATAGAAATATTTTTTTCCAGGGTGCTTTAGGGCACGACTATGTGGCAAAGGTAGAGCAGCATTCATCTCAGACAGATGCAGCACAGGGTTTTGGGGGAAAATTCGGTGTGCAGAAGGACCGGGTCGACAAGGTTAGAAACATAATATGCTTCATTCTTTTTTTAAAACCTCAGAGATGCATTGCTAACTTAACAGTGTTTTTCTTTCTCTAGTCTGCTATGAATTATGACTATAAAGGGCAAGTGCAGCAACATGCATCTCAGAAAGGTAAATAGAAACTTAAAGATCATAGATCCAACATTACATATGCAATCCAAGTGACTACGCAAATACTTACAGTATGACTAGCCCAGTTGTCCGTTTTTTACTTTTCATAAATAATAATTATATTTGTTGTATTGAACAAAACTTTCTGCTTTTATGAAGATCATGCCAAAGGGTTTGGTGGCAAGTATGGTGTGCAGAAGGAGAGGGTTGACAAAGCCGCGATGGGTTACGACTACAAAGGCGAGACTGAAAAACATCAATCACAGAAAGGTCCGTTAGATCACTTACAGTTAGGGAAATAATTATTTGATCACCTGCGATTTTCTAAGTTTGCCTGTTTACAAAGAAATGAAGGGTCTATAATTTTAAGGTTTATTTTAACTATTAGAGACAAAATATTAAAAAGGAAAAAGGTTATATAAAGGTTATAAATTGATTTGCATTTCATTCAGTGAAATAAGTATTTGATCCCCTACTAACTAGCAAGAATTCTGGCTCCAAAGATTGCTTATGTGCCAATGTGGACCACAGATTAGTCCTGTTACTTTAAGAAAGTACTCGTAAATCAATTTAAGTATATAAAAGATGCCTTCCAACAGAATCTGAATCTTCCATTTCAACCTCTCCACCACCATGGTCAAGACCAAATAGGTTTTAAAGGATGTCAGGGTCAAGATTGTAGACCTGCACAAACCTTGAATAGGCTACAGACAGACGCTTGGTGAGAAGGAGGCAACATTTGGTGTGATTATTTAGAAATAGAAGAAATACTAAATATATATCAAATGCCCTTGGTCTGAAGCGCCCTGTAAGATTTCCCCAATGAAGTAGAGATTATCATGTGAAAGGTTAAAGATCAGCCCAGAACTACACGGAAGAAGCTTGTTAATGATTTCAAGACAGTTGGGACCACGGTTAGCAAGCAAACCACTGGTAACACGCTATGCCACAAGAGATTGAAATCTTGAAGCACCCACAAGGTCCTCTGGCCCAAGAAGGCCCGTCTAGCTCGTCTGAAGATTGACAATGAACATCAAAATGATTCACAAAAGGTTTGGAGAAAGTGCTGTGAGACATTAAGTGCTGTGAGACCAAAACACTGACTCCTGTTTTTGGAGGGAGAGAAATGCTGACTATGACCCCAAGAACAACATTCCTACAGAGAATCATAGTGTTGGAAACATTATGCTTGAGGGCTTTTTATCTCTCCTACGGTCACAAGATGACTTCACAGCATCGAGGGGCTGAGGGCAGGCCAGTGTACCGTAAAATCTTGGACGAGAACCTTCTCTCCTTAACTAGATCCCTAAAGATGGGTCATGGATGTGCCTTAACATGACAAAGACCTGAAACATATTGCCAAGACAACCAAAGAGTGGATTAAGGAGAAGCACATTAAATGTCCTAGCCAGTCTCTCGACCCTAATCCTATAGAAAATCTGTGAAGGAGGCTAAAACTCCAATTAACCGAGCGACAGCCAAGAAACCTTAAAGATTGACAGAGGAGTGGACTAAAACGTATCCTGACACATGTGCAAACCTGGTGACCGCCTATCGGAAATGTTTTACCTCCGTGCCTGCCAGCAAGGGTTTCTCCACAAAGTTCAAAATTATGTTTTGGTCAGGGATCAAATACTTATTTCTCTGACTGTAATGCAAATTAATTTATCACCTTTATATAACGTTTTTCCTGATTTGTTTTGTTGATATTTTGTCGTTTCTGAGCAGGCAAACTTTCAAAATCAGCAGGGGATCAAATAATTATTTCCCTCACTCTATATTGACCAGTATCTTCAGTTAATAAGTTAATCATTGTTGCCTCGTTTTTGAGGTACGAGTTCTGAAGCATAATTCTCTGTTCTTCTTCCAGACTACTCCAAAGGTTTTGGTGGAAAATATGGGGTGGAAAAAGAAAAAGTTGATAAGGCTGCTTTGGGTTATGACTACAAAGGCGAAACAGAGAAACATCAGTCACAAAAAGGTATCACATGTTTTTTCCTGAAAGCAAAGACTTTTGAAACACTTATTTATGAGAATTTTATGTAAGCTTTGTTATGACAGTCACAGTATATCTTTGCATTAGATTAATCCATAACTCTTATCTATCATTGCCCAATTTATTCGGGGGTGTTAGTTTAAAATATGATGTTGGGTGGAAGAGAGCTTGTTACTGTAGGAACACAGACACTTAACAAGTCAAGCATGGAATATTAATGATGTTCATAAATCAAAAAATGATGTATTAAACTTATAAAATAAAACATGACGGGATGGTTTTCTGTTCAGGGATATGAATGCACATTACGTGTCTATTTCAGACTATGCCAAGGGCTTTGGAGGGCGTTATGGAGTTGAGGCGGATCGCATGGATAAGGTACATTTTGGAAATATAACTTTTTATTTTGCTGTTGCATATCAAATGTTCAGTTCAATGGTTTTGAGATAATGAGCAATGTTTTTCCCACACAGAGCGCAGCTTCGTTTAATGAGATGGAATCGCCATCATCATCTTATGAAAAACCTAAAGCATTTGAGCCTTGTGAGTGTCTGTTATATTATAATGCCTTTTTTTGTGTAGGAATTTTGGGTTATACAGTGGCTCTAAAAAGTATTTTGACATTTAAAGTTCCAGTGAAATTTAGCGGCAACAACAGCTCACTCCACTGGACTTTCGAAGCACTTTTGTGGCTGACACAGGACTAGATATTGTCATGTTTTTGCTTCTTTGCCAAAGGAGACAATCTATTTATGAAATGTTCTCTTTAGAGCAGTTTGTCCATTAAGGGCTACTGTAGAAACAAAATGTGAATTCCATGTAAGTGGTTCTGACGTGTATGTAGATAAAAATAACGCGTCATTGGGTTAAAAATTGGTTAAAAAGACTTTGTTAGGTCTTTTTATTCTTGGTATTTTTTATTATTTTATGCAATGAGGTGAGGTGAGATTCATGCATCTAAATGCCAATAATAGGGTCAGAATATTTACTGCTGCCAATATTGCTGATCTACTTCTGTGTTTTTAGCAAGTGTAGGAGCTGGAAACCTCAAGGCTCGGTTTGAGAACATGGCAAAGGCCTCAGATGAGGAGAACAAAAAAAAGGCGGAGGAGGAGAGAGGAAGAAGACTCGCCAGAGAGAAACGAGAACAGGAAGAGGCCCGACGCAAACAACAGGTTCACACGTGTATTAAAATACATCTCAATAGCCCACACAAACTCACACGTGTATATATATGATTTGAAATGGGGAACACATGATCAACATAGAATATAAAAATTACCCGCCCACATACACAAGCCTTTGTGTTTTTGTGTGCCAATGAGTACATATTATAAAAAAGAAATTTCCTTATGGTAATATAGCTTAACCTGTTTTGAACCCAAAACATTGATTTAATGCTGGAGATGATCTTCACACGTAGGAGCAGAGTAAACATGAAGAAGAGGAACATGAAGAAGAGGAAGAGAAGCAGAAACCTCCTCCTGTACCGGCTTCCCAAAAGCCTACACAGACATTCAGGAAACTGCCTGAGATTCCCAAAGATGAACCAGAGGTAAGACCACACAATGTCTTTATACAGTCAAACATTTCTAAACATTAAGTAATGAACTGATGGAGTCTCTGTTATGAACACGCACTGTATTTTAAGGTTGATGGTCTGCTGCTTTTTGGCTGCTAACAGGTGGAGGAACAGCCTGAGTTTGAGGAACCTTCTGGCTATGAGGAACAGCCCGACAATGAGGAACCACCATCTCTGCCACCGCGCTCCGATCACCTGTTGGTGGATGAAGAGCTGGAGGAAGCAGATCCCGATCGAGCTCCTCCCCCTCTACCACAGGAAGAGGATTATGAGGATGTTGGATCATACATTCCTGCAGGTTTGAAAATCGTGATCTATGCTACAGTGAATTGCAGAAAATCCTGATGTGCTTGAAAAAAGAAATTGAACTAAATGATTATGAATACCTGTGATTTTTAAACAGACGGTTCCCTGAAATTGATCCAATCCTATGACTGAGTGACTAATGAGAAATTTTTAAGAATGTTACTTTCTTTTAATTTGATAAACTTTCAATTCATTCAAAGTTAATGTTGCTTAACATTTTGGTTTACAAATCCACTGAAGTACTTCTAAATTAATTTATTAACCTAATTATTTATGACTTTTTTCAGCTGCTGAAAATGACTATGAAGATATTAGTGGTGGACAGTCAGCCGTTGCTATTTATGATTACCAAGGAGGTACGTACACACCTACCCAGGTTTTTGTGATTTTTGTTTACTCCATTAAGTTTGATTTCATTTTTTTTAGAAAGGTATCTGAATTGACTTTTAAGATCTAATGTAATTGATGCCTGCTGGGACTTTAGTTCTGCCTACATGTTCTTATGAATATGAATGTCTTGCAGAGGCCAGTGATGAGATCTCCTTCATGCCAGATGACATCATCACTAACATTGAGATGGTGGATGAGGGTTGGTGGAAAGGAACATGTCATGGGAGCACGGGCCTGTTTCCCGCCTCCTTTGTGCAGATCATGTAGTTGACCATTTCCAAGGCAGGGCTGTGTTCAGAATACCACATTAACATACTATTTCTATTCCTGCAGTATGTGTGAATTGTGTAAGGGAACACACATATTACCTACTATCTGCTGGAATGTATAGTATAAAACAGACCATAGTGTTCGAAGTACTGTATACTGCAACTCAATGATCTTTTAATTCATTATTTGATCAGAATTTAATTAACAATGCAAAAGACACGTTTTCTCAATATGTTTACTGGACATCACAAATATAATGCGATGACAATCATTCTGCTGTTTTAAGTAATGACTAATAATACGAAACAGCATATACAGCGCAATAATTAAAAGAGTATATATGATATGTGTAGAATATGAGTAGATTTTCTATTTTGAATGATACTAAACAAAATTCCTTTTGCATTTTTATAAAGACAACACAAGTGCAATATGCAAAGATGTACAGAATGACATTTTACATTATTTGCTATCGACTTATTTTTAGTTTAGCAAAGACTTCCATGCAGAGGTATTGTATTCAAGCTTAGTAACACAATTGTTGTATTCTAGGTTAACATACTGTGCTGAGCTATTGGTGTATGCTTGCACCTTAAGTATTCATTTACTGATTCGATGTGCGCATTCCATTAAATAATCTCAAAATAAATGACAAACATGATTATGGTTATTGTATTTATTAAGATAAAGAAATGTTTTATCCATGAATATGTCTGCAATTAAAGTATACACTTACAACTGTACAACTTAAAAATAAAGCAGAAACACATAGTGACACAGATAAAAAAAACATTAATGTATGCATATTTTATTTGGAGATTCGGCCATGTGAAACTTGGCTCCTATATTTGTGAATTGAAGAACTTCAAAATATGGTCCAGTCGCATCTTGCATTTACAATCAACAAACAGTGTTTGTTGGTCAAAGATCATTTAACAAGTGTTTCTCTGCACACAGCTCCATAAACAATCCAGGATTTTACAAATTGCTCATTACAATGATACACAGCAAGGCTCCTGTACAGCCGGTACAGGAATGTCATCCACAGACAAACAGGTTGAGTTCATCTACCAGGCCATGCCCTTTTTTGGTTTTCCTTTCTTGCCCGTGCGTTTAGCCTTTAACTTTTTTATCTGTCTGTGGCTCATCCAGACAGGGTACCGTCCTTGATCATCCAGCATCGTGTTCTTATTGCGTTTACAGTCTATATCCATTTTACCAGCATCCGCTGAAAAAAAAACGTCATATTATTGCAAACATTTAAGGTTTATGCACGGGTTAAAGGACTACCACAATATAAGCAAACCAACTGAACTGATCTAAAAGATCTTACAATCTTCCTTTTGCGCCTCCATCAACTTCTCAGCCGGCACCACTGTGGCAATCTCAGCAACATCTTTCATTGTGATCTCCCCTTTTTCTCCCAGAGCCAGCGCAGCTTTGAGCCGTGCCAGTTCTTTGGGAGCATTCTTCTTTCTTTTCTCTGCCTTCATCTTCCTCTTCCACTTGCTGCGCAAACTCTTCGCCATTCTGATAAACACTGAAGTAAGAAACAAGAGAGGTGTCCAGAAAACAACCATGTAGTGACGTGTGGGCCTATTAAAGTATGTTGCTAATCAAACTGTTTGTCTCTCTAAGACCATTGTTCTTAATCTTATGCTAAGACACAGACTCATTAGCTCATTAGATCAATTGAGGTGCTTTATGGCCTAATTGAGTGCAAGGTAATATATGCGATGTTTGATAACTAATAATAATTCTGCATAACTGTTTTCATTTAAATAACCAATGACCTATAAATATATATATGAGCATGTTGGTGAAATATGCCAGAAGTACTGTGTAACGTTACTTCAAAGCGCTTTAAACATTAAATCCGTTGTTAGCCAGTTAACCAACTACATATTTCCCAGCGCATTCTACTTTCGCCTTTTTGTAAAAACAGCCATTACAAGCAAAATTATTGACGAAATATTGATAATGTTTTCCCCCATCTTTAACGCTAAAGTCAAATTCACAAATTACAGAATAACTTACATTAGCGATCACAACACTTAGAACCACACGTGTATCTGTCCACAGCTGTCGTTAAGCAAGTTCACAACTTTTCGACACTTCCTGTTTTGCGACATAGCGTCACGCGTTGACGGAACCTGTTGTGGAGCTCGCGCTGTAGTAAATATATTGTACCAGAAGATGGAGACGTCAAAGTTTGTGAACGTCCCAAAAGCTCCTCCATTACGATACAAGGTCCTAATTTATAAATGGTACATCGTATGTGTGTAAGATACATGTATATATTATAAAAGTAACTTCTTTTATTTAAATTATTTGGTGAAGTTATGGATATTTTTGAAGCACAAGGTCAGAGGGGACCTGTTTACTATGGTGTAACGTATATATTTGAAAAGTTTGGTTCCAAAAATCATGTTTTTTGTTATGTTATTCTATATGTTTATTGTTTAAGTTATTATGGGTCAAATGGGTAAAACAAACCAACTGCAGTTTGAATGAAATTAATTGGAATACACAATAAAAAACGTTTCATTTATTTATTCGATTTTTTTACATTTTTAAAAACGGAGTTTTAACCTAATTTTTATTTGTCTTTTCTCGTGTGAACTTTAAATGACTAAACATTGCTATGTCCTGTTTTTTATTATTATTAGTAGCGCCTTAGTATTTCATACTTTTCTGTTTTGATATTACAAGGTACACAAAAGATAAATAAGAGCTAATAGTCCGTTTCAGATATTTTAAGCCGGTTTGACGAAAACAAATACTAAGATTTGTTTTTCTCTTAACATCGCATTACGGCTGTAACACATTACAGAATTCCGTTGTTACACATAAGATAAATAAACACGTATTAGAATGATACGAATGTGATGATACCAAAGTAAATGACTTTGTTGAGCAATTTACTAAACACTTGTTTTCTGTATTAGCTGTCGTAAGGGCCGTAGACACGCCCCTTTCTCCAAACCCCGCCCTTCGCTGATCTTCACCGGTGTGCAAGCCACGCGCCCAGATGACATGGAGGAGAGGGGCGTCGTCGCCTCAGTTTAACACGTAAGAAAGTGAAACATGACTTGTCAGTTGAGCTCTTCACAGGATGTGTATAGATGTTGTTACATTAGTTTAAAAGTGCATATGTGGCACAGCTTTTTCTCCTTAAACAGAGCGTTTAACTCTCCTGATGTTACCGTCAAACATTCACAGGACAACAAAGACCCTGTGTTGCATAATCCTTTCACGGCCCCACAATTCTTGTAAGATTGTCTGTGCATTTCATTTAATTAGACCATGGCAAAAACAAAATAACCTGCCATGGGACAAGCAAGACCTCTCATCACGAGGAACAGAAGTTGAAAGGTCCATCTGCTACGCTCTCTTCAAGTGATATTGCCCTTGGCAGTCAGCTGAGCTCTCTTGTAGCAGGGGGAAATTTGTGGTCGTTGTTGTGTGTTTTGAGTCCCCCAATTAGTCTTCCTTCAGCTAGTGACGCGCCAGTGTGTGGAATAATTAAGTCCCAGGACACACTGTTCCTAGATGATCAGGATGCCAACAGCATACACAAACACACAGCGTGTGGATGTTTTGCACACCTGCTCACGCATGCACTACTTGCAGGTGTTCTCCCATTATAGCTCTGAATGTTGCACGGCTGGTACCTTCATCATTTCAGTCAAATGTTTTCCTCAATAGTATTTTTGTGACAAATTTTTTAAATACAATATGCAAGCTGTAATTTTGTTTCCAAACCTATTGAGCATCCTTGCGGTCTACTGTGTTTATAGGCAGCAACATATCTGAAATGTAATTTAATGACCTTCATAGTGACAAATAGTGTTTTTCACATAAAGTGCACATAAAATTTAACTCTGTTGATTCCAGTAGTGTGAAGTTAGCTACTTATGATGCAGCAAAACTTCCCCAATGATCTACTGTAGAATGAAGATCTAAAGGCTATTTCTCATGACATTACACTGAAGACATATTTGCCCTTTTTATTAGTTTGTTTGTAGTAAGTGTTTACATTTTATGTTTTACACAGTAAGATGTAATTTATTATTACTTTAAATGTCTTTTAATTAATTTTTTTGTATTTAACAAATGCTGAATTTTGAAATCTTATTTTCAGAGTTTGTCACAGTGCACTGTGGGATTCTCGTACCTGTAAGAATTTATCTGATGCCTTAGAATTTGGGCACCATAAATAACCTTAGAAGACAGCCTAAGTACCAAATATATAGCAGCTCTTGATCAATAAAGAGATTGGTATGTATTTCAAGTGTACAATAGCTCTGTTATAAAACCTAGTGAGTTGCTTACACAGCGTTTCAAGGCATCAAAGATACATTCCTCACGAAAGCCGTTTAAAACAGCAGGCAGCGAAATTATGTTTTGTTCAAAGATGCCTTCAAGGCATCAATTGGGTAACCCAGAAAATGAATTTATTATTTATACGTTTTTTATATTTATTTTATCAGTAATTTAACTTGGCAAAATGGCAATGCAAGCAATCATAATTTAGCAACAAGAGTGTGGAGTTGCTATACGGCTAGTTTTAATTCAGTCATATATGAGATTCCATTTAAGTTATTTTGTCGCTTTAAATGACAAATACTGTGCCTTGTAGGCAGAGTAAAAGAGAACAAAACAGTTTGAATGTTTTGTAACAGAGCTACAGCCACAAAAGCTGTAATACAAAACCCAAGGTCATACAGTAGCCTTCACTTCATCTCTTGCTGATGCTTCTCCAAAGGATTCAATAAGAGAGGGTTGCCATCTTTCGTAGGCTTTGTGATAGCGACCGCTGAAGGTATCTGCATTGTGTACTACAGATGTGTGTATCTCATTGGTGGTCTCTGTGGAGCTGCATTGTAACAGTAGAACCCAAGCTGACAGAAAAAGAATACTAGACCCTTAGGACTTCTTATAGCTGTTTTTGTGGAGTACCAGAGCAGCTTAATCTCCGGGCATTTTCAAGAAACGACTAAGATTAACCTTACTCATTACTGTTCCATATTTACATAAAAAAGCTATATCATTTAAAAAAAGTCCATAAGCATATGAGATTTCATGAGCTTAAATTGCGTCTTTATTTTCTGCAATTTATTGCAAATAGAAACAACATTTTTGAATATTTAAAGTTTGGTATTTAAATACAAAATTAATATACACAATGACAAATATTATGTATACACAAAACTTTTCTTCTGGATGTGATAAAAATAGAATAATCATTGAAGAGCCCTTTAGTCATGAAATAGGTTTATTTGACATGCTTTATGTTATACCATGACCACAAGACTAAAATAATTGTATTTCTTTAACTCAGTAAATCCTTATAATGAAATAACCCCCCATGTTCTGTTCACAGCTTCCAACTCTGAATTATCCATCTCTATGGCAGCGTTAGTAGTGTTAAAAAACATCGTCTTTCATATATATTCACATTACAGTCTGCTAAATGGAAAATTATAAAAACGATGAACATGTCGCTGAAAAGATACAAATCTGCATCTATGTTAGCAAAGGCCAACTTCCAACGATCCAGTCAGTTCCGATACATGAAAACAAACTCACGATAGGGCCAAACTGACAATCGCAACTTGTGTTTCATATCTACTTTAAACAGAAAAGAGAAAACTACCTAACTCTATTTTAGTGGCCACCAATTTGAGTTTTCCTATATGTCATTGCAATGATCAGGGGCCCGTTTCAATAAGGAGGTTCAACCAACACCGAGTTAAAATGTGAACTCTGAGTTGATTTACACCGAGATATGAAACTAAGAGTTTTGGTTTCAGAACAGCTGATTTGAGTTAATTTTATCAACTCTGTGTAGGGTTACCCTGAGTTAAGCGCTTGCATCACAACTAAGACAAGCCATGATCAATGGAGCTCCAATATTACGATTCACAATTGCACCAAAAAAAGCAACATGGCTGTAGAAAGCGCCTGAAGGCGAGGCACACCTTTGGATTTACTAATGTCCTGACAATGACTTAAGTTTAAATTAATAAATAGATCAATGAACCAATAAACAAACCAATTAATCTGTAAATAAATGAATGAAACAACAGTAATAACTAAAATAGGATTAGGATAGGGTAGGAATGACTGCATGTCTAAATTAAACGTTATTATACATATCGCATAATTTATGCATTTATTATTTATTCATGCACTTTATTTATATACTTTATTAAGTCATTGGTTATCCTCATAGAAAGTCATTTGTAAAAAAATGTAAGGGAAAGAATGTGCAAGGAGATTGAGAGAAACTCTGAGTATATTAAAGAAAACCTGCTGCTGACCAGGTTAGGTCATAGTAAGAGTAAGTTACTATGGTTACTACTAACCGAGTATAAGGTACCTCTCTTTTGGAAATGGGCATGAGTTACCCCACTTTCTCGGGTTTGACATACCTCGCATTCTAAAACACAAAATACAGAGTTTTCCCCATTTCAGGGTTAATATACTCACTAAACCTCCTTTCTGAAACGGGCCCCAGCTTGTAAATTGTAAAGAGTCTGAATCTAATAGTTATGCTTATTCCGTCATGCTGTGAACTTTCCACTTTTTTTGTAATGAATGCATTACAGCGAACTATGAGTATAGCAAACTTGCTTTTGTGTAATGCTGAATAGAGAGTCTGCATTTAAATACACATCTATGTCTTGCATTTGTTCTTATTGAATGCATGTGGTCTACCAACCAAATATGAAAAGACATTTCTTCCCTCTTAATATTTTCATTGTAAAAAAGGATCTAGATTAGTTTTGTGGCATTTTTATGATAGCTTTATATTATAACCCACTGCTGCCGCCTGTGAGTGTTGTTAAAGGCCATTCTATCAGTGTGTTATTACACAAGAGATCATATACTAACAGGCCACATTACCCTTTTTCTATTACTTGGCCGTCATCACGGTCGGTAGATGATTACACTGTAATGCTGAGTTTGTTATCCTGTGTGTGTGTGTGTGTGTGTGTGTGTGTATTTTTTATATAAAAAGGCTGAAGGTGTTCTTCAGTTGTGTTTTCTATATGTTAGTAGTTAAAGGAGTCTGTTTGTTTCTGAGCCCACATGTTAAATTTCCTCTGAAAGCAAACTTGACCGAGAAGCTATAATTGTTACTTTTTCACACTATATGCATTTCATTGCATTGCGTGTTATTTAATCATTGAAAATGTGCCTTATTCATTTAAAAGGAAATTTACACCTATACCTTTAGTGTCCAAATAATATTAGTTTGTTGTTTTTAAAGAGATGCAAGGGTTAATAAATATCACTAGACAGGCTGTTCATTGTGTTTCATCTTATCACATCAAAAAATTATTTACAGTAAACAATATTGAACATAAGAAATATATGTATCCAGGACAGATATATCCTCTAATTCAGGCAGCATAATCGTGTTAAAGTGGCCCATCTGTGCTGTTGTTCATATAATGCTCTTGTTAACTCGCATGTAGCCTTCAGTGAGCTCGTTGTAGCCGCCAAATGAACCTTGGCAGGTGGAGCGTTTACGCTCACTTAAAAAAAATCTCACACTGCTTTACAAATGCTGCTATGGAAAGCAAGAATTAATTGAGAAACACCTTCACATATAACATTATATACAAAATCAAATTCATAAATGGATCAGTGACAAAAAAGTTTGGCAAAATAAGAAATTAAAAAATATATATACATCTTTTTAAAAGATGCATCAGATATTTAAAAACGTACTTTTAAGATATACAACTTGACATGTATACCTAAGAATACCTGACCACACCCTGTCATAAAATGTCAGATTATCTCTTTTTACTTTTTTTTTTACTAACCTTTGTATGTCACCAGGGTTCTACTCTGTGATTTCATTTCCCATCCCATCTTGTTGCCCAATACAAAAAAGCTCCTTAAATGGTGGTATCACCACCTTGAGATTTCATGAATATGACTTGACTTACATGATTCCCAAATTAATTATAATTTTCAGAACAATGCTGTTTACAGAGGGGAAATGTATGATTATGCCAAAGTAGCTGATATGGGGTAATTTCTCGGACAGGGATTAGTTTAAACCAGGACTAGGTTTTAGTTAAATTAAGATATTTAAATCGTTTTTAAAAAAGCTTTACAAAGAACCTTACTGGCGTGCATCTCTAGACAAACATTCACACTGATATAGGCTATTTTATGATATATCAGTGGAAGTTGTTTTCGATCAAGACACTTCTAACATTGAAGTTAGGGACTAGTTTTAATTCCTGTCCTGGAAACTGCCCCATGGTGTTTTATTGAAAATACCTCCCTTTTTTAAACGAGATGAATTATTTGGTTATTGTCTAGTACTTTTACTTACGGCTACATTGACATGTCTGCAATCATTCCCCAAATATTCTCTCAAAATCAATTAAAATCAGAATTCCATTCTTGGTCCTCAAACCTGCTAATTTATTTTTTGAAATTTTAACCATTTTAAATGTAATTAAACCTCAGGTGGATAAAGACATTAGCGTCACGCCATCAACCCCACTATTCTGCAATGTTTCTCGTTCCAGATTCATATAAGGGAAAATATAATGAAAATGTGATGTAGTGATCCACCGATGTATCGGCCTATTTTTTTTTATCAATGTTAAGCCATTGCATTATTGACTATACTATAGAAAAGTTGATAACAAACCTTTATTCAATAACTGCTTGAAGACAATTTTGAAGTTTGTCCAAATAATGAAATGCTTGCGACAACATACAGGATTAAATTGTGTAATGCATGTGGTGTTTGTTATAGAGAGGTTTATCATATATTGTCATTTCTTTGTGTTAAGGAACAGATTCAACTTACACTTGCAGCTCGTAATGTTTTACAAAGCGACCACAGTCTGGTTTCATAATCACTCAATCAGCATGCGTTGTCCACCCCCAGTCCCTGTTCTTACCTTGAGGTGACGCTTGTTCTGTACCTTCAGAATAGGCCACTTACATAAGTCTGCCTGCCTGTTCATCAAAGCAGAGACAAAGTGCTGCTCCAGACCAGCACTTATAAAGTTAAACAGCTGAACTAGCTGTATAGTTGTGTCCCAAATGTCGTACTATACACTTAATGTAATGATGTACACTTTAACTATACATTCCACCATTGAGTATTTTTAAATGTTTAGTGTCGTCTCAAATGCAAGATTTAACATATTTTTGACCATTTGGAACAAACTCACACTATTACTACAAAATGGAGAATAGTGCAATAAGTGCATCACTATATTCGATTTGGGACGCAGTTTATGTTAGCATATTACGGCCTGAGTGATCTACCTTTGGCATCAGGTGCCACTATATGCTGCCCAGCTGGAGACACTGGCAAGCCACCATGAAATAAGTTCACATCACTGCGCAGACAGTACAGGCAGTTCACATCATTAAACATATGTAGCTTTGTATTTTTGAGGAAAACGAGTTCACTGTCATGGTGGAACTGTCTTTTGTTGAGTTATTTTTGTGCCATGTTTTCTATTTTTTGCCCATTTTTTAATCTGCTAGATCTTAAATCGGATTATTTATAATAGCATTCAAACTGCTGCATTATTTGAGGTCCCCTTCATGCATCCATAGCACAAGTTTAATACTAAGGTTTAAGCGTTTGTTGTAATGGAGATGTTTGCCTTATAGCAAGCAGCACTAAAAATGACATATTGCTCAGGGTCTAGTCTCCTGCATCAATAGAGAGCATCGGTACAATGGCACAACAGACAGTGTGGTACACATCCATAACATACTGCCGTTATTGATCTTCCTTGGTGTATAGAATGAGGTTATCATGTCACCTTAATGCCACCGTAAAACATCTTGTCATTGCAATCTACTGTGCTGTGCTTTGCTGTGAATGGTTTACTACAGTATTTCAGCATTGGGTTTGAGCAAAATACTGGAAATAGATGTGATTTGAAAAGGTATTTTTTGATTCTTACTGAGTTATGTTTTACTAGTTACATTATAGAGAGATGTTTCTTTCGATAGGAATGTCCAAACAAAGACTGTTGGTGGGACCTTTGAGTCATTGGGGGGCAAGCTCTGTTTGTTTATAAGCATTCTTCCAAAAATCTTTTTCGATTATGCAGATTTGGATTAAGTGGAAGGTGAGTAAATGATGACAGAATTTTCATTTTCTGAACTATACACATTTTCTGGTTTGTTAATTTGCATGTGTGTACTGTTGGTAGTTTTTTGGCAATTCTTTTTGAGTTTGGAGAGACAGAACATGTTCAAATGATATTTCACCCCAAATTGAATAATCTTTTTGTTGTTGTTGTTCCTTTATTTCTTCTGCGGAGCACAAAATCTGATAATTTGACGAATGTTGGTAACCAAACAGGGGGGTCCTTTTTACCATTGAACAGACATAAAACAACTGAGACATATTTTTGATGTTCCACAGTCATATACATGTTCTGAATGATATCAGGTTGAATAAATATTGACAGAATTTTCTTCTTTTGGTGAACTGAGGATCTAACAGAGGAAATAACTTTTAGTTTGTATGAACTGCATGCACACAGAATGGATGTCTATGTGGCAAGGCATTGGAACGGGATATATTTTAAAATAAGAAAAATAAAAATTCTCAACCCTTGTGATGATTGTGTAAGCAAGTACATTTTTTACTTTAAAGCTTGTAACTTTTCATATTTATTTTAACCACAAGTTAAGCATATTTAGACTTTTAAATCCTCTCTAGTTTCCTGTAGACTTATATGTTCATAAGAGTAAAGACATACTAAATTATATAGCATTGTTCCACAAATGTTGGGAATACAGGTTAACTTCTTTTCGATGTCAACCTAATAAAATCTTCTGTCTAACAATGTGCTGTGGGTCTCACTGCGTGTGTGTCCTTTTGTTTTGTATTCGCACAGAAATTTGGTGACAAATCGTGATGAATGAGTTTGGGAGGACTTTCCTGGTCACCAGTTGCTGGATCTGGCCACACCTGAAGAGATTCTGGGCTTGGAGGCTCCCTGAACAGCTAAGGTAGATTACTTTATATTGATCTCAGAATTGATGGGCCTCTAAACTTTCTCCTCTGCCTGACAAGGACAAATGCACTTACTGAATAACGATTTATAAATGCAAACAATACCGATCAAATTCTTTTACATTTATTCTGAATGTAATTCACGAGTCGTTGGATTTACACTGTGCATCCTGTGTATTTTTTTCTGATAATCTACATTGATATTGTCTCGACTTTCTTCTTCTGTGGTGCTGTAATGCTAACAGACACTGTGAACATTTTGCCCGTCAGAGTCATGAGGCTTTGTTCAGCATCTGTTGCCTAGCAACAAGTTTTCCGTGTAGAGCCGTGTCTATGTGTCTGCCTCCTCGCACGCCCCTTGCTCGTGTTCTACTGAAAGTCACCGTCAATGTCTGTCGCATGAGAGCCGTTTCAGAGGGGGCGGGGCTTCAATCTTTGTGTCATCCATAAGAGCATCATCTTTACTCTTCTGATGAAAATGCTTTGTGGCCAACTTGTTGCCATGTCGGTACCCTAAGTTGGATAAGCCATTTCTAATAGAATGTCCTTCAGTATGTTGATATGAGTTCGCAATTTTAAAGATTTGCAGAACTACGCTATTTAAAAGCTAAAGGTAAAACAAAAACGCATATACAATAATATAGAAAATGTACATTGGAATTTTCTGTTGGCCTTTAGTTTACGACAGAGCATAGTAAAATGTTTGGATCTCCTTATAGTTAATTTTGTCAAGTTCAACTCACTGATATACAAACAGACAACACTATCAGATTACATGCATACAATTTTAAAAATTTGTTTGTCTATAAGTCGTCGTTTTATCTATATTTGGTCTCCTTAGCGTCACTTGTGATCACCCGGCCCGTAACAAGTTGCCTGCTTAATGCTTTAATGTTAAAAATATCTATTTGCAGTTCATCTCTACAGACCTTTTGCTTTATCTTCTATTGTATTGGTCCTTCAAACTGTCCAGATTGAGATTGCTTTTCATTGCCACAAGATTAATTTACCGAGCCTATAGAAATATAACTGAGAGTGGTAAATTGTCATATCAAGTGCATCAGCGGATGCTGTCTTTGCAAGGATTTGGAGGTGAGGTCTGCAGGTGTTGAGCTAGTGGGTGGATGTCGGTGTTTTCGTCTGTCATCGGCTAGCGGTAAATAGCAGGTGGTGCGCTGCAGAAAAATGGCCGTATACCCTCCACGCAAAGCTATTCTGAGCCTATATGCTTCTATAGGTCCACGGATCTACTGCAACTTCATGACGCACTTAATCTCAATTGGAGGCGACTGTATGTGCCTCTATAAATGGCCTCACTATTTCGCTCTCTCTTACCTTCTTTTATCTATTTTAAGAGAGGAAGAACCACACAGTTTGAAAAAAAATTCAAGCAAGCAAATGGATACATTTTTGCCATACGGGAAGTCCCAAATACATTATTTGTGCCGTGGACATGAATGACTTCTGAAATTGTGTGGCTTGTTGAGATGAGGTGTGCCATTACCTTTGTAAGACATTCAATTTTCACTTGGCCGATGATGTAAAAGAAAAAAACACAAAGAGACCGACCATACATGAGAAGAACCAAGGTCTTTCAAGGGGTCAGAATATCATCTGCTGTTTAATTCTCTGGAAACATGGATCTGGTCCTGATTTGTAAACAGATTCAGGGATGAGATCTTTTGACCTGGCACGTGACCAGCAACCACCCATAACACACACCATCTACACTAATGGCCTAGCAAGTGCATACTAATGCTTTAAAAGCAACCTTGCAACTTGTTTATGAAAAACACAAATATGTGACCAGTACACACAGAAGTTACATGAGTCCTTGTAAACTAAAATAGTTTTTTTTTTAAATTAGCGCTGTCAAACGATTAATCGCAATTAATGGCATCCCGAAAAAAAATTGTGTTTACCTAATGTATGTCTGTGTACCGTGCATATTAATTTTGTGTTTATTAACACATACTTGCAAATATATTTAGGAAATATTTGAATATATTTATTTATTTTAACTAATAATCGAAATTCTACATCAACGTTTATTAAGTGTTATTATTTATATATTTTTTAAATATATGAATTTATGTGTATGTGTTCATAAATACAAAATAAATATGCACAGTACACCGACACATATTGCGTAAACATAAACTTTTATTCTGGATGCGATTAATCACGATTAATCATTTGACCGGCCTATTTTTTATTTAAAAAAAAAACATTTCGCTGATGGTTAGGTTTAGGAGTAAGTTTAAGAATATTTTTTTATCTTTCTTCTTGTAAAACTGCTTTAAAGCAATAAAACATTGTTACACAAATAAAACTGAATTGAATATGATATACTGTAATTTCTATATACAATTGTGGTGTGTGTGGCTGCCATTGCCAGTGTTCTGCCAAATTAAGCAACTTCGTGCCTCATGGTTGTGTGTTTTTCCCCTTTATAAGCTTTCCTGTGTCAGGTGTAACGCTTTTACATTGTGCAGAGGCGGATCTGCTCATGAGAGATAGTGAAGATATTCTTTAAGAATCAGTCTCCATGGTGGCAGTGTGTCTGAAAACGTGTGGGAGTTTGGACACAGCACTGCATATGAATGACAGTTTTACAGTATCTTGCATTTTTTAAAAATCTGCAATTTTAGATATGTCTTAATATGATGAAAAAGGTTGTGTCACATACAGTCACAGTGGTAGACACATTTATTTTGGCGCAGTGACATAATTTGTCACCATCTAACATTTGGGCCTAGTATGTAGACACTTTCTGGGCTTAGTCAAAGGGCTAATCCAAGTCACCATTAAGATTGATGTACTTGATCTTCTTGAGTCTCTCCTATGGCCCTATATCATTTATTTGCCCATGAATTTGATACTTAAAATTGTCAAGTGTGCTACAAAGCATAACAATTCTAATCAAACAGAAAAATGTACAATGTATTAATTACCTGCATTTTTGCTGCCACAGTCTTTAAACAACCTTAATTTCAAAGATGGTTTTGTTTTGTGTGCATGCTTGTCAAGCTCAAAATTGTCAAAGTAAAGCTGTCTATATTGCTCACATTTCTTTTTGGAAGAATGGTTTTGTTGTACATGGTTGAGGGGAGCCGTGCTTGTCCTTTGTGATTTGATGGCATCGCTGTGAATGAGCTCTCAGTGTGTGTCCTCTGACAGACGGCAACAAAGTCTCAAAGAGTTTCTCATCGATCTTTCAGTGTTTTGACTCAGTGACAGCTCTGTCAGTGAGCTCTTTCTTTGTCATAAAGTGTATCAAGGGTGTTTATGTCCCAACATAAAGCTGAAAAATGACTGTGCATGCTGATTTTATGTTTGCATTCTCTGAGTAGAAATGGCAATCATTTTAGACTGTTGAGGTAGGGTGACCAACACCCATCCAACCAAAAGTAGAACAGGTTAGACGTTTGTGTGGGACAATGTGGGACACCACGGAAAGGTTGCGTAAAGCTGTGATATAACAACGGAATACATTTTTAAAATATATTTTTTCTATCTATAGGCACATTCAGTCTATAATAAAGTAAA
This sequence comes from Triplophysa tibetana, assembly GCA_008369825.1. Lineage (NCBI taxonomy): Eukaryota > Metazoa > Chordata > Actinopteri > Cypriniformes > Nemacheilidae > Triplophysa > Triplophysa tibetana. The sequence continues at coordinate 10,645,365 of CM017897.1, read as the reverse complement.
AAACTGAATGTAACCATTAAGTACAAAGTTAATGTAACAACATGGGCACACATCTTTAAAAACTTAGATGTGGATTCATTCGCGGAGTAATTACTTACCAGGGAACTCTTTTTTTTGAAAGAGTTATCGGAGGCTTGGTGGTGACGTTGATATCGAGCGAACATGTGTGACCCTGGACAACAAAACAACAAAACCAGTCTTATGGGTAATTTTTTAGAAGTTGGATCATCTGAAATCTGAATAATTTTTTTTGATGTATAGGTTAGGATATGACAATATCTGATAGAGACTCTGCAATCTGAGGGCGCAAAAGAGAAAATTGGCTTTGACGTTGTTCATCAGAAGTTTTTATATATTTAGGGTAGGGAATTTACAAAATATTTACATGGAACATGATCTTTACTTAATATCCTAATGATTTTTGTCATAAAAGAAAAATCAGTAATTTTGACCCATAAAATGTATTTTTGGCTTTTACATGAAAAGGTGCCTGTGCTACTTAAGATTGCTTTTGTAATCTAGGGACACATATAGTGTAGTCTGTTTATAGCATCATATTAGCTATTTACTTGGCGATTGTATTTAAGATTCAAAGGCAAAAAATGTTGTGTTCATTTTTAAGGATTATCTTGATAGACAAAACGTGTAAACATCCATAACTTTTGTTAATCACAGAGCTTATTTTTGCAATCTTCCAAAAGTCTATTGGAATAATTCATAGGCTTTCGGTCGAGGGAACCTGCAGTGGTTCCCTCGACCGAAAGCCAATGAATGTTTTGCTAACTTCCGCTAACTTTTTGCGCTAACTTCCGGGTTACCCTTCAAAAATAGGTCATCTCTGCGGCTCCTTATATATTGTTAATATCTACTTATAACGTACAAGATAAAAATATAGCATTTTTCATCATGAGCATATGTACAGTACAGAATAAGCATTACTTCACAGCCCAGAATACAGTTAAAATATCTACATTACTATCCTATTACCATCCTAAATGACAAGGATATTAATGTCTGTTATTCTATCTCACACTTCACGCTTTCACGTGTCTTGTCCGTAAAGATCGGACTGTAGTGTTATTTGAGAGCGTTTTTGCGTGTGTAGTCCAGACCGAGAGACAGGGCTTCCCCCGCCACCATCATCGATTCTCTCTGTGAAAGACTCTCCGTTCCTTCCTGTAGTATTGATGAATGATTCATAAGCCTGTGCAGAATGGAGATCAGATAGAAATTGGCGTTGTGCTTTGGACAGAGGGAATGTGGTAGCCTGCTCTGCTCCTACAATTATAGATGCACTCGAGCGCCAACACATGGCTGTGAACCTGTGATGGGTTTTGGTGTAAAATCAGCTTGTTGGGTTCATTAGCTGTTTTAAATGTTTTTTTTACGACGACCAGATGCTTGAATCTTGTGAACAGCACAGGAAAATGTCCCTGGATAGTCTTTATACAACCAAACCAGCAAATTTTAAGCAAACACCTTGTCTGTGTTGTAAAGCTCTTTGTTAAAGCATAACAATAACCTCTTTTTTTACAGGTTTGTGAATAACAACGAGGTCAAATGTTTGGGTTTGAAAGAGATGCAGAATTGTTTACAACAAAATAAAGACTTTCGAGTCTGCGTTTGAGCCTTGATCGGGATCCTTTTTTTTAGGAGTTTTTAATGATCCCATTCCCTGCTATCCCATTTTTCAACCTTTCGTTAGTGTGTAATGTTGTTGTTAGAGCATAAACAATACCTGCAAAATGATAAAGCTCAAAGTTCAGTGCCAAGCGAGATATTGTCTTCAACAGAATTTGCTTTTCAAGGACTACAGCCCTCTACTTCCCGGGTACATGATGTCACCAAACCTCCGCACATAGGAATACGCCAAAAAAGGAGCGAGGCCTTCCTTAGAGAAGAGGAAGAGCTGCTGGAGTAGTATTCGGTTATCAGACATTATAAACATTTGACTGAGTTACGCGCTTAACTACTTTCACTTTCATCACAGTCTTACAGCTGGTAATAAGAATTCAGCTACACACAATCTAAGATAACCAACAGTCAAATAACAGCTTCCATGACTTTAACATCGACTGTGAAAGCTGTTCTGTGTTATACACTGATATTGTGTGTGTGTGTCTGTGCGCATAGCCTACCTCTAAAACACTTCTATGAAACGTCCTTTGAAGTCCTGCTTGCAAGTGTCTCCTGGTTAATCAGCTTGTTTTATTATCCAACTCTGGTCCAATATAAAAAGGTAAAACTAACGCTTCTGTTATAAGTGTTGATTAATATAACCGATCTGACGTCATTCGCTCCGGTGTCATTTCCCTGTCCAAAATATGAAAAAAAGAAATTCAACCTCTAACAAAGATTGACGTTTGCTCATGCACTAGCAGACACCCGTTATACTTCAATCAAACCGCATGTTTTTAACTGATGAAGTGAAGCTGACGCCATTGTTACTGTTTATTGCTAAAAGTCTATGAATACACGTGCACTGAGAGGGGCACCGACCAATCACAACAGCCTGATAATCGGAAGCTTGCTGATATGGTATGGGTGGGACATCTTCACACACACGCTCTAAGCAGGGAACCAATCACGACAGATCTGGTCAGCTTTACCAATCAGAGTGTTTCGAAAGGAGGGACTTGATAAAGACAAAAGAAATCCAGTCGTTGAGGGCTGAGGGCCAGCGGTGAACAATAGACTTGAAATATGTGAACTATAAATTGTTTTTTGAAATTAGAAACATGAACATCTATTGTTAAACACCCAAAAAACATAATCAAAGGCTCAAAAACAGCAAAAGAATGGCTTCTTTAAGGAATGTTTTGTTTATAAATCAACAAAGCTGACTTAATTTAGATGTTGTTAAAGCAAGTAAATATGGTTTAATTACGAAGTAGCCAATATTGTTTTTGTTCATGTAATAAAATTGCCAGTTAACTCGTTCTGTGCCGACTTCTATCCAATATAAAAATAGTCGACACATAAGAAAGAAAAATCAAATATATTAAAAATCACATATATTATTTCTCCTATAGTGGTTCTCAAACTTTTTTGTTGTAAGGCGCCTTTGTGTAGAGTGCATTTCCGCCTCCCCAAATAAACACTTATAATCTTAAACATTGAATTTTAATTAAATAAACATGAAAGGGATAATCCACGGGTTGGACGGGGAGGCCAAGAACCGCCCGATGCAAAGCGGAGGATAGCGGTGGATTATCCCTCTTATACCATGGTCGTTTGCCAAATTAACGGTCATTAATCTGTAAAGTTTTTTATATTTTCCTTTTTGAAAAACTGTATTTATGTTTATAACACTGTACTTTGTTTTAAAGTACCTTTGCATCAAATTACAAAAAAAAATGTAACGCTTATGCAAGGGTGTTTCAACGTCTATGGTAGTCACAGTAAATTTGACATCATTCTCTCATTTGACTGCCGTTATAAGACTCTTTCTACTTTTTTTCATTTTGTTGAAAGTAGTGAAAACACTATCGTTGTGTTTTTCTTTTGCTATTCGAGCAAATGAGAATGCAAAACATTTATTTGTGTTAGTCTTCCATTCTTCGCTATAGATTTTTGTCCCACTATGACGATTTCCACTGCTGAGAAACCTAGAAATGTGAAAAAGATCCATGGATTTTTACTGTGCATTTGGTCATAATTTATTTTACAGTGCCCATGTAACAGTACAATTACACATTTAAGTACTGAGTAATAATAATTAACTACATGTTCTTACTATAGGGTTAGGGTTAAGATTAGGGTACGGTTTACATGTAATTTTGCATAGTGTATAGTGAATACTATTGTAAATACATGTAACATGTAAAACAAGTGCACCATAAAATAAAGTGTTACCGTTCATTTTTCTTGATCAGCCAGGTGAAAATGCATTGTATTGTTTAATGCACACCTTCCAGCCAATTAGAATCGAGTATTCGAACAGACCATGGTATGGTATATTTTCGTTGGTGTTCTTATTGTTTGTAACCAAACAACAGGGGTACCCATTGACTTTTGCCTTGGTTTTGTGTTCACACAATAGAAGTGAATGATTACCATTGTTCGGTTATCAAAATTCTTTTGTGTTCTGCATTAGAAAAAAATCATACAGGTTTGAAATGAATAGAGGTCGAGTAAATGATGACACAGTTTTCGTTTTTGGGTGATTTTAATGGCCAAACACTCCATTACTCCCTGTAAATACCATGTTTTGACAAAAAATCTCTATCCAGGAATGGCCCTACATCACGGTTCAGCATATCCTAAACTGTGTTAAGCCCTCTAGCCTTGTTGATGTGTTGAACGTTAACCTTAGACAGTGCTGGATGGTTCTTGACATCGTTCCCTTCTTCCTCTAATTGTATTTTTCATCTGAATGGGCTCGCCGTTGGGCCTGTATGATAAGTGATTGTTTTTCTCTGCCTGGTCAGATATGTTCTAATGAAGGGCATGAGATGAGTTACAGCAAAGGATGGGAGCCATGTGTAACGGCACATAAAAAACAACAAAAAAAAGTTAGCTCTCTCGCAAAACCTAATCCATCAGCTGAATGCCCTACTTAAAACCATACGGGTGTACGTGTTACTGTAAGTTGACTGAGCAAATAACTATTCGTAATGCTACATGAAGCCATGGGATACGCAAATCTATATTACAGTCATAACTTTGTTTTATTTCTTTTTTGAGGCTGGGCCCTCGGGGAAAAGCTGTGTTGTCATGGTTGCAGTGTGTAGCACATCCAGCTGTTTGTTACCGTGAAGCTACTGTATATCTGTGAGCTGAACAGAGAGTGTTTGCCTAAAGAAAAACAAGAGTGGTGAGTCATCAACGATGACAGTAGGGAAGACCTAAGTTGAAATCTAGGCTGAAATTCCCTTCCAGCAATAAAAGTGTGAAAGAGAGATGGAGAGAGAAAGGGTAGCAAGGTTATACCATGTGTTTCTATTGTATTGTTATGCATATGTTGCAATGTGTTCTTCACATTGGATACATTTGACCATTTCAAAAATCACTATGATAATAATATTTATTTTCACATGATAGCCTAGTTATACTAGTCTTTTTTTTTAACTTTATTTAAACCTTTACAAATTTACAAAACAACCCCCTACCCCTTGCCAGCAAATAAACAGCAAATAAATTATGAGTATCAAGGATATGCAATATACAACAATAATACACTCCAATAAACACATACGTGTGCGAGTAGTCATACATACATAAGAAACAATATGGATACATATACAGTCATGGCCGAAATTGTTGGCACCCCTGCAATTTTTCAAGAAAAAAAGTATTGCATCAACACATGTTTTGCTATACACATGTTGTTTCCAAAAAAAGGAGGGAAAAAAGCAAATTTGACGGAATGTCACACAAAACTCCTAAAATGGGCTGGACAAAATTATTGCCACCCTTTCAAAAGTGTGGATAAATAAGATTGTTTCAAGCATTTGATGCTCCTTTAAACTCACCTGGGGCAAGCAACAGGTGTGGATAATATAAAAAATCACACCTGAAAGCAGATAAAAAGGAGAGAAGTTGACTTAGTCTTTGCAATTTGTGTCTGTGTGTGCCATACTAAGCATGGACAACAGAAGGAGGAGAAGAGAACTGTCTGAGGACTTGAGAACCAAAATTGTGGAAAATTATCAACAATCTCAAGGTTACAAGTCCATCTCCAGAGATCTAGATGTTCCTTTGTCCACAGTACCTAACATTATCAAGAAGTTCGCAACCCATGGCATTGTAGCTAATCTCCCTGGACGTGGACGGAAGAGAAAAATTATGAAAGGTTGCAACGCAGGATAGTCCGGATGGTGGATAAGCAGCCCCAAACAAGTTCCAAAGAAAATCAAGCTGTCCTGCAGGCTCAGGGTGCATCAGTGTCAGCCCAAACTACCCGTCGACATTTAAATGAAATGAAACGCTATTGGAGGAGACCGCAATAGGAGAAAGATTCCACTCCTGACACAGCGACATAAAAAAGCAAGACTACAGTTTGCCAAAATGTACTTGAGTAAGCCAAAATCCTTCTTGTGAACAGATGAGATCAAGATAGAGCTTTTTGGTAAAGCCCATCATTCAACTGTTTACGAAAACGGAATGAGGTCTACAAAGAAAAGAACACCGTACCTACAGTCAAATATGGTGAAGGTTCAAAGATGTTTTGGGGTTGTTTTGCTGCCTCTGGCACTGGGTGTCTTGACTGTGTGCAAGGCATAATGAAATCTGAGGATTACCAAAGGATTTTGGGTCGCAATGTAGGGCCCAGTGTCAGAAAGCTGGGTTTGCATCCGAGATCGTGGGTCTTCCAGGACAATGAACCCAAACATACTTCAAAAAGCACCCAGAAATGGATGGCAACAAAGCGCTGGAGAGTTCTGAAGTGGCCAGCAAAGAGTCCAGATCTAAATCCCATTGAACACCTGTGGAGAGAAAAAATTGCTGTTAGGTAAAGGCGCCCTTCCAATATGAGAGACTTGGAGCAGTTTGCAAAGGAAGAGTGGTCCAAAATTCTGGGTGAGAGGTGTAAGAAGTTTATTGATGGTTATAGGAAACAATTGATTTCAGTTATTTGTTCCAAAGGGTGTGCAACCAAATATTAAGTTAAGGGTGCCAATAATTCTGTCCGGCCCATTTTTGTAGTTTTGTGTGACATTGTCAAATTAGCTTTTTTTCGCTACTTTTTTTGTTTTGTTCCAATACACACAATGGGAATAAACATGTGTATAGCAAAACATGTGTTAATGCAATACTTTTCTGTGAGAAATACTTGATTTTCTGGAAAAATTTCAGGGGTGCAAACAATTTCTGCCATGACTGTATATGTGCATAGACAGGTGTACATAACTTCAAAATAAATAGTCTTTTTTTAATATCTTGGATTAATACGCAAAAAGTTTCAATTTCCGGATATGTATCATGCCAATACCATTGAATATTTACTATTTACCGTTTTATCTTACGTCTTGTATAAATAACACATACAAAGAAGTATCACATTTTTGTTTGACACTTCATCGTCTGATTGACACATTCAATTCAATTCAATTCAAGTTTATTTATATAGCGCTTTTCACAATGTGTATTGTTTCAAAGCAGCTTTACAGGGCAAACAGGAAAAACAGAAAAGGTAAAACACAGCAAAGTGCATTGTATTTATACAACGAGTAAGATCATTCTAATAAATAATATATCATTTCTAAATAAATAAATGCAGTCTCCCGGTGAGCAGGCAAACACTGCCCTAATGTGGCGAGGAACCCAAACTCCAATGATTGATTAATGGATAAAAAAACCTCGGGAGAAATCAGGATCAACCGGGAGGGCCAGATCCCCTCTGACGTGTCATAGCTGCAGTCAAACTGCTGACATGTGATTTAAGTTTAGCATTTAATACCAAATATTGTAACTTCAGCATTAATAAGACAAATAGTCCTTAATAAGACAAATAGTCCTACACATGCAGTAGTGCTTTAAAGTGATGTCGAACCTGTACAAAAACAGATGGTTTCATGCTTTATTCTAACATACATTATTCATATTATTGAAGATTTACCAGTAACTTTGTATTTTGCAAAGCATTAGGAAGCGTTTCAGGAGGGAGAGATTTTTATTTGTGCCTTGCATGCAGCAAATGCAGAAAGCTTATTGAGTCAATACTCAAGAGAGTGACTGTAATTAAAAGCAAGAGAGGACCAGCAAAATATTAATAACTAATTACGTTTTAGTTAATGTATGCGTTATTTCGTGTGGGTTTTTTAATTTTTAATGTATTTCTTGAATATTCAATTTACAGCCTTATTTCATGCTAATATGTTCTATAGTTTGCGTTTTTTATTTAAAGTCAATTAAATTCCCTAACCAATGTTAGTGCTTGCTTTGTCCTTTTTATATCTTATCCTCATATTTTAATTTAGTTTCATAAAAAGCATATAACTCAAAATATAATATTTGGCCAGAACTAGACATATTGTAAATTTTATAATATATGAATAGGCTTAGCGTTCATGCTATATCGACGGTTCCAGCGGCAACAAAATAAACAAACAGTATGAGGCCCAAACATAATTTCCGGTAGACCTCCGCAAAGAATCAATAACCGTTGAATTGTTCGAATTTAATGTAATACTATTAATATACAATAAAACATTAATATAAGTTCATATGAATCTAAATTAAATCTAAAATAAAATATCATAACCAAACACTGACCGGAAATTGACTTTGCGCCAGACGTGTGGTTCCGATAAAACCGCCTATTCTGTATATAAAAGTTCCATATTATGGCATGTAAACATGTCAAATGGCACTCTTTGTAAGGGAATCCCTCTAATAGAAAGCACAGCACTAGAACTCTGTTTTGATCTATTTGTCATCCCCACTTTTGAGATATTAATAATGCTTTGATATCACATTCAGTAACAATCACAGCTGTTGTCAGACCTGTCACATATTTGCAAACAGTTGGCACCTCTACATGATGTGTACTAATTGTAGCTGATCGCACACGTTCACAGACTCACACTGTCTGAGGAAGGTTGCTCTCCCGCGTGCCTGGGGGGCTATGCTGATTATTACCATCATCATACATCCCCAACTTCTCCATTCTACAAAGAGCATAATTTGCTTGGAGACGTGGATATTTTAAGCCCAGGTTGCTGTACGCTGATTGATTTATTATGAATTTATTTATTTTTGACTGCTGAGATGAAAACTTGAAAGGAATCAAGGATTTAAATAATAGCATTGATGTGTAGACCCAAAATCCAGTAGTTATGAATGTAAACTTTTTTCAGGAATGTAATAAACTAAAATATTTTTTATCGAAAATCAAAAATGAGTGTGTTAAATGTGTTTTCTATAGGTCGATTCATTTGTGCATGCTTTAAAGTGTTTCTTTGTCTACCTTAGAAGATCAGTTAATTCAATTGTCTTTATGGCTTTTCACACCAAGATATTTCTACTTTGAAATCTTGTTAAGATCTTATTCCTGTTTCCTGGCGAAAATTATAGTAGGAAAAGGTATCATCTGCTCTTTGGAATGACCTTATCTGTCTCCGCTCCAAGCGGTGTTCACTCGCTGGTCCCTTTGGATATTCAGACCATATCTTGTGATAAGATTACCCCTTTCCCCTTCGCCACCCCCCTCCCCCACAAGAGCCCAACAAAGCTCATTTTCTCTGAACCAACATTTGGTATTTCCTCCATCTCGCTAGAGACTCCTGCCCATCCATTCATCTCCCATCTTCCTACTCCTCTGCCTCCTATGTTGTGTGAGATGTGACTTTCATGGTCAATCTTTCAGGACCTCACTGTGCCTTGTCCCAGACGCTGCTTGAATTATTAATCCTATACTGCCATTGGAATTCTCCCTGGATTGCAGGCCAATGGCAAAGCTCGTTTGATGTGGAAGTTGAATAGGGCGTGGCCAATGGGAATACTGTTGCGAATTCACTACTTGAAAGAGAAAGAAAGGGATTTTGTGTATCTGTTGACTTTACATTCCTCATGTGCACCCCCATTATGACAGAACTTCAATTTTGTGCAAACTGTTCCTTTAAGGTTGATTTTGCATTTTATAATACATTAAGGATCACTAAAACAATTTCATATGCTTTTAAGAGGATAAAGGAGATTTTGAAATGAAGTCTCACTATTATTGCTTTAAGGTCTCTGTTCTTATGACACCGCCGTCAAACTCTTATAAGAGGTGATAAATCAACTGTCAGATGTAGGAAGCATTAAGAGACCTTTAGAGGAAGCTCGCGATTTCCATTAGACGGAAACTGTTCTCCGTCTTGTATTATCTCTCACTTGTCTCCTTGAGCACAGATTCATTCTGCAGTATTGCTCAGTCAGGTACATCGCTCCAGTCTAGTATGACGCTTACCGGCTCTCGACCAGACTTCCTTCTCAACTTCCATTCTCTCTGCTAGACTGTGAGTCTCCGAGGGTATTTGAAGGCGACTAGACGGAAATATTCAGAGCCAACTTTTTGTAGACTATTGAGCCTATATTTGATTACAATATCAGTGAAACATTCTTGATGTGTGTTCACATTTGAGCTTTCATTAGTAATGATTGTCAAGGTGAACATTAATATTTTTATTGCTCATACTTAAATTAAACTAGGACACTTTGATTTGTATCTTGATCTGCATCCGAAATTAAGAGGAGAGGGTGCAAAAGTATCTAAGAAATGATAAAATCACACATAAACTCATATGAGCACCACGGCTCAGTGTGACATATGCAACATGCTCCTACAAAAGATTTCAGATGCACATTTGTCTGTTTGATGTTCGAATTAGCTTCCTGTGTGACAACACAAGCAGTTTTTACATCCTGTATATTATTATTTTTAACCCATGGTTGGGTAACATCAACCCAGCATACTAAAAAACTAAAACATTTTGTTAGGGAATATTACTGTTCTAATTCATAGAATTGTCACATATTTTTGAAATGCAGTGTAAAAATGAGAAAATGGATGCAAAATTACAAGTCAGGTGTAAAATAACAGGAAAAACAGTTGACACAAATTTTATTTTAACTTTTTTTTTACACCCTAGCTCCCGGAATATTACTGTTTTTTTATTTTTTTCCCCCTTACTTCCTTTACAGTATATGTTTACACATATTGCAAACAATTTTTTAAATAATAACGAAATTCACATATCATAATGACATAACTTTAAAGAAAGTGGATCAAAATAAAAGATACGATTAAACAACTTTTAATGAATGATCCTTTATAATATAGTATATTTATTCACCCCCCTCCCCCCAAATCTTATTTTCATGACCCAGCTTTTATTCTGTCCATATTTTACCAAACCACGGGTTGAATAATGTTTCTTCCAAAACTGCATAGGATACTTAAAAATTGGAACAAATGACACGATTTTAAAAACTCAATAAAAGTATGTAGCTGTAAGATGATTGTAGGTAGTACTCTACATGTAATTCGACTAGCATTTTAAAGGGGCAGTTTATCAAAAAATAAAAGTTCTTTCACCATTTACTCACCTTCGAGTTGTTCCAAATCTGTATACATTTCTTTGTTCTGATGACCACAAAGAAATATATTTGAAAGAATCCTTGTTACCAAACACTTTTTGGCCACCATTGACTACCATAGTAGGAGCAATTGTTAGCAAATTTCTTTATGTTGAACACAAAAGAAGATATTTTGCAGAACGTAGGTAAGCAAACAGTTCTGGGACACTTTTGACTACCATTGTCATTTGTCCTGCTATGGTGGTCAATGGCAGCCAAGAACTGTTTGGCTACAAGCATTCTTCGACATATCTTTCTCCGTGTTCATCAGAAAGAAGAAATGTATCCAGATTTGGAACAACTCGAGGGTGATTAAATGATGACAGAATTTTCATTTTTGGGTGAACTGTCCTTTTAGCTGGACTCTATGACTGCATTTATTGTTCATGTGGTGATAAATGACTCAACTGGAAGATGTCTCAGATTTATCAGTGACAATGTGCAGCTTCCTCCCAGAGCAGTGCATCACAAGATTTACACAGCAGTTTGTCTCTCCATCACTTCATTCCTTTAAACAAGCTTGTTCGTTTTTGTCAAGAATCATTTTGGATCGGATTATTAATTCAGATGAGTTCCAGCGTGTGATTACTTAATCCATTTCCGTGGTGCTGAATAATGGATCTCTCACCAACAGTGGACTAACAGCTCTTGTGTTTGAAGTGCCGGGATTGTCCATGGTGAATTGATCTAGATCCCACTGCTTTCAGGATATGAGTTTCTCAACTAAACGATGTTTCTGTGATTGCTTTTGTTGTCTGATATTGAGTGTGAAAGAAATAGTCTTTCCCACAAAATATCCATGAACGAGGTTTCTCTGTTCTGTCTGTCTCTGTGACTGCAGACATAACCTGCCTCATGCTTACTAAAGGGAAATAGTAACAAATAGTAACAAAATAATTTGTAAGGCAATGTTAGATTTTTAAGATCCGCCTTAACAAGTTATTTGGTGGCACAGTGGTCCAGTGATGTATCAGATGGTACTCTACTGAATAATTTTCATTTATCATGGTGTTTAAAGTGCCTCAAGGTATTTTTTTATACTTTAGAGTCACATCAGCGTGAGATCATTTCAACCAATGGCTTGACTTCCTTTATTAAAATGTGAAAATACTGGAAATGTCACAGTACATCCAAAACATTATCGCATTACAAGGTCTGTTTTTTGCAAGTGTGGTTCCATACTGCTCAGAATGTCTCCTCCCTTCATACTCAGTTTTGATATTTCTGGTGTAATTGGTGTTGAAATATGTCAAATGGCTGTAAAATATTAAGTTCCCAAGCTTCATTACCCCTGTCGAGTTGATTCAAAACTGTTTATGGATGCAGTTGTGTGTCCTTGCATAAATATTAGTGCACAGACTCCTGAATAAACGCTATATAAGTGTATAGACGAAGGTAGTATGCAGTATAGTTATAACATGCATGTGCATATGTTTAAGCAATAACATCAGGGTAAGTCGTGTTGCACACCATCCTTAATCTGACATTCAGGGTTCATAGCCATTAGCAGCTGCCTGTCAGCTAGCTTTAGCCACCGCTGGATGGTTGCTTGGCAACTGAGACCCCACGCAACCAATCGGCTTGCGTGGAACTGGAGTATATTCCGCATAATAGAGACCAAGGATAACCCCTTAATTCCATTTACTTGGCCTTTTCTATTATTGATTTCAAGGGCAAGTCTTGCGCCTCAAAAACACACCAGGCCAAAGAGGTGTTTGTTTGAGCAGCTTTACAAGCATCATATCGTGCTTAAAAAGAAAAGGAAAGTCATACGGATTCCTATGGATTTTTATTGCTTTCTTTGCATGGAAATGTTGTTTTGACTAGATTTGGCAAACTGTGGAAACAATCAAATGGTTTTTAGTGGTGTGTCGAGGTCCGATATCCTATAATTGTGATACTTTCAAATTCTAAGGTTACGATAATTCTCTCCTTATTTATGAATTTATAGATTTATTGTCTTATTATGCTTTGCTTAACATTGCTTGTGTCTTCGCTAGACACATTGTTATGTAAAAGGCAGTGATGTAGAATCTTGTGAGACGAGTGCACATCTATTCTTCTTTTATTTACAACAAACTAGGATGGATTAACGCAAGACCAGACTAATCTTGGAAAGATTTAAGCATATAATAAAATATGGTTAATTATCTCTGCTGTGCAATTCATCAACTTTTTATTATGAAAACAAAATAATCAAGGTTGTTTCACATTCCTCATTTCTTTTTATTCTTTTTAAATGATTAATTTGAATGTATGCTTGCATACTTTTTTCGGTCTATTTATTGCATTGATTTTTTATTTGTTCTTAAAGATGAGGTAACACATGCAGTTTCTGCCAATCTCATATTAATCTTGTGTACCTATACAGTAGGATATCATACTTCGTATCCTCGAAAAGTATTTGGTTTGCATGTAACCTCCAATTTAAGTTAAATCCAGTGTTCAGTTATTTTTTATTAAACAATGATTTTTTTTATTAATAATGTATTTATTAATTTGTGTCCGAAGTCAACGAGTGAAAATGTTTAATAATCGGCATCTCAATATAATAATAAATGATAAATATATAATTTAAATTATATAAAAATAATTTTGATTATACTTTTGTCACAATCGAGCACTCTTATCTCTGATTAAATTGAATCCTACCTATTTGAGTTAAGATCCTTAGTCCCGGCTTAGTTTATTTAGCTCTTTTGATGAATTTTAAATGCGTGTTTACTGCGCACATGCCTCTCTACATGCAGACACCGTGTTTGTCTAAAGATTGATATACCCTAGAAGATCTTTTTCTGATCCACAGCATTCACAGTCACTCTGTGCTTGCCAGCTGCAACACAAACCCCCACAGGTTATGCATTAAAAACACTTTGCACTTTTGAAGATATGCATCAAATCTAGACACTCAAGATGCAAAATGTTTAGTTCATAAACAAGAATTGTCAAACTAAAAAGATACAGATAGGTTTGTTCGGAGGCCAGTGACTATCTGTCTTTGAATCGAGATGTTTGGGAACTCTGATGCATCCTTCCGTAACAGCAGATTGGACTTTCGAGATAAATGTGACTATATCATTGTAGATCTGTCTTGGTAGAGGCTTTTAAAGTTTGTTTACAAGATTGTGATTGAGCGGGCAGATACAAATATTGTGTATTTGCAACATTGTCAGGAACCAAAATAATGCACCAGGTTAAAATGCTGGATAATTTTAGAGATCATTTTTCATCTGTAACCAATTTTACACCGTAAGGTGCTTGAGGTAAAGACTGTTAGTTGAGTCATATTGTAAATGCTGTTTTCAGTGGTGACAGATTAAGTTTACAGCGGGCAAAAGATTGTTTGCTCATCCTTTCTGAAGCGTTTTATGTGACAAAAAAGTCTTGTCACACAGTCCATTTGGCTTCCAGCTGTAAGAAGCCAATCTGTTCAAATTCCCTCTACAATGTGTGCTTCATCCCAATTTAAATTCTCTGTACTGAAGTTAAGGAATCCCATTAGTGGCTTGGCATACACTTAAACTGAAGGAAAAAAACACAGGAGAAGATTAATGAAGTTCTTCTGTGTTTGATATGTAAATGTTCATGTTGATAGGAGTTGTCCTAGATAGAAGGGTTGTTTTAACATCTGATGGTGCAATGTGTGTAGTAGAATTTTGTGTAGACCACCACATTTTACTTACACATTTTACAAGACATTTTGTTTGGTAACCATGTAATACACAGTTACATGGTACTTGTTGTAATATAACTGAATTTATTTAATTATACAATTATTTTCACCAACAAAATGGTAAGTTAGATGAAGTTCGTGTTATGGTATAATGCCTCTTTAGAGCACGTTTGTAAATACATAATCTCAATTGCCAAATAAGCGAAACGCGATGACGTCTTTGTGTTGTGTCAGCCGTTGTATTGCTTAGCGGTTGGTTGCAATTTGCAAACCGACTCTTAGATGCCACTATATTTCATACACTGGATCTTTAAAAAAATATGAAAAAATAATGTATTTTCAGCATTCAAGAAACTAAATAATTTATTTATTTATTTACTTATTTATTTAGAAATTAGATATTATTTATTAGAATGATCTTACTCGTTGTATAAATACCATGCACTGTGCTGTGTTTTACCTTTTCTGTTTTTCCTGTTTGCCCCTGTAAAGCTGCTTTAGAACAATGCACATAGTGAAAAGCGCTGTATAAATAAACTTGAATTAAATTAACATTTAAATAATTTCTCAAATAAATTATGATTCATATGTATTTAATACGGTAAGAGTGGTTAGTATTCTGCTTACTACTGTGATTTCAAAGAAATGTAAACAATTTTACTACTACATTGTTGTGCAGAATCTTTATATATATTTTGTTTGCCATGGTAGCAACGTTGTAGAAATAAGTGGTTTTATTGAATACAGGGACACATCTAGTATGAAGTAGAAATACCTGTTACATCAGCATATTTCCAATGCTAGATCCTTCTAGCCAGGTTATATTAAGGAGGTTTGTGGTTCTTTTTGATTGTGATTGAAGTCCTGTGCGGGTGTGGATGTACGGAGGGCATTTTCTGCATGGATAGTCTTTAATAAATGTATATGAGAATGAGAGCACAACTGCCCGGTGTTTATTTGAAAATGTAAACGTCCTGGCGGCAATCACAACTAATGGACAAACAGAAATTGGATGGTCATAACCGGGGGGGTACGTGCAAAGAGTGTTCTGGTTGGTTGACAGGGAAGCCATCTTCAGATTATTCGACCAGTTGTGGATTTGCCTGGGATTATCTGATTGTTGATAGATAGTTTTTAAAATTAATAATACTAATGAAAGTGTATTACATATTATGCTTTTTTATACAACTAATGTGTACAATAACACACTATCAACATGGTCTTCCACTATTAGTCTGTCACTTACTATTTGGTGGAAAAAAAAGATTGCTCTCGGTTACTGTTTACATTTTAGAATGTTAAAAATCTTAAAGCGCCTTAAATTACCAATTTTACCCTGGAGGTGATATCGTGATGATTCCTATATAGTTATTTTGCAAAGTGTAAGTGTTTATGATTTACCTTAATAATGTATAATCCAGAAAATTGGATCATGTCAACCAGATTGGTTAGTGTTCCTGTCCACAGCAGGTTTAAAGAAAATAGATCACCTGAAATTATATAACAGGCAATTTGAGCAGCCTACAGCATCTATCAAATTAATACAGCAGAGCAAATAATAAAAGACAACTCGATTTATTTAGTTAATTATTATTGTTGCATTTCCAATTGTGTGCTTTTATTATACCCGTTTCTCACGATATCCATCAATGTGATGAGAGCCAGTAAACAGCTTTACTGTGTGGGTTTACAAGGGTTTTATATGGTTGTAGACACTCTAAGAAAGCACAATAATGTGACCTCCACTAGGATGGCGCAGATAAAACGGTTTATCTGGAAGGAGGGCCGTATAATACCTTTCGGACCATCTTAAACGCCCGGTCTGGTTCAAACACATTCACGTTTCTTGAGCGGTCATGGAGCGCAAAGAAGATCACAAGACCTTATCTATTCCTTCCTCTCTCTCTCATGGCTCTCACATGGCGATTTCTGTTTCAGTAACCTCGCTGGTGTGAAATGAGCGAAGAATTTGTCAAGCTGAGCTGGATGCAGTCGATGCAGCATGATGCTGTCGAGAATGTGAAAACCTTAAAAGAGCCTTGTAAAACTGGAGTAAATGTCAAGCTTGATAAAACACATTCTCTTTGATCTTTAAAGAAGCCGGGCCGCAGAATCCAGGCGTCTCAAGAAGGCGAATAGACATAATATGTGACCGGGTGTGTGGGAGGATTTAGCGAGTTTATTAATGTTCACGTCAAGATTTTCTATTTTAGCAGAAAACAATTCTTGAGATTGAAAAGGGGGAATTAAAGGAATAGTTCACCTTACATGATATTCTATTTTTTATGTGATTTTATTTTCATTCGTTTACTCTAGGGCTTTCAAATGTCATTTCCACACAATATATATTAGGGCTAAGGGTTAGTCAAGATATCAACTCTTTTTTTTTATTATTATAACATCAATACACAACATAACATTGATAACTTGAATATTAATATGACATTCTCAATTTTCAAACTAATAAAACGAAGAGAAAAAAATAATAAAAATTGAATGAAATACTGTGAAAAAAATATTACCCTACTTTTATCACATTGCATATTTATATATACATTTTTTTGTTTTTGATATCAAGTCATATTGGATCGTGTTTGATTTCAGTGACGCTAATCTCATGCATTATAATAATTTTCCAAGACTAAATATAAATGTAATTCATTACCATTTGAATATTCAGTGAATAAAACATTCACTTTTTCACACTCTTATGAATCTGAAGATTTGCAATATACTATGACACATGGTATACGCCTGATCTCATTTGTATTCCACAGACGAAAATCGTGGAGTCGCTACAGAATAAAATAAGGTAAAGGTGGTCAAAAATAGGAATCTATGATTAAAAAATCATTAATTCCTTTCCCCATATTATTAAAGCTTATATCTGAGATATTATTGCCCCCCTACCTGTGAGAATCACAGAATCAGAATTGTTGGATGTTAGATCGCTGATTTCTTTTTTAAATTGGCCTCCCTTCCACTCCTTTAAACCCAATGAGACCACCCCAAATTCACAACATTGTTTATTTTCCAGAAGACGACACATAGGGCTGTTTAAACAAACAATGGAGTGTTTTGAAAGCACCTTAAAGCCACAGTTTTTCACTATTCAAAACGTTTTCCTGGAAATGGCTTGCTTATAGTTAGATGTATAGTTTTTGAGATAGGACAAACTATTTTTGCATCAACTCTCTGATTTGTTTGGCTGTAGGCTGGAATTAGGCAGCAGTGTATACCCTCATTTTCCATAGTTCAGGATTATCACCATGGACAGCAGCATTTTGGCTCTTCAGTGTAGCAGCACTATGGACAGCGACATGCCCCGTCGGCCTAAACACTCCCCTGCAGGAGTGACACTTAACACACTCCCATATTCAGTTTGAACTGCATTAACATCCGATCATAAAGAACATCTGTACATCTTGTAAAAAGAGGGATATTGCATCTGCACTCAAATTGGCTTCTTCTACAACTAGGTAAATCCAAGTCACTTTGTGTATTGGTTGTTAATTACTGTATTGTGCTTTATGATCTATGGTGTAAAGGTCCCTGGAGTCGCACTTTACCACGATACAGGGTGCTGATAGATTCTAGCAAGCATGATTGCTAAAAGTGAACAAACCTAATTGAGCCTTTGATTCTAAGATTTCTCAACATCAGTCAAATCTTACTTGCACATATATATTCTTAAATATGTAAAATATTTCTGCTTCGCACTACATGTCCAAGATAGATAATCTCCAAGACATTACGTTATACTGTTTGTGTTTTGTGTTTTCTAGTATTGATTATTTTCCCTCCCTATGGTCACTCCAAGGACATAAATGCCCCATTTTGGTCTCAGCTGTAGATTGTCACGCAAACCACTCTGCAATCTTCCAATGGGATTTGAATGTAAATTATATAAATAAATAGTTAAATGTCCATCTGAACATATTTCTTTCAATGATTCCACAATGAATATCTTTTAAGGAACTAGATGTTTAGAAAAATAATGCATTTATTGTATTCAAGCAGATCCACTTACTGTAACTACATTCTCACATTAATTTAAATAACGGATTTATTCTTTCACTATTGACATTACATGCATGGACTTGCCAGATGATTTTGATCCAAATTGGCTAACACTAACACATTACACAATATACATATTTATCAGTAACACAATGTATGAATTTAGCCATAGGAACGCACATTCTCAAATTGGTACAGTAGGCAGCTCCATGTTTTATCCATAAATGCTTTTGAAAAATTGTTATCTGCCAACGAACTAAAGAACATCAATGAAAAACTGCTAAACTGTTTCCGCATATGTTAAACAAAAGCCTTGCTTGACAAATATCCTCAGTGAACACTTGGTGTGGCACAGCCAAAGGGAGGTGTTATAAATATGACCAGTAAAAAATCTGCTATACCCTTGGGCTGAATGAAGGGTGCCGCAGGGTTACAAAGGTACATTCAGCAGTGCTAGCAAAACAGCTTAGATGGTTTTAAGGTCAACAGCTTTGTTTATTTGCCAAAGTTGACCAACGTGTTATACTTGTTTAGCTATAAGACGTTAAGGATGAAAGCTGGGGTTTATTTTGCTTTTGCTTTGTTATGATGTTATGTGACATTGTTTGTTCGTAAAATAAAGTCTAGTTTTTTTAATTATATAATGTAATATATATACACAGTATATATAGAAAGGATTGTTCTGTAATAAAACTTATTTTACTGGAGATTCACACGTGGCTTGAGAGTATATCTTAAGTCAGTAATGTCTGGGGTATTATACACGTAATTCGTTGACTATGACTACAATCACTTATTTATATCTTGGCCTTGGCCATCTAGAACACGTGGGTGTATGTGTATCATTTAATGAAATATTTTTTGATATTTAATATGATTCAATCACGGGTTAAAATTTATGGAAAATTAATGACATGTTTTTTTGTGTGTAAAAGTACAATGGGATTGCGTTCTGACGATAATGTGATGTCAGGTAACGTCCTGTAAAGCTAATTACTAATAAAACTTTCATTACATTTTCTAATTATTTTAATTTTTAAATCTTCTTATTTATAAAAACTACTTTAAACATGAAAACTAAAGAAATTGGGTTCTTGAGTCAAATTGCGGAAAATAGCATATCTGCAACTTTAAGACGGAAGCGAACACCCCTCCTTTCCTCGAACAATGGTCTCAACCGACCGCCGCTGCTTCACTCGCCGCTCAATCCTTAACGTGCCATTTTATTACTTATGGGCATATCTGGATATCAAAATGTCATCGATGTACAGGACAGTGTCGTGTTTCTAAGGATGCCAGCGGTGGATATTCTTGCGGTTTTCACCGGACCAGTGCTGTATTCCGCCAGCGAAGCTTTCTTATAGTGAATCGGATGATTGGAGCAGCTGTGCGCTCCGCTTAGACTGCAGCTGTCATTGATAATACACAGTGAACAGTGAGTAGACAGCTTGCACGATCAAATGCACGAGTCGTGCTTTGTGTCTGACAATTGTGTGTAGGATCGCAGTATTGTTTGTGCAGCATCCTCAAGGTGATTTGGAAATGCCGCCCCTTTAGTGCAAGGAAACTTCCAACATATGTGAGAGACATTGCTGTAGTAACAGAGATCGATGTATGAATGAATGAGAAATCCAGTGATTGGATGAATGAACGAGTGTTTGTTTGACTTATTATATTCTAACATCTGTCATACAACTAGAAGGTCCATAGATCAATGGAAGACACTGACAGAGAAGAGAGAGAGAGAGAGAGAGAGAGGAGAGAGACAGGCAGGCATGATGTAATGCGCTTGAGACAATGGTCCAGGATTCTCTCCAATTAGATCAACAGCGGTGGAAAAGACCATTTTAAAAGAGATGAGATAACTATAAAGTGTCTGCCTGGTAAATTTAGTGTGAATGTCATGAAAAATGTTCTTAGACCTCAGTCGCCTCTGGTCCGGCTGTAATAGACCTTATTCACATGTGCTGTCGGATTGATTGGACGTGGTGCTCTGTCATATCAATGGATGGTTCACACAAAAAATATTCAAGTAATTATAGCATGAACACTTCAGCTGTATTTCCATTGTTAAAATGTGAAGCATAAAGCAGTACAATTGTTATATTACATCCACATTTACAGTATTCTTTGATAGAAATGTGCTTTTTGTTTTTTGTGTGATTGGATTCAGATTGAAACCGACCGCTCCTTCCTTTACATCTATTTAAATGAAATACTTGCAGCTGATAGAAATGCATTTCTTTATGCAAAGCAAGAACATATATAGACAATTAGTTTCTTCGTTCATTCATTTTTAACGTGCTCACGTTCCACCGAAAAGCATGCACGGTCAGGATTGTGGTGCTTTCAACTTTGCTGGGATTCCCGACCAGCCTGACATAGTGACATTATTTCAACCAATTGCGTGAGATTGAGGTGGGACTGTCGGTTTGTCTGAGCAATGGCAGCTACTAGTGATGCAGAAATATCACATGCTTCACTCTGAGGTTCAAGTCCAGACAAACTGTCTATAAGTAGCCAAGCATACACTTGTCTCTATTGAATTTATTTCCAAGTAGCCTACTGTTTCTTCCCATCTAATGTAATGCATCACATTTAATGTAAACGTCATGATTGTCTCATATCGATGGAGACTGGTGGCGGCAACAGTGGGGTTCTTACTTTCCTCTTATGGGCTCTAACGCTGTAGAAAGACAGTCAGGAATATGATGGACTTCATGTACCAGTGACCCTTATGATAGTGCCGGCGTGTGTAAAGTCTACCTCAGCCAATTTCACTGTATTTTATCATACGTGCAGCTCAAGATGGTTTATATGACCTTGCTAGGGGTATGTGGTGGACGGCATTTTGTCACACCACTGAACATATGCATGTTTCAGTACTTGCTGTCCACATACTAATAAAAATTTGCTTTTTTGTTACAGTGTCTGAAAGACTTAGACTTGAAATCCTTTTTTTGGAATCAATCAAATGTTTAATCAAATGTTTTCAATATCATGCATTCGGTTCATATTGTGTGTGTGTGTATGCACTTATTCCTGTCCGTTTTGTATCACTACAAGTCCACAGATTACATTGAACCTTCTCATCTCAGCCCTCCCGTTTCCTCTCTCCCCTCCCGTTTCCTCTCTCCCTCCCTCTCAATACACCCCACCCGCACGCACACACAGTCAGCCGTCCATTCATTCAGACAGTGTGTGTGGAATATGATCCCGGTTGTACTCATCACCGGGGCTTTTACTCTGGGCATCGGCTTGTGCATCACTCAATATTCAGATTGAAATGTGGGTACAAAATATAGTCTGCTTGCACCAAATGTGTTATCGAGCAGCATTCGGTTGGTGCCCATCTGCCTTAAATTTCCGTGGAGTAGTGCTAAATATTCTCCATTACGCCCTTGCTCCAGTTGCGATATAAACTACTTTGTGTTAACAGTCGATAATACCACAACTTTGTTCGTGTATTCACTCCAGCACGCATACTTGGACAATCTCTTCTTACACACTCGCGATTTGTCAGCATTTGGTTGAGTCCATCATTGAAGTGTATGACCAATCTAAAGCCTTAGTCAACGATTATGGGGGATATTTTGGTGTCTGATATCTGCATTGCATAATATTCAAGAAATCACCAGGTTATTGCATGATTTGCGTTCAAATTTGTGGAGATGCGCACACGTTTTTTTGTATTGGCCTGGGCCAGGGTATTACTGTTTAACCTGATTGACTAGCACAATTTCTCTCAAAGGTCCTTCACTAAGAAGGCTCTGAATCCCTCGAGGATTGTAAAAAAACTAAACTATCACTGTCTGTTTTGATCATTCCACAGTAAGGCAAAATTAAAGCAATTGTTTCCCCAGTAAAATATTGGATTGTATAGTTCTTTGTGTTTATAGAATACCAATAGGTATCTTGTTGGGAGACCTCCCGCGAGTTGGGCTCTGGATCGTTCCACAGTTAAAAGTTTTGATGTCTTGCCAGTATTGACGCTGATGTCTGATGCTAGGGCCGTTTGGTGTTATGAAATATAGATGGGGATCTTCTTCACTTTAAGCTTCTGAAATGGCTCTCTCTTCCTCCCTCACAAACTCCAGCATCATTCTTACGTACTTCTTGCCACTGCCTACATATCACAAATTTTACATTTTAATTTCGATCATAAATTGTCCAGAATGTTAGTCTACATTGACATGGGATGCCATGAGATGGTTTGATTCCATCTGGACACAGTGTGTAGACCCTTATGCCAGGTTTATTTCAGTAGGTCTATCCTTTTAATTACCCATTGGTTTGTGTGCAGTGTAGCTGTTGTGTTCACATATTGTGTCTGTGTGTATTAATGATATAATAGGTGATGTGTAAGCTATGTTCCACATTCCGACCGCTGCGAGGACCGGTACTTAGCACTGATGCAGGTGGCTGCAGTTGACGTCACTCCCTGACCGTGACTGAATGTGTAAACTATGCCTGAAAACAATCGTAGTCTTGTATTGCAGAGCACGTTTACTTGTGCGTGTGCAGATATACGGAACGTGCGTGAATGTGATTGAGGGGGAGCCCCAGACACTGTCCCATATGAATTATTTATTGATTGGCATATGGCATTGAGACAATGCTACCATTCCTTTGTTTCTCTCCTGGCCTGCTCCTCCCCCTTTTACAGAGACAGGTCTTCATTTTCACCTTTTAATGCTTTGGTTTTGATTTATTTCTCCCTTATAGCAATGTAAGTGTACAGATTTATTACCTTTCATTGGAGTTAGGCTGTTTTACAGTCTTCTTTTGTAATTGAAAATTGTTTTCCTGACCAGCAAGCTTTTATAGCCAAGAGCAAAGAGTGGCGTTGATTGTTTTGCATCGATCAGCCATCAATATACCAATAACCACCTTGAGAACAGAAGCCACGTATAACTGCGCCTTAAAGGCACAATATGTTTGATTTTTGCATTAAAATATCTAAAAAACACTTGCGCAGTGTTCTACGTATTTTTTTCCACTTGTATGTTGATAATGCTATCAACGCTTAGCATTATCCTAAATGTTTCCAACGATGTTTGAATCAAGAGAAATTCGCAATGCAAACCAGTCTGCCTTTTTGCGCCATAGCACGCCATTCTGTTGATTTACGTAATAACGTAACAGTTCTTGAACTTTCCCATCCATAAACATGATTTGTGAGTTCCTATCGGATGGATCTCCATCGGCCCTGAAGGTAAAAACATTCCCTGACTGCATAGATAAAAAAAAAACTATATTTTTTGTGTTTTTGTTATATAGGCTTATTGTGCAGTTTCATTTGTAATTAAGGTTTTTTTTAGTATTTTTTATTGTTTTCATTGTGTTCAGTACTCACATTAAGGTGCATTGTGTATTTGTTCACCAACATTTTTTTAAAGAGAATTTCAAACACTTATCCCATCTGTCAAACATGTAGCGACGGCAGTTTGTGTGGAATGTCCCAAATTACTGAAAATCTTTTATTTAACCAGAGGGCTTTAGGTCTCTATTTTATGCTTGGTAGATGGCAGGAGAGCTGGCTTCAGCCCAGAGCGGTTGCAAGTTTTAAGTTATCGGTTAGCGGCTAGCTGTGAGGTGGTGGGGCTCTGGCTAACAGCCTATTCATATGGTGTCTGGAGCGCTCAATGCCAATAAGAGGGGAGTTGGAGACCAAAATGCCGTTTTGCAAACATGCAGTTGATCAAAAATAAAAATAGAAGTCCTAAGGAAGTCCTTTTGAGAGGGTATTTGATAAGGTCATCATTAAGCAGCTGCATTCATTTATGGTGTCAAGAAAAACAAAATTATAGCCGTACGATGCTGTATGTGTATTGACCAATCTTGTCTCATAGGAAATAAGTACTTTTGTAGACTTTTTGCTGCCCCACAAAAGAGAAATGGCATTGGCTCCGATCGCATCACGTGCTATCATGACCGGGTGCCTTCCTGGAGCGCGATCATTAGCAATTAAAACCTGCTGTGCTCTCCATCGATATTGTATGACTTTAGAAGACTCGAAACGCAATAAATACCCGTGTCTGATTTCTTTTTTCTTTGTTGCGAGTTTACGTAGTTGGGAAGTGGGTAGTTTTAGGTTTAGGGTAGACACGATACAGCACACCAATACAGTTCTTCCCTTTAGCACCCCCAGTGGACTTAATTTTTAAAACTGTATCAATATGTAGCTGATATGATGCTCCAAAAAATGTAGAGCTGTACGTATTTCCTACCAGACCAAGTGGGTAAAGACCCCCAAATCATATACGGTAGTTATTGCATCATATTACTTATTCATTTTTAAAAAAGGTGTTTTAATGTAATGCCATTGTCAAAAATTCACTAAATATATACAGTTCACTCTTTCTATGTAGTACTTTTGGTATTACATTTCTTACCCAGATACATTCTTTATTCTTTAAACATTTGTAATGTCTTGAATTATCCGTATGTTCATTTAATTTCTTTTGGTGTAGTTCTAGACATACCACCTTCACTCATTGTGTAACAAAAACCCCACCCGAGATAAATGACACAGGTTGTGGTTTGGAGGTGATCTGTGCTAAGTTATGGTGCCACAGGAGATGGAACTACACACACAGCTGTGGAGTCACTCAATTATGTAAGATAGAGGAAGTGATGCATTGTGGTCCAGTAATTGGCAAAAGCATGATCTCTAGAACGCAGAGAGCACATGGCAGTAAATCTCCAGTTAACATAAACATGCACAAGACTGCATATATTTTCACTGCTTATGTCACAAGTATGATAATAATTTTATGTTCGCCAGAATATATTTATAGGTGGTTTTCTTAACAAAACACAAATGTACTCTAGGGCTTTTACTAATAAAAACCTAATATTAATATTTCATGATAACAACAATAGCACAATATCTACAGAATTGTTACATAAAACAAATCTTTCAAATTTATCCATTTAAATTATTATATAATTGTGACACACCAAAATGTTACTCCATCAAAGCTGTAACCCTTTTATTCAACCTAAGCCATTTTAATGTGTGTTTTGTTATTTTATGTTCATTAAAATATGTGCAGTATTTATGTCATAATCATAGTTTTTAATATGATGGTTTTAGTGAATGGTTGTATATTGTGAAACCCTCAAATGTAACTCCATCAGAGCTGCAACCCTCTTTTTATTTAGCTTCAAATACACAAATATTTTAAATTTGTTCACCAAAAAGATTTGCTAATGTTGTTCGATTGCATTTTCTATATGTAACATCAATAAGTAGGTCATAAAAAGGGTCTTTTTGTTACGATTAAGTCAATAAATAACTAAATTGTCCATTCATTACTGAAACAAGTTTGATTTCCCTTTATTAAAATTTGCATTCAAGTAGACCACTAAAAGACTCCTCAATAAACAGCTTAGGCATCATTAAACGTTTCCCTCACAAATAATAACAATGCAGATATGCCGTTTTTCACTTCATTTCGTTATCTGTTGGCCCATTGGTGCAAGTAACAGCTCTGTCCACTGACCCTGAAACTCTCTCAAACAGTCCCCGGGCCACCGGGCAATCCTTATTTTTAAGCCTTGATGTACAGTAAAACACCCTTGAAGGACTTCTTTAGTTGTCTGACTGTGGCGTTTAGGTTTTAGTCGGGTGTGAATCATACCGATACACACTATCACTCTAAGACTCGCTTACTTTCTCTTAATGTTTTGCACATACAAACACATCTCGTCCTTGCCAGGAGATTCCACCCGCTTGTATCATCGCAGACCAGGCGTGTAGCCCTGCAGTCTTGTGTAGCTCTAATGCTTGTCTCCCTGCAGCTACCAGCTTCCACTATCCTGACAGCTTTGAGCCTAACAGGACCAGACAGCCATCAAAATTATGTACATATAGTCTACATGCTGTCGACTCGCAGATGTTCAGAGTGGATAAATGCTTGTACAGGGGTTGGCACAAACTGTTTCTTGTAATTTTTTTGTTTGTAGCATAACACACTAGGTGTTTTTATTTATTAATTTTCTTAATGGTAAAGTTTACTTATATGATAACTAGAAGATAGATGTATTCAGAGATGATGCTAGTGTGTTCCATGTTTTTTTACTTTGGAAAAATTGACTTCACTTCATTAATAACTAAAAACACTCTGATAAAGTGCAGATACATGAAAAGGAAGAGTAAAAATACTTCAATGATGTCCATCTCTGTTTATTCTAAGCATTATTCTCTTTCAGCAGGAAAAGATGATGTGCGAGGTGATGCCCACGATCAGCGAAGACACAGCGCTGAGTCAGCGCGGGTCCCAGAGCAGCGCCTCTGACCCCGACTCCCACTTTGAGCAGTTGATGGTGAACATGCTGGACGAGAGGGACCGTCTATTGGACACCCTACGAGAAACACAGGAGAGCCTCGCCCTTTCCCAACAACACATCCAGGATGTCATCTACGACCGTGACTCTCTGCAGCGTCAGCTCAGCTCCGCACTGCCACAGGTACAATCCAAACTGTGTTCTGTTAATAGGGAGAAACAGGACTGCACAAAGTATGGCCATGAAGTCTGGTGTGGTGCAAATCCACATACTATCCGTCCTAAATAGTAATCTAAAATAAAATTATGATGTCCCAAATCATAGTATGCTGAAATGAGTATGCTCAAAGTACCCGGATGGTCTAACTTTCTGGTGAAAATCCGAAGTGTGAATCCATGGACGCTGATATTGCCCACAACTCACCACGAAAGACAGAGTTCAGTGACGCTAAACTGCATTAATAAAATGAAATAAAACAAGCTTAGCTAAATTAATACATGTTGGTATACATTAAACATCGCATTTGAAATAATGAATGAATAAATACTTAAATTCAAGAAAGAGCAAATATAAAAATTCTGTACTATTTTATTTCTTTCGAAGAACATAAGGTGATGCTTCTAAAGAAGTGCCTTTTTTGGCACAATGTACCGATGTGTATGAAATCAAAAAAGCCTCTCTTTGAAGTCTGATCAAAGGTGATAAGACACATATGGGACGCATGTTGATACCCGGCAAAACTGATAAACTAATAAAAACCTTACTCCCAGAAATGTATTAAAGCCAGACAGGAAGATTGGATCTGAAAGTGTAAGATACCCCTTATAATCTTAAGGGAAGTTTCTTACACTTTCGTCGTAATTTAGTTACACAGCATTTTATTTTCTTGCTCTTATCAGATGGATGTGAATGATCCATCACCGTGTCTTCTGAGGCTTAGATGGAAAACATGTGCATATGCATGTTAAATTATACAGCAAATATATATACATTTCGCACTCATAAGAAACATTAGTCCATTCCCTTACAGAGAATTTCAGAACCTTTTTACCACAGCTGAGAGACTCTCGTATGGCCATGTCACAGCTGGCCATGTATGATTGCTGCAGTTGAAACTGGTGATACTAAAATCTCCATCCAAGTTTCTTCTCCTGGACAAAGAGGGCTAAAAATCTCCAACTGCGTTTTTAAGCTGTGCTACCATTGCCCAGAGACACAGGAAAAGCGATGGTTTACGTAATCACGCCAAAACCCAGATTAGCTCTACGCTCAAAGCAAAAGTGTGTCAGTAATTCTAGTCACAAGGCTTGGCCGCTCTCCTTCCAGAAGTCTCTGTGGTCTTGGCGGAAGAGAAAAGAGGGGTTTGTTTTTGTTGTGGTTCTCGTTTTCCCCACAGTGTTTCTTTTGTTCCTGATGGAGATACAGTGTTAGCTGTATTACTGCTTACTGTACCGATGGTGGTTGAGCATATGTTGAGGAAAAGTGCTACAAATGTTGTAGATTTTAGTAGCGCACACAAATACTTCAGATAAGATGTCTGTCCAAATGCGAGCAGAAGCAAATTTATAAAGGAATAATTTGCCATACACTGTACATATGTGTCTTTTGGTACCTCACAGTTGAATGTCAAATATTCTTGAGTCACCTTTTTTGTTCCCACAGCATCACATCATAATTATTATATAATCTTGCATTCAATAAATCAATTTTAGAAATTTGGGATAAGATGTGAATCGCTAAAGGAGGAAATTGTGAAATTGGAATTCTTGTATCATTTGAAACCTGTAAGACCTTTTTTCATGTTTGAAAGTCAAAGGGAGATGCTCCTGAAGTATGCTCACTCATTTCCATACAATGTACAGACATAGTTACACTCAAGGCAAGCTTATACTAAAAAACTTATATTATGTCTTGAGAAGTCATAAATGGATTCAGAAGACTTGGAATATAGCGCATGATTTGTATTCCTAACAAGAAACTTATTCTTGGTATAGACACGTGAGAATAAAGAAACGATAACTGTTCTCACTATTCTTTCAGAATAACCAAAACTGTTTATTGCACACAAGCATTAAAACGGCAAGTAGAGTTTATACAATAATAAAGAATTTATACAGCATAGGACTATTCCCGCCACATGAAATACAAACATTAGCATCTACCCTCCTGACTTATAACGTATTGATTGCAGTAGTCATGACTTTACATTGACATACTGTGCAGTGATCACACGGTAGGGTTTTAAATGAGATCCCTATATTTGGATCCTGCTCACCAACACACGCGCAAACGATTCCATTAATTACCATGGCGAAGCTTTATAAGCTCGTGCCACATCAACATCACGCTAATGCTTTATGAGGCTGTTGGCCGGGTAATTCTGGGAGTACGAGCCAGCAGGATAGCAGTCTTATCATGAGCCAGTATGGCGAATTCGTAAATCGTGTCTGTTAAAAGAGTGAATGTTTTTTAAAACGGAATTCTTCGCAATGATTGTTAATAAGTGTTTGTAATTGCAACGTCATGCAGTCTGCGGTAATTGTATGATGGATTTTGGCTAAGCTATGGTGATATGCTAACTGTCCGTTTGTTTATAGTTGTCCCTATTTTCTAGCATTTTGTACGTTTTGAGTGTGTCATTAGAAAAAATGTTTAAACGGTTAACTGTATAAACTGGTGTTTAAATGCTTTACTATGTCTTGTTGTAGTTTATGTCGCTATATGCAAATATTTTGTAAAAAAAGAAATCGTATTTTGTATGGCTCACAGACATTCGTCCATTCTAATTTTAATATCAGGTATTGGTTAATAATTGATTAATAAACGTCAGTCATTGGTCAGGAAGAATATGAAAAATGTCGGCCCTAGTATTTGAGAGTTTATTCCAAAAAGATGACTGAAAAACCCAAACTTACACTTATACTTGAAATTTCAAAAGTCACTGCTTTGTAGATGCAGGTCATCTGAATTTACATTAAAGGAGGTTGTGTGCGCACGCAGACATGTGAAACTCTTTCGAAACCACACGTTGACCTGTTTTAGCATTTGACAACATATGAGGTTTGGACACGGGGTTTAGTCTGCGCGAGAAATCTGCGAGCTGATGAGCAGGGAGATGAAATAGGCTGAATTATCCCTGCAGGGTGAATTTGTCAGAATAAGGAGAGGAGGAGAAACAGGAGATGGGGGAGGAAGTAGATATATGCCGGAGTGATTCTGGGAGGAAGTGTCCCGGTTTTAGCCACATGATTGAAGCCATTGACTTGCTGATATGAAGCTGAGTTTCCTCCTATCTTTCAAACCCAAGACTCATCGAAACACTATCGCCCCATCACTCAGATCTGAATAGTGACCACGATTCCCCAGGGTCAGATTGTGATCGTATCATGCATTGTAGAGTAATGATTCAGGTCTAGATTATTATTTACTCGATATAAATGAGATTTACATTTTCTGTAGAAAATATACATAACATGCCGAGAGTTGTGGGATGTTGCAGTAATAATTACCAAGCAGTGTAGTGAAGGTGTGCGGTTGCTAGGGTGTTTTGGTTGGTTGTTAGGTGGGTCATTTCTGGCACAGTTAAAATCAAATTCTAAACAGGATTAAACAAGTGCTTTTTGAAATGGGGAATTACTTTTTACTGCTTAATCTACCCCGAGAGAAGTTTTAATCTTTGCACCTTTTATAGCCGCTCTAAACTTTAAGTCATTTGTAGTGAGTATTAAGTATAACGCTAAAACACAATCGTTACCATTGATTTGGCCTTCTAAGTAGGTGACTGATGTACTGGCTTCGCTTCAGTACATTACAGATGAAGTGTATTTACACAAATGAACTGTGAATCGTAAATGTGATTTCTGGGTCTTTTCAAAAGAGTTTCATATATATACAGTAATTTTCAGTACAGACCAATGTATGAAATAAATCAAACATTGGTTACGATTTAATCACATATTGATCTTTATTGATCATTATAGAGATTACCTCTTGTAATTTTTTGTAGTCGTTCTCCTGGGACTTGACATTATACATTTTGCATGTGTTGTGTGTAATTTTTAGCCAAGCCTCCTCAAATTCTTCTCAAACATATATACATATAATGTGTTAAATTGTATATTATAATACTTATATAAATATATACTATATCTATTAAATATATAATAATATATTCAAGAGCAAAGATTTACAAAATGGGTCATGACCTTGTTATTAACTCAACATATTATTGTATGTACACACACACACATTGATATAAACTAGGTCAGAGGTTCCCAAACCTTTCAGCCTGTGACCCCCCAAATATCTTTGCCAGTGTAAGTATAGAAACGTTACGCGCAAATGCACACATTCACCTATTCATCCAAAACTTGCATAATGATAAAACAAAAGAGCACAGACTACATAGTATTATTTTGTAGTTATTTATTCATTACTTTACTTGTTGTTCAAACTGATTCAAGTGTTGATGGATGTGCCTCTTTTCGTAGGCTACCTGAGACTGCTGCGATTCTCCGCCCTTCTCCACTGGCCTCCCTGCGTTGTAATTGGTCGATATTAATCAATGTTTCTTTTCGACAAATGAGAATATCGTAAATTTAAGCCCAGGGGCAGAAGGGGAAGCAAATTCGGCCCTGGATTATTTGGCCCACATCGGCCCACCACCAAATTTGTTGACGGGGTGGTGGCAGGTGTGGGTTTGATGGCATCGGCCCTCCACCAATTCTGGCGACGGGGGGGGGGGGGGTTGTATGTAACGTGTGCATTGCGTTACATGCATACATGTCTGACTCGCTAATGCCTTCGCATTGTGTGCATTCGAGTTTATAATACGTCTGCCCCTAGTCGGTAGGACGGCCGTTCTGGACTTTGACAGAATGTCCAACCGGTTAGATCTCCCCTGGTTAAATCTGACAAATAATCTGCATACACATGGGATTGTTTAACTTGGTGCTGTAAATGGGCTGCTCCTAACCTAATAACCTCACCTCAGGGCTCACGATCGAGGGGGAGGAAATTCCTGATTTTTATTTGTCTGGTTTTATTTTTAACTAAACTAATATTTTATATTTTGTACGCTTATTGATAAAATTCGCTATTTCTAATAAAAAAGAAATCTGGAAATCATCTTGCGACCCCGCCCTTGTGTCCTTGCGATTCCACTAGGTTTCACAAAATTGTATGGTTATTAAATAAAAGCAAGAATAAAGCCCTACTCCTAATCAAACCCTTAACCGAACACCACTGTGGCAATAGCAGATTCTTCAAAAATTTATGAAAAGGATTGTACAAATTCATACAGATTAGCCACCTCTTAAAATAGTTACGAATTGCCCTGAGATGTGTTGATTATCAATAAGTCTACAGTAAAATAAAGGGTCTAAGGGTTTGAGAGAGTGTTAATGTCTAGTTTCATGTCTTATAAAGTTCTTTGTTGCTCTTTAGATTGTCTTCTAAATCGCAGTCTCTCTGTCTGTGATGTTGAGTTCTGCTTACTCATCAGGTCAAACTGGTGTGCAGACATGAATGCCACCTTTGAGTCTGGGTCAGCAAATTTAAGAGCAAGAGAGAGAGCAACAGAGACAGATAGGGAGAAAAGGTTGTGAGTGTTGAACAATGAGCAACACTAAACACGGGTCAAGACTTTTCTGGGGTCAGTGAGCCAATCCTTAAAGAGACAGTTGATGTAACATGTAAATAAAATATGAAACACTAATTCATCACTTTGTGATGGGAAACAGTGATCTGTCATTCTCATACACGTTGTGCAAGACTTCTTAGATTATTTCACCACTACTCATTTTGCCACACCAGGCTTGTTACACTGTCATTGGGGCTTGATTTATCTTTCAGGATTTCGCTTTTCGCATATGATCGGCCTGAATACATTATGCAAATGATGCTTATTGATATTTGCCCTTTTTAAAAATGTCAATTGATGCGCTGAATGCTAATTTGTTTGAAGAGGGGGATGCATATAAATAGGTAAACACATGAATGGTGTGCTAGAAAGTCAGTGCTAAATAGTATTTGTAACCCATTTAATTAATTGCCGCAATTTGTGATCTCTTCAATATAGCTTTAACATACAACATTCTGTGTAGACTTGAAACAGGTCAGATACATTTTGTTTTCTTAGTAGATTTGCGCATACTGTATATCGACAGATTTGATCAGTTCTATGTCTCTGAACTAGAGGACACTCAAATGCAACCACTCGCGTGACACTATCGAAAAATTAGGACTTCATTGTTAATGTTTACACTGTCTAGATCACCCCCTATCTAGTGCATTATGCATAATTCACCATGTAGGACATAACAAGTGCTGATATGCAGCTCTCATAGTGAAGGGGACGGAACTCTTTCCATTCTAAAGCAGATTTGATTGGACGAGAACTTTGGGGGTCAAAGTGATGGAATTGCTTTTGTCAGTTTTGGGCGCTTATATGTTCTAAATGGGAATTTTGTCAGCGCGTAGGAGCATATCAGTTAACTGACGTCCTTATGGCTGACTTATTTTTAATAAAAGGAAAAAACTTTCATTTGGATTTCACTGGGGCTTTAAAAGATGCAACTTGAATTGAAAAGTTTGAGGAATACTGCTCTCCTTAAACACCATTGACAATACTTTATTGTACTTCTCTAGTTGGCAAGATTTTAAAAGTCTGTACAAATACACATTACAGCCCGAGTTACTATATTTGGGTTGACGTACGATAAAAGAAAACTACAACTTTTTTTTGTTTTGAGAACAAAGCAATATATGTGTGTAGGCCGATGAGTCATGGACAGTAAGAAAGACCTGGACTCCGCTTTAAAAAGATACATTCTGCTTATAGTTTCTTAAGTTTTAATTTGCAATTCATGAATGCGCTCCAATGTTTTTTTTTCGTGTAATAGGTTTGTTGCCTTCATGAGTAAATGAGTTATTCGAGATTTTGCAGCTTGTCAATCTAGCAAACCTCTCACTATAAATCATACATGTCATGCTCATTTATCATCATTCGTCCTCCGTTTTCACCTACCAGAGAGCAGGAATGCATACTCACGGAATGTACCATTAGGATACGGGGAGGTGTGATCGGTGTGTTGTGAGGAAAGTCAGAAAACAAAGTTGAACGCATGAATACATTTTTCTCCTTCCTTCATCCGCTGCTTTTTCTTTCCTCTTGGCCAGAGCTATTCAATTAGTTGGTCATGGGGCCCTGTTCATGAAAAGTATACCAAATGAGGAACCGGAGAGATATGGCATTCAATATGAGGGATGACACAAAAAAAAAATTTTTCCCAAATTCCGTTTTTCTGTTTACATTTTACTGGATTCTGTGTTTCCCGTACTTAACTGTAGTGTATTTTTTCATGTGGCCAAATATGTAACCGTAATATAGTCTTCACTTATAAACTATATAAAATAACCTCCAGCAGATAGACACGTTGAACCATATAGGAAAAAAATTTAATAGAATTAAAAAAATCCTTCGCTTTTAGGTATACTTAAATGTAAGTAATATTTTTATAATAAGTTAAATTTTTGAATAATGTTACTAGCACATTTACTTTAGTTTACTACAGTAAATAATATACTCCGTTAATATCAAGAGGGATGGTGTGGTAAAACGTGATGTAGGTGTGTTCTCCGACGCGCTTTTCTCCACCCTTGCCTCTGTACTTTTGGAATGGTGGTCCTATTCGTGCTAGCAAAATGTCAGAAATGAAACTAATAAAAGTTCTCATCCGTCATAGGAGAGACTCGCCTATTGTCACGTGACTCCTGGTCTGTGCTGCTGCAGCTCGTGCTGACGTGTGTCACTTCATAACTGTTGGGTCCCTTCCCGACTGAACTAGATTTATTCTAGAGATTCTTTTT
This sequence comes from Triplophysa tibetana, assembly GCA_008369825.1. Taxonomy (NCBI): domain Eukaryota; kingdom Metazoa; phylum Chordata; class Actinopteri; order Cypriniformes; family Nemacheilidae; genus Triplophysa; species Triplophysa tibetana. Next base: position 10,610,447 of record CM017897.1, on the reverse strand, counting down.
CACACTATGCTACTTGAAGGACCGGAACAAATTACATAGAGGCCGGGCTCGGCCCACGGGCTGCCAATTGAATAGCATGGCTCTAGGCTCATGCAGTCAGCTGATTTTCACCATCACAGCACATGATTAGTCATGATCGTCCATTATTGTTTGTGTCTTACTTCATTTCGACCCAAAGGCCACGTGAACGTTTGATGCGCCGCAAGGAAAGAGGGAAAGATGGAAAGAAAGTTGAAGAAAAAAATGCTTAGAATTCTTTTTGGTGAATGTTGGTTTGTTGTTAGCCGTTACAAATAACCAAATGTGTCATGAAACTTCACGCATGTTTTACTTTTGTGAAACAAGTAGCACGGTAAAAGCAAAAAAGACATTGTATGGGTCAAAATTATCGTTAATGCCAAAAATCGGAATATTTAGTAAAAATCATGTTCCATGAAGATATTTAGTAAAATGTCCTACCCTTAATATATAAAAACATTGTTTTTGTGAGTGGATGGTCTGCTACAGCGCCTCTGATGGACAACGAAGGCGATTTTTTTTAATTCCAGATATATAAACGTCTGTATCTTCGTCGTATATTGTCCTATCCTTAACAATTCATACATCAATTGAAACCTTAATTATTCAGTTTTCAGATGATGTTAAAATCTCATTTTCCCAAAATGTACCCATAAGACTGGTTTTGTTGTCTAGGGTTTCATATCGGACTGGCGCTGTATAAAGAGGATGTGCAGTTTGCGCAGACCCACCTGATTTTATAACTGTATAAATAAGACTCGTGGCTGCAACGCCCGCGTTATATAAAGAAGACGAGTGTCTGCGCAGCCCGTGTTGTATAAGAAGACACGTTTCTGCGCAGCCCGTGTGGTATAAAGAAGACGCGTGTCTGCGCAGCCCGTGTTGTATAAAGAAGACGCGTGTCTGCGCAGCCCGTGTGGTATAAAGAAGACGCGTGTCTGCGCAGCCCGTGTTGTATAAAGAAGACGCCCCTGCGTGCCTCACTTTATTATTTATTTTAAATTTAATCTAAAGAAACATCAGAATAACCCTACAATCCAGCATCACTTTATAACTCTATAAAGAAGACGTGTCTCTGCACAGCTCGTGCCCAGGCGCACCTCACTTTTTAACGCCGCAGGGCGATGACATCGTCAATTTACAATGTTTCACTGTATACATCCTCCGATGCCAATCTCTTACTGTAATATTATAGTTAAAAAAAGAAGATTGTTTAAATTTTGTATAACCAACCGTTTTGGTCCAAATACTATTATTATTTTTTCAACAAAGAAATGACTTTTCATAAGCTTTATTTTCCCCAACCAATTCTGGGAGTCCTGGTAGCTATCTTAATGAAGATAAACAAATACTTCAATGTTTTTAATAGTCATTGCAGTTCATCCTGTGCATGTATTTAAAAAAGCATGCAATTAGAACACAAGTTCATTTTTGTCAATGCAGAAATTATTTGTTTCCTTAAAATCCTTTTCCACAAAAAATACCATATGAACACTACACGTATACTGACTGCATTTATATAAATAGAAACTTGGGCAGTGACTGAAATAGACGACGACATTTCCATTCCCTTTTTCATTATGTTTTCATCAGTTGGCCAATCATATGAATGACTGCAAGGCATGATGGGAAGAGGTTAGCCACGTCCCACAGGCAGTCATTGAGGTGTGCTTGACAGGCTGAAGAGAACTTAAAGCCTCACAGATATTCTGTGCTGCTGCTCTGCTCACTTTTCTCCTGAGAAAAGGTTTTCTTATGCTTTATTGCTGGTTTTAGAAACGTGTTATGTTTTGTGTGATGTCAAGGGTATGGCTTGTATGCAAACAGGGGCGTTTGGGTCAGAATCTTATTTAAACTTGAAGCTGTATGATAAAAACTTGATAAGTTTAAAATTTTGAGTAAAACTCGGAAGTTCACCCAAACATTTTGTCATCATTTTCTCATTGATGATATCAACTTCGCCCATTCGCTTCTATACATCATCATGGCCTCCTTATCATTCCCATACGTACTCATTGGCTTTATGTATCCCCATATGTACTTATTTTGTGCTAATATGGACTAACTCTGTCTCCTCTACACCAATACGTCGGTGTGTGGTGGGCGTTCTGGTGCAATATGGCTGCCGTCGCTGCACATTGATGGCAGAGGAGATTCCCCCCGTCCATGTAAAGCGCTTTGAATACGCAGAAATGCGCTATGTAAATGCAACAAATTATTATTATTATTCAAATTTTTACTTCTATGTGAACTTTTACTTTAAGTTCTTCACTGTCCTATGCATTACTGAGTCGGTGCATTATTCCATTGCATAATCAGATTCAGAGATAAGTTTCAGAGTTCTCACGTGTCAAGCATCACATCAGATCATGCCATTCAAATAAGACATTTATCATAAGCATCTTAAATTAGGGTTTGTAGTAGATTTGTTGGCAGTCTATATTTTTTACAATTGTTAGCAGCTGAATGGCTCTAAGCCCTCAGTGACATCACCAGCGAGTGTTACATCTTTTACAATCATGATTTCCAACTTCGATACGGTTAATTTCATATTGATTTAGGTTTAAAAATGGCATTTTAATAAAGCATGTCGGTAAAACGAGACACCTTTACCAGCTGAACTAAGTATAACGCAGGAAATTGCATTAGGATTACATTTAGCATCCATACTTAACCGGTAGAAGCAAGAGGGATTTTTTTTATATACAGTAGATGCACTTAGTATACTTGCATGTATCTTACAAAATACTGCAACCACATGTACAGTACTTCATAATGGTTAGGTTCAGGGTTTGCACATAGTATACACAGCTACACACAGTATTTGCATGTAGAATAAGACTAAAACCCAAAATTCTCCGGAGTTTTTAAATGAACAGCGGTGAATCAATACAGGCCCTAACATTACACAGTTGATCAGTGCCAAAGAGCTGCTAAACAAATTAGCCATGTCCGGTCTATGAATAGCACAGAATTACTGCTTCACGGACGTAGAACGTAGCTGATGTTTGTTCGTGCAGCTGGCTGTTAATGGATACCTCTTAACTTCTGACTGCCTCACTGCTGTGCCATAAATAGATGGTGATGTCACAAACACTCTGCTTGGAATGAGTAAGTAACAACGGGAGATTCGAACGGGCTCCAATTCTCTGTCAGACGACCAGTTGCATTTGCCAGCTTCCTTTTTTGGTTCAGCAAATCTTCACATTCGTATTGTCATTTGAAATACAAAGCCTTTAAACCACTGTGAAAAACATATTGGATATGTAGGCAATAAATGTGAACACATTCATGCGAAGGTTGGATGTCTTTATCCTTTTTTAGGAAGGTTATAACTGAGTAAAGAATTTGTCCAAACAGCGGTCATGAAGGCCACGTGGATTCTCAAAAGCATAGATGACAAAGAAAAGATTTAAACCTGTTTTATTGCGCTATATTCTGTGTTCTTGAAGTGTTCTTGGAAGAATATTGGTACATGTGATTGTCTGTTCATAAGACTTCACTATGTGGTGGCAGAGTGGCAGAGAATGTGTCATTCACCATGTAGTTCTGATAAACGTGTGAACAAGAGACTTATTTCAGGGTCTGCTTCAGTGTCTTTTATAGTGCAGGGGCCGGGATGCTTCAGATTCTAAAGAGGATTCGATTGGACGAGAATCTGAGAAGCTGAAGTGTAGAATGATGTCATCAAAAGTCCAGATGTATTTGGGTGCATGAGTGAAACTTTCAGTTTTGAATGCTTATATCTTCTAAATTCAAATTTATTTATTTATTAAATATGCTATGCTTTAGGTCTCTCCTTCAAGTTTTTGTGTTTGTCTATTTTATTGTACACTAGTTAAAAATCTACGACTTTGAAATTGACCATTTATTGAATTTAGAGCTTGCTATTCAAGGTTATAAATAATATAACGTGAATGTATTCATAAACAATATACAAATAATTTTAACTGTTAATCCTTTCTACCGTAGCATGCGCCACATCTATTATTAGCAGAAGTGTACAACCTCATTTTCATTGCTCTGTTAGCAGCGATCTCAAAGACAGTTGGATGGGCAAAAGCAATATGGCAGAAGCTTAATTCAGATGCCATTCCGTTTGTGAAGCCTCGCTAACAGAGAGATGCATCCCAGCCCTCCGATTGGCTCTGATCGGTGGGTTCTAAATAGTTCATCCATGGTCTGTCCCCGATCACTGCAAGGTGTCTGAGTGTAGATGCTTATGAGGAATACTCAGGGCAGATAGTTAGCATTCATGTCTCTGTCTTCTGCCAACGCCTCTCTTCTCTTTTTTCCTTCTTTGTCCCTGCGCCCCTGTGTTGTGATAATTACAGCCTGGCTTTCTTCAACGCCAGGACCTCTGCCCACCCACAGCGGGCACAGCTGTTAGACTCGTTACTCCAACGGCAACCGCAGGCAGCCCACAGCAGATGCTGTCAGGGTAATCAGCATACAGGTACTTCACCAGGCCAGTCAGCGGCTGCCACCCTCCAGCTACAAACCCCCGGCTGATCATTACACCTGTTACCTTTAAAAACGACCTCTGCCGGGGACTGCTTGTAGTTCCCCTGCTGGTGTAGAGGTGACGGACAGGTTAAAAGGTTGAAAGGATTCGTTTAGCACAAGAAAGTGTAAGAGGAAGAGAAAATTTGAACTACTCTATTAAAACTGTAATCAAATCACTTATTACATTTATAGAACTGTTTCTTACGCTTATAAGAATGATTTATAAGGAGGATGCGAATTGGCTGGTGAAATCAATATGACGTCATTGGATTTTGTTTGCGTTTCGGAAAAAAAAACTGTTGTCTGCTGGGGAATTTTTTGGAAAGTGTTCATATTTCCATTGCCAGATTCACGCTGCTTGCACTGTCACACTGCAAAAATTTTACTTTGATTTATTGTCTTGTTTTCAAGGACAAATCTCTTAAAGTTCTCAAAGAGCACGTTTCCCGCGATTCCATTTTGTTAATCTTTCATTAGTGTGTAATTCTGTTGTTAGAGCATAAGTAATACCTGAAAATGATAAAGCTCAAAGTTCATTGCCAAGCAAGATATTGTCCTTAACAGAATTCGCTTCTCAAGGACTACAGAGAACGGGTGGAATGGGACTACAGCCCTCTACTTACCGGGTACATGATGTCATAATTCCGAGCGCTTTTAATAACCTCCTCCCACAGCAATACGCCAAAAAAGGGGCAAGCCTTCCTTAGAGAAGAGGAGGAGCTGCTGGAGTAGTATTCGGTTATCAGACATTATAAACATTTGACTGAGCTAATTGCTTAACTACTTTCACTTTCATCACAGTCTTACTGCTGGTAATAAGAATTCAGCTACACACATTCTAAGATAACCAACAGTCAAATAACAGCTTCCATGACTTTGACATCGGCTGTGAAAGCTGTTCTGTGTAATACACTTACAGTGTGTGTGTGTGTTTGTGTGTGTGTGCATAGCCTACCTCTAAAACACTTCTATGAAACATCCTTTGAAGTCCTGCTTGCAAGTGTCTCCTGGCAATCTGCTTCTTATATTACCTCATTCTGGGGTCCAATATAAAAAATCAAAACTAACGCTTCTGTTATGAGTGTTAATTAATATAACCGGTCTGACTCCATACGGTCTGGTCTCATTCCCCTTGCCATAGTATGAACATAACTTGCGATCTTTAACAAAGATTTGACGTTTGCTCATGCACTAACAGACCTCTGTTTAACTTTGATCAATCTACATGTTTTTAACTGATAAAGTGAAGTAGACACCATTGTTACTGTTGATTACTAAAAGCCAAAGATTATGAATACACGTGAGAGGGGCACCGACCAATCCCAACTGCCAAAGAAGCGGTAGCCAATCACGAAAGACCTGGTCAGCTGTACCAATCAGAGCGTTTCGGAAGGAGGGACTTTATATAGACCGGAAGAAATCCAGTCGTTTTGTTAGAAGAGGGACAGCGATGAACGATAGACTTGAAATGTGTGAAATATAAAGTTTTTTTATAAATTAGAAACATGAACATCCATTTTTAAACACCCAAAAAACATAATCAAAGCCTCTTAAACAGTCAAAAACTGGGCCCTTTAAATCAGAATATGATGTTTAGTGTTATTTTGTTAAAAAACAAACATACAAATTAGTAATATAATGTTGGAAATATAGATTTTTCACACCAAAAAATTGTCATATATTGGGACGTGTTTGGGAAAGCGTTCAAATTTCCATTACCAGACTCACGTTGCTTGCTGTCATACTGCAAATTTTTTATTCTAACTTGATGTTTTTGTATTGTTTTCATGTACAAATGTCTGAATATTTTTAAATCAAGATGCATTTATTTAATAAAAAATGATAAAAAGTTTATAAACAAGCATAAATATATGCCAGTGGGGTAGGAAATATAAGATTAATTCACTAACTTAATTAAAATGAATTTTTAATTCCACTGTCGACAGACATTTTTGTCAAAGTTAAACAAAAACACAAAATATTTGCATGACAACATTAAGGGTCTCATATCCGTTTGCGAAAAATTTGGCTTGCAGGTAAACAATCAAAACCCTCAGTAGTCTGCATTGCTGCTGTTCGCTTGTACTGTGATTTGTAAATGTGCAAAGCCAAGCTAATACTTTGCAGCACGGTCGGAGTAATTTTCCTCTTCCAACACTAGGGTTGGGAGATATCTACCAAATTAGGATCAGACGTAGGCTACAGTGAAACATTGCGATGGACAATGACATCGCCTTGCGGCGTTTAAAAGTGAGGCGCGTCTGGGACTAGCTGCGCAGAGACGCATCTTTATACAACTGGAGCAGGGCTGTTATCAATTCTGGCGTGTGTCTATCTGTACGGCGCGAGCTTCACAGTTATCAAGTGAGGCTTTATTGTATTGTTATTATGATGTTATATCAGAAAAGAGAGTCTTCTTTATACAAAGCAAGCTGCATAGACACGCATTTTCTTTATTCAACGCGAGGTGTGCAGACACGCGTCTTCTTTATACAACATCTTCGTCCCAGTGATATTAAAAATGATCTATATATACTTATTTTTTCATGAAATATTTAGGTGTTTATAGTAAATAGCTTATTGGTGTGGGTCATTTTCTGTTTAAAATTCACCTACGCTCATAATCTTCAGTTAATATCTGGCACTTCCGCCCTGAATTGACTATCCATCTGAAATGATGTAGCTTAGATGGCTTGGCCCGAGCATCCGTTTACTCCTTCCCATTTAACTGTAAGTCTGCTACCAGTTTCATTTCCAAATCAATGCAACAGCTTTTTTTACACATCCGATCAATGAAACACACGCAAGCCACACCCTCTAATTTTCTCCTTTTGGATTCCTTTTGCTCGGAAATGTGTCAGAATACGGCAGTTAAAACGCTGGCAACTTCCGGTTCATGGAGACTTTAAACAACACGGGAAGCGTCTTACTTATTCAGCTATACAGTCAGCGCAAACTTTGCGTCCTCTTCATACAGTGCAAGCTCCTCAGTTATAAAGTCAGGCCAGTCTGATCTGTACAGTGCAAGCTATATGCCCCTTAGCCTTCTTCAGATTTGTTTACAACATGATTTGCAGCCCGCAGCACAGAGCAGTGACATCACATGACGAAAGTTAAACATTTGGTGGAATCACAATGCCGGCCTTACATCGTCATGTCTATCAGCCATCGGAGATGGACAATGGCATCATCTATCGGCCCAACCCTATTCAATTCCATCATAGCAGGGTACAGTGGCTGATTGACAGCAATTAGCAATGACAAAAGTCATTAATTTTCAAGTTGCTGATTTGAGGCGACATGTATGACAGCATGCCGTTGGTGATAGTGAAGTGTGACATGATGTAGTGGAGGCAATAAAATTCACATTCTAAGACTTCTACTTCTAAGATAATATTGATAGGCGTTACAAAACCAGTGTAGTACAGTCCATCTGTATTTTCTTTTATTACTATTTTTAATCAACACATTTAAATTCTCACACAACACTACTGTCAACATATCCTGGTAATATTAAAAGGTTCTGTTTGTCTCAAATTAAAAAATGTCAACAAATGAGACTAAAATGTCAAAACCAAGCCTCAGGAAAGCTGATGGAAAGTCGGTTCTTAAACTTGGGTGAAGGATATAAATAAACATGTCCAATGTTTCGCTGTCTAGATTGTCTGCATGGTAGTGTATGTGCTCGAGGCTAAAGACAGATCTTATGTCTCATATAATATATGTTTTCCTCAGTGAGCTGAAATTGACAACCCAGCATGTTTTATTGTGAGTGTTAGAGAACTTCCTGTTTCCTAATATACGTTCTCGCTACGCAGTATGCAAATAGTAGAAGGTTCAGCTTCGTCAAAAGTATTTGAACTTAAACTAGATGATGTATCGCATTTGCCGGTGGGCACTCTGCTATCCTGTAAGCCCACGAGGGCTGAGGAGGATGAAACACACAAAACATGTAGTAAAGAAATATTATACAATGCTCTTTGTAAGTACCAAGGTACTTAAAAGTTGTTTTTTGTAATGGTACATGCTAACTATTTTTGTGTGGTTGTTAGTACTGAAATTACAGGACTTGGGACGCAGACACATTTTTTGAATACTTGTGGGTGCAGCTGTGTTCACAGATGCATGTTTGGTGTTTCTCACAAGCGGAAGAGCGAGACTCATGAATGGAACGAGAGTGCTGAGTAGAAATGATTCAAATGGGGCGGAGATACATCGGGGATTCCTTTAGATGCAATGAATAGGCAGCCACATCCCACTAAACATGTAAATGAGGTTCCAGAACTTTCCCGCACATTTCAGGGAGTTGTTTTTGTCTGCTTTTTGATGTAGACGCTCTCTTTTCTGAAGAGTTTCCTCTGTGAAGTCGGAGTGCTCGGCTCTTACAGAGAGCATGGCTCTCAACGAACGGCTGTTGTTAATCTGGCACACTCAATGTCACAGCTAAGGGTAAGATGCAATCTGGGAAAGAGGCTGTTTCTCGGAGTGATCGGAAGTTCCTGCTGTAGGCTTCTTGAGATAAGGGCTGTCGACGCTGTAAGAACATGGTTTGAGGGGGACATGTTCTCAATTTAAAGGTCAATTGCAAAGAAATACCATGGTAATACCATGACACACTTTAAAGTACCATTTGTGTTCTGCTGATCTATAGACCATGATAACAGAGGCTTCTCGTCAACATTAGGTTGTGTTGAAAACCATGACTCTAACAAGCAAAAGCAACATCAATAGAACCAAGTGTATCTACAACCGACACGTCGTTTCAGTTTTTCAGAAAGCTTCTGTGGTGGGTGTTATGAGAACGTATCGTGAATTGTGGTAATTTTTTCATTAAAGCACTGAATGAAAACACGAGATAAGTAAATGCTGCCTGTGAGCGTCTGTTTTTCATTTAACAAGGGTGGGATGTGATGACGACAGCAGGGACGTCTTGCGGTCACATTGTTTGTATCTGTTGGTTCTTATTTGTACGTTTTATGTCTGTGTTCTTCGTGTGTGTTTGAATCATGTGTCAGCTGTGATGGCTGGGTTGAATGGAATGAATACTGTCTGCATGCATGTAAACCACCCCCTGTTTAACAAGTCAAGATCCAGATTATCTCTCACAATAGAGTGGAACACGTGAATGTTTTCTGCTGAAGTGCTCATGTGAGAAATGATTTTTTATTTTGTTTTACAAGACAATATTTGCAACAGGTCATAGGTGTAGTATCTGGAAAATGTTTTGATACACTACATGTGAAATATATTACTTAATGTGAATCAAATGTGTAGAATCACTCACTTACCCATTATTTTTTTTATTTTTTTTTCAATTTAGAATAGCTGTAGCCCCCGTCAAAACCATCGAAAAACATAATTGTAATTTGAGGAATTAAAAGGAAATCAAAAATATATGGACTATAAATGTTATGTGTCCGTTTCAGCGACAACAACATAAACAAATTATATGTTTCCCACACTTTACTTCTTGTAGACCACCACAAAGAATAAATATCTGTTGAGTTGTTTTGATTTGTTTTAACACAATTAAAAAAACGATAAAATATAAATGAATATTTATATTCATATGAATTATATACTAAAATTGTATAAAAAAAAAAAAAAAAAGTTAACTTTAGGCCATGTGTGTGTGTCCAATTAAACAGTCTATATGTCAATATATCTTTTGATTTAGTATCTTTAAAGTCATCACCCTTTACCTACAATAAGCAAAATCGTACTCTTAGCATTTTATCATCCAGCTTCTTGAGGTCTCAAGCTGGAAAGATTTTATACAGTATTGAAGGAATTTCCATCTTTGCTGGACTCTTATTGGCTGCTATTTTTTTTTTGGAGTAATCCATTTAAAAAATATATATTTTAATAAAAATGTAGTTTTCTAACAAGAGAAATTTTTATATTGGCACAGTTATGTTTTTGTTACACCTTTAGATAAAAAGATTTTTAAGATCATGTGAAACATTTTTCTCAAGTGACTTGTAGTGTACCTTCAATCAGGGTTTAAATGAAAACTTGCCATTGTTTTTGTAACAGGCATGAATGAATCAGAGATATTCAAACCCCAAAGGTTCAATGTTTGAAGTGTTTTCTTTTATTCTTACGTATTGGCAGAAGGGTTATGAAGAAAAAACGGCATTTTGGTGACAGAATGTACTGTATGTGTGTCAAACTGTGACCTATGCTGTGTCTTGTGAATAGTCAAAAGAAAACTGTCTAAATTCTTTTTCACAGGGCACGAAATATTGTGTCAAGGGAAAATGTTGGTGCCTGCCTGGAATGCACTTAAAGTTGAGTTGGGTGAAGCGTGTTCCAAATTAATAAAAGTCAATCAATAAATGTAGTCCAGGGAATTCTAATGTACCTTTAAAGAACCTGCATTTGGAATAAATCTTATGAAGTCATCCAAGAGAAATCCTAAATATAAAACTTGTCATCTGGAAAGCTAAAGCTGGTGTGTGTGTGATGGGAGGAACAGAGCCATAGAGCCTAAAGCAGCAATGACACAGCTGTATGACTGACAACTGCTAACTAGGTCACAACAGAGAGAGAGAGAGAGAAAGAGAGAGAATGGGTTGATAGGACGAGAGAAATAGGGTTTAAAAAGTCTCTTTCTGCCATTGAGCTGTATTTACACATTATTATTTAATGCTTTTTAAAAGTAAGATAAATGCATTAACATTGCTGTTAGTTAGTCGAAAAAAATTAATCATGTAATTTATTTTCCATCATGTCACTCAAAACCTGTAAGATATTTTGAGAAATGTCTCAGTGGTTTCGTGTCCATACAATGGAAGTCAATGGAGACCAATGTTGTTTTGTTACCTGCATTCTTCAGAATGTCTTATTTACAAAAAAAGAGAGTATATAATGAAAGAATTTTCATTTTTGGGTGAACTATCCCTTTAAATAATGTTTTTTAATAAACACATTAAACATTAAAATAAACGATCTGCCCCGAGTTTAGAGGTCGCATAACCCGAATCTGTTTGCCGTCCCATACATTCACTTCCGGGATTGAGGTCGGCGATACCCAAAATCCGAATTGTCTTGAACGCAGCATGAGATTCATGTTTTTAATATAAAATGTTGAATATCATAACAAGAAACAAAGTTATAATTGTGTCTTTTTATTCAGCGTAACATCGCACCGAATGTTGGGCAGGCACACAGCGGTTATAAGTCTGTGTAAATAAGCAATAAGCAAGATTATTCTGTCAGCTCACTCACAAAAAGAGTAGCCTTAAGGCGAACAAAAATAAAGCCACAACTCCAGTTTTGATGTTAATCACCAGTCAAAGTCACAAAACCATGCAGCATTAGATGTCAGCAAGCCGCCGTTTTTTTCTGACGGGGGTTAACAAGGCTGCAAATACTCAAAAAGGAGTTTCCTCAGTGTAGGCTTTTCTCAATTATGATATATCCAGCCACCGTGTCTCCATTTGATCAAACCACTGCGCTGTTGCAACGCAGATGCTAAAATGCTTCAAACTTAATGGCCGTTGAAAACTATTGTAGACATTCCCTGCATATGTCAAAGGGATAGTTCATCCAAAAATGAAAAATCTTCTAACTCTCACGTCATTACAAACCTAAATGACTTTCTTTTGCAAACACAAACGAAAACGGTGTTAAGAGCTTTCGTTATCCAAACAACATTGGACCCCATCGACTTCCATTGAATGGACAACAACTCCTGTATGGATCCAGTCTTCCCCTCACCTTAGATAACAGCGTCAGGAAGAAAGCGAGAGAGAGAAGGAGAGACAGAAAATATTCATCTGTAGGGCAGAGGAAAGTGAAGCAGGGATAACAGGAAGTACTCAGTATATCTAATGTATGAGAGGAAGTGTGTAATGGCTGAATGTAACGGATATCAGTTGAGGCGCAGTTGTGCTGGCCTTGTGCCTGTGTGATATTCACATGACTGATGATTGTATCAGCTCTCAAGGGCTTTGACCCCAGAACAGGTCAAACTAAAGTGCAGCAAGCGCATCACAGACACAAGGCAACACTGAATTACCCACAATTCCAGTGTTGCTGTTCTATATGATCAGTGTGTTTTTTAGGGGTGTGGTGATATACCCTGGATTGATATATAGCAATGCATAGAGATTGTTTTTCTTTTCACCATACTGATAGGTCAGATGTCAATAATTAGTGGCTTAGATAACACCCATTTAAAGTCTCTCTTAAAGGTCTAATGAACTGGCCTTTTTTATTATTTTATACCGTTGTCTAGTTATGACGTTCGTGTGATTTTACATTCAAAACATCAGAATCAAGAAGCAATCGGCTATTATCTAGACTGGTTTTGAGGCCAGCTCTGCAAACGCTAGGTTTTAATGGGCGTGCCCGCATTGAAGACTTTATAAGTAAACGGCCACTGCTTTGATTGGATAGCAGTTTGCGTCTGTAACAAGGTTCAATAAAAGGAAGGAAGGAGACGGGAACCGGCAAACATTTAAACATTTAATCAAAATAATATCAAAGTAAAAAGACAGCCGGCAGCCACTCACGGACGACTGCTGGCGAATAAAACAAACCACAACTAAAATCCAGGCCTGGTCCTCTCTCATCGATGGTCCGTTCGCTTGTTCTCTTATGCTCCCGATTTCCTCCTTGATACGAGACCGTCAAGCGATCTCTAACAAAGCATCGTGAGGCATAGTACAAAAATGTTTTACTCGCATAAGATTGTTGCTTCTAGCTGCTTTTTAATTTTAGTGATTCCACAAATCCAGTGTCGATCTCTGCCTTGTTCACGAAGGAATCCTCGGAGAAATGAAACATCATGTTTTTCCCACATGAGCTTGAACGTCTTTAAAAATAAATTTTAACCCAGCAGTTCTAATATCGGAATGCGATGGAAGGTTATGCAACGACTGTATTTTTCCCCTACCAGGGGTGGCACAATCTTTAGCTTTCCTTAATGGCATGTTTGTTTATTGCTTGCTCGCTCTATCTGGTTCCGCGCCACCTACGTTACTTCAGAATTGTCATGGGCGAATCAGTGGGCGGGGCTAGAGAAGTAGTCGTTGATATTTTTCTGTGGAGGCGGTGTTCAACCTATCAATGTCATCATAAATAGGTGCATTCGTATTTCAGAACCTGGCGTTCGCTGGGCCTGGTGTCAATAACAGATGTAATCTCAGTAACAAAGACCTTTTCAGTTCTGACATTTACATGATATTTGCGTTAATACGATGACCTCTTATATAACAAAAGCTCGGGTTAAAATTATGATTTTAATTCATGCTCCTTTAAAGGTCCACTGTGTCATTTTGTGAGGATCTGTTTACACAAATGCAATATAATATACATAACTAGGTCTTTAAAGGTGTATAAAGACCTCACATAATGGAGCGTTATGTTTTTATTACCTTGAGATATTCTGTCAATATGCACCACGCGTCCCCTTACCTGGAATTCGACAGACAAACTAATACACAAAGCATCGTAAATATGTCATCTGCTTGGGCAAAGAAGAAAAACGCGTCCACATCTTAATTTTGTGACTTCTCCGTAGTGTTTTGAAAAGTAAGGGTGGAGTGAGCTGTTGGTTGCAATTCACTGTCTCACCACTAGATACCACTATAATCCCCACATTTATTTTCATTTCATAGTCAGCTAAGTGAATTATCACAAACATAGCGGAATGGTCACATTCATAATGGTCCATATTCCTCATAAATGGGCACACAAAATTAAAATAAAAAATCTATTTTGTGGTTTGTGAAGAGCTATCTCTTTTCTATTTGTCGGATATCATTGCTTCAGATTTCTGTATTTTAATTGTTGTCTCTTAGAAACGTGCATCCTTTAATGTAATTAAATATTTTTTTTCTCTTTAAAAATAGAAAACCTGTTGTATAGACTGATATTTTTCTGATGTCTGGACTTCTATTATCAGGGATTTAGTAAATAAACAGATGATTCAATATATTGGGAATAAATACATTCTCTGCATATATATATTTCATGTTTTGGCTGAAATGTCACATCCAAGTTATTGAGATCGGCCTTCAGTGTTTTTATTTCAAGACTTGTGTGTAAGGATTTTTTTATCTTTCCTTACTGTTACTTTTAATTTTGTTTAAATTTCTTTTTATTTTTTTGAGAAAGACATAACATTTTATTTATTTACATACTGAAGGTTTAGTTAAACCTTGAATGTTGTCAGTTCTGTAACATTTACAGGACAAATATCATTGAAAATTGTTAATGTTTTGGAAATAAACCTGATATATAAATTTAATTTTTAAATGTTGTTGGAAATATCATAATAATATCTTGTTGTGGACCCTGCATTTTTTTTTCTTTTAAATTGTAGCGTGTATTTAAAATCCCTCAATTTTATCCCAAATTCCGTGTTCTTTTTTCCAAGATTATTTTTTATTCCGTTTTATTTTCTCTGGATTATTTGTTTTTCCTATTTTACTATACAAACGTCATATATTTCCCACATGAAAATATACTTCAGTATACTTTAATATTCACTATATTAACAAAACCTACAATAAAGATTTCAAACTATACAGGGAAAAAATCTGTAAAAAAAGAGGGTATAATGCACAACTTTGTTAATAAACTTGTATCTTGCCAGTAAGATTTTAATTTATTTATGTCCACTTAAATTTAAGTGCAATTTTTAATAATGTAATTTTTTTTAATAATAAGAATTTTTTAATAATAATATAGTTATTGGTCAAATTATATGTCTGTTTTATTTTTTTATTGCAAACTTTTCTTTAGGTAGTGTAGGCTGGTTTGGTGTCAGACTTTGGAGTAAACCCAGACTATTATGTGTTTACCCAGAAATTTATCAATATTAATCAAATGTGAATGAGATCCATTGATTATGCTGAAATGATAAGGAAATCATCCAACAACGCTAACTTTCTCTGACCCCCCATGCATTGTTTTCACCCTCGTACAATCTGGCCTTTACGTATACAGTACCCGCTAATAAAAACACACACACCAAAAGCCATATTGTCCTTTTCACCCCGTACTGAAGCCGTTTCCCCATCAATGATACCGGTTCTTCACCACAACCGCCTTGAAGGTGAGAGAGAGAAAGAGAGCTTGCACAGATGGCTTGTGGGTAATTGAGGGCGCACATCAGACAGTGAGAGAGCGTCCTTGACCTTCAGAGCTGCCACTGGTGCACTCGAGTAAACCGGTTGGGTAAACACACACACACACACACAGATTTTGGTGCCATGTAAGTGCTTTTGCCGGTATTGACATTTTTTGACAGAGTCTCAAGAAGTGAAGATTTTACAAGCTTAAATAATTGTTCTCGGCGGGCGCGCTGTGTTTTCCTCATATGTCCCAAAGCTCTGCCTTACATCATCACTAATAATAAGCTGAATGACAGTTCCAATTCTGAGACACTGTATTGAGTTTTGAGCGTGGTGGATGATGTGGCCTATGAGTCAGAGTCCAAAATCACAGAAACACACCACACACGATGCATTTAATATAGCAGCTATGTACTATGTATAGCTTGTATTTCTAGCTGTACCTGGTCTTCATAAATGGTGATTAGTGGAGTTAATTTGCTGGTTCTCCCTGAGGACAAAGCCTTATTTCTTATCAACAGAGGGCAGTGGGTGGATGGATGCTTGGGAGAGCTCTATACAGGTCCTGAACCCAGAATCTGCACTAGATTCCTAAATCACGCACACACACTCGCTCAAGTGTCTTAAGCAGTGGCACGGCACTGCACAAGACTGACCTGTAAATTACATAAGCTCAACTTGTTCAAGCTAGTCATTTTCTGCTTTAAGGGGCGATTCACATTTCGCGCCTAAAACCAAACGGAAAACTTGAGAAAGTCACTCTGAAAGTTGAACCGCATATCCGCATAAGACGCGAAATGTGAATTGGCCCTAATTCTTTATTTAATTTAGAATTTAGCTTTAAAGGCTTTAATTTAATTTCTGTATATTTTCTGCCTGTTAGACATGAGAGCTCTCAATTATAGTGAAACTTCAGTGTTGAACGGCTATAATTAATGTTAAAATAACGAACAAAAATATCAATTTAATGGGGACATCAGGTGCATTACTACTATCAAAATGTTGCCTTTCACTCATAAAATGATGCTGTTAAAGAAATTTGTTGTTTCTACATTCATTTGAAATTATTATAATGTAAATGTTTATTTAAAAACATTAATGTTATATACCATTAAATGCGATTAATTACAGAAGATAATTGGTGAATAATTAGATTTTTTTTAAATCATTTGACAGCACTAATACATATATATTATTTTTTTTGTTATGTACACTTTGTATATATGTGTGTATATAGTGTATTCAGCCGCGGACAAAATGAATAGACCATTTCATAGACTGGTTTTCTGATTTTAAAATGTACTATTTGAAGGTATGTGTTTAGGTAAAAACGATCACTTTTGTTTCATTCTGTGAACTACTTTCAATATATTAAAATTTGAAATTGGGTAAAATATTGTATCTATTGCCCAAATATGAATACTGGAAGAACAGGTCAAAATAACAGAAGAGATGCTCATTTCTTTTCAGACCTCAAATACTGCAAAGATATACAAGTTCATACTCACTTTAAGGAAATACAGCAGTTATATATGTATTTAGGAAAAATAGAAATGGAGATTGTTCACAAACTAGTCCACCTGACATTTGTGTCTGGCTCACTCTTGTGGACAAAATTTAAATATTTTACTCTTGTTCTCTCTTCTTGTTCATTGACTTCAGTTAGCTAACACTTACTTTTTTAAAGTAATGCTTTTAGGGGCTTTTATTCATGCCTTTAATTGGATAGCACCGTAGAGAGGTAACAGGAAAGCATTGTGTGGATTTGGGGAAGTGCGTTCGGCAAAATACCTTTGAGACGAGAATCAAACTCGACAACAAACACTTTCTTTCACCCGAATATAAATTAGTCATGTGTTTTCAGCTTCCATACTTGTCTAGGTGGGTCCTGAGTTGGCTTTGTGTCTTATACAAAGTATCTGATTGGAATAAAAAAAGTGTAAGAACGACACCGTTTCAAACAGTGACTCCAATGGCATAAGGTGGAAAGTGTGTATAGCTTTAACTCTGGAGACCTGGGTTCTAATCCACCTTTGCCGAAATCGCTCTTTTATCTTTTTCCATCACATCTCAGATCATCAAGCTATCTGTTTTCAATAAAATTAATTTAAAACTTAAAATTATGTTCATTCCAAAATTTTAGGTTTAGGGTAAGGTTGGTGGTAGGTGTAGAGCTTTATTACCTCAATACATAACCATCCTTTTAATAATTTTTATGAATATAATGATTTACACTCTTAAACTCGTTTTTATTGCATGATGTTTAATGCACAAAGATACTGAGGTGCAAATAGTATCAACTATTCTCACTTAATCACTTAGGTTAGTGTAAATAGCATATCGCTAAAAAATGCTACTATATTCACTTTCACTTTTAAACGTAGTGTAAGTAGCATCTGTTGCTATTTTTTACTTGGTGTAAATAGTATATTAGTATTTACGCTTAGTGCAAATAGCCGCTGCTAAGAAAAGTCTTCAGGGTTATCAAATCAAATGTCTACAGGTTGTATAGGGAAGGTTGTAGCAAATATTACTATTATTTATTACTATATAACTATAATATATGCATAAATGTACTGTATATCCAATATTACAATTTTGCTGAATTTCTGAATTTTCTCTCTTTCCTTCGCTTCTGTTTTACCCTGAATGACTCATCCTTTGATGGATTCTCCACACTTTCTGGATAAAGGTAAAAACTAAAAGCTCTTTCTTCTTCCTGCTTGATTTAGGTTTGAAAGATGTGCATATTACACGGATAAAATCAAGACCATAGACACAATACATGCAATAATAGAGCTGTTCAGAGAGTCACAAAGACTTACACAACATAAAGAGATCCACATGAGTTGGATTCTGTAGACCAGGAATTTTTTCGTTCAATCACAAATTTCATTGTCATTTGTAAAGAAGATTTATTACCAGAAATGATTCCGTTACGAAGGAACCAATCCCTGTTGTGCTGAAGATTTTGTATTTGAGTATTTGATGGTGAAGAAAATCTGATGTTTTGTTTTGTTGAGGTTGTTTGAGCTTTCTTTGTTGGTACTGTAAGTTGGTCAGTGGAAGTACAGTAAGTGCTCTGGAATTGCAGGGTACATTGGCACATTTACAGTCTCAACACAGCTCTGTTTTATGAGCTCCTGGACATTGATCTCTCATTAGCACTCTTCGTGTAGGTCATCCTAAGTACACTTTTACTGCTAGACGATTTTCATTCATGGTCATTAAAAAGTGCAAACAGCATCTTAAACATGTACAGAATCTCAAAGCATTAGCTCACATTGTGTTAGTGTAAATGAAAATAAAAAATTTAAATCTTTAAAGTGCACACTGTCAAGATCCAGCGATTTATAGGATAAATGATTCCCAGACACTTGAAGGGCAAAGGATTAAAAGGTTTAGGCTGTATAGGCTCTCCATTGTGATGTAACTATGCCCTCTTGTGTTCAGAAAATGCAAAACAAATTTACAGTATGTAGAGAAGCATTCTTTAATTTTGATCATGCTTGTAACGGGTGTCCCGTTGTCAAGATGTTTTTTTATTATATTTTATGTTTTGTATGTTAAATTATATTTCATTTACAGGGACAAATAGACAGAATAAATAAACAATGGCAAATATCTAGAGTTAAAAGGAAAGTTCACCCAAAAATGAACATTCTGCCATCAGTTATTCACCTTCTTGTGATTTCCAACCTGTATGACTGTCTCTCTTCGGCAAAAGACAAAGAAGATATTTTCCAGAATGTTTGTAAACAGACAACGGCTGTACCCATTCACTTCACACAAAACCAATGCAATTCAATGGACCCGCTGGTGTTCGGTTACCAACAATCTTTATAATATCTTCTTTTGTGATCTGCAGATGAAATTCATACAAGTTTTGAATGACAAAATATAGATTTTTGGCTGAAATATCCCTTTAACAAACAGAACAAATTTAATTAATTATAACAAAATAAAACACTACTTTTGGTATTGTATTCAACGATGGAATTCGAAAACAGCATAAGTTTGAAATTTCACTGGAAAAATCAACGCCACAAACACAAAGCATTAATGAAGATGTCAGAGAGTCTTATACATCTCAAAACCATCCACAGGTGTTGCACTCCGAAGTTGCATGTTTATGCATTTCAAAGATCCAGTTCCATACAGGCCAGCAAATAGAACAATTTTTTCAGTTGGTTCTAAGACACCTTGTGTCGTCATTATCAGAAACTCATAGGTAATTGTTAAAATGACACCAGAAATGACCAGCAGAGGGCGCCCTAGATGGTTAAATAAAAAGATTTGGCATGCCATAAGGGTTAACATTAGTGTTGAATGCACTTAACTTTTTTTTACTTTAGATATCCCTCAGATTACACAATGATATGAATCAACTTAACTTTTTTTTACTTTAGATATCCCTCAGATTACACAATGATATGAATCAAGCAAATTCATATTAGGAGTGCTAAATCCAAGCAGTAAATCACAGGTCATTACCGTCAAAACTCTGCCCCAAACTCCAAACGCTCAATTTAAGTTTTAAAGAGATACTCAGTATCAACACTGTCAGAATGAATGAGCTTTTCCCCCTCAGTTTCATTTATCTACATTGAACAGCACCGTATTTATCACACTGAGTCATTCTAGTGTCTGCGCCAGAATGATAGCAGAGCAGAGGAAAATGTTGATCTTTCCAAACTTTTTCGATATGTTTTTTTTGGAAACTGAATTTCTCTCTGTCTAGAAGTAATGTGACTGTCATTTTTGTCTTCTCTACACGTCAGATAGACAGTAAATGGACTGTAGGCAGTTTAAGCTAACACTAACAAAGTCCATACTTGTTTTTTGCATAGTACGCAGGTCTGCAATTGCAAAATGGTGCATCTTTAGAATGTTTTTGCATTTGTGATTTATTATAATGAGTACATTTCTTGTGTAATGAGTCATGCGTATGACCCCAACAGCATCTGACTGAACCTGTGGTTTTTTACCTGCCTTCAGATGTTCAACACTACCTGCTTATACAGCTTCAAAACAAATTTATCCTGATTTTGGCTCATGAGATTTTAATTCCATCTCGTAGGAAGCAGACACGAAAACGGCACAAAAGGTCCGCTGATCTCCCAAAAGCCCGTCTCAAAGGGGAGCACGGGTGCATTTTTCATCATTTTGAGGGCATTAATGCGAAAGTTATGAGGCTGTTTCGCAGCCCGCTGAAGACTGATGACTTTCAACTTGCAAATAAAGTAAAAGCAATAAGAAGCCGCTTCTACGGAGAAATCCCACAAACCAGCGCAAGGCAACCACGGACAGAGATGTTTGTACACCGCTAAAGATTGATCGGTCCAATTTAAAGCCACTTTGCTTCTTCCAAAAGCTTTTTTCTGTTGTTTTGTGAAGCTGTGCGTTAATAGCGACTTTAAAAAATGAAGAGATCAAATCAAACAAGCAAGAAGGAAATTCTGGAGGAAAGTTCAGCAGTGCTGCGCTGTGCCCGCTGTGTGACCTGTCTGTGATACACTTTGCCTAGAATTAGCAAAATATATCTATAATATCACTATCAAATTCATTATTTATTATTTCATTCAAATCTATTTTCAAACTGAAAAATTTTGTTTCTCGTAAAACAAATGTATATGATTTTCATCGGGACTATGCTTACAATGCTTTTAGATGGCCACCTAAACCTGACCTAGGATCTCACCTAGAAAAGAGCTTATTTGACCCATTAACCCTTTGACCATTTTACCGGTCTACATGACATCACCATTAATGCAGCCCTCCCACGCCTCCCTCCATTAAAACACCATCAGTCTACCTGATGAAGATCACTAAATCAGAAGGAACATGGAGATCAAGGCCAGGCATTAGCAGAAGCATCACCTCAGCCCATTAGAGCCTCCAGAGACACATAAATAATCCAGCGATGTTAAATGGCTCGATGGCAGGGCAGCAGAGTCAGTCCACTTACTGAAGAAATGGCAGAGGAAACCTCCCCACAGGGGCAGGGTTGATGTGTCCATTGAAGGGGTCATATGGCCCGAATACGTGTTTTTCTGTGTCTTTGGTGTGTCATATGTTGCCCATGAATGTATTAGACATGTAAAATTGCAAAAATGTAAGGGTCGGAATAAAAGATGCATTCTATCCAAAAACAAATATGTTCCAAATATGGCTACATTTCCGTCACATGCTTGCAGTATTCCACCAATCACTACACACTGGTTAACTGGCTAATCATAGCACACCTCGCTTTTCAGAGCGATGAGCTTTGTAAAAAATCTGCAGGTTTCACAGGGGCGGGGGAAAGAGGAGATACAAACATGCGCGGTATATTGAAAATACAGCGTTCTGGAACCTTAAATCGTCTATACACATTGCAGAAAATCTAAAACGAATGATAATATTTGTTTAAGTCGTGTCATATGACCTCTTGATTGGGCAGCGGTCATACCAGGTTGCATGTTGTCATTGTTTGATGTGAAAATCAACAAATTCAATATCGACCTGATTATAGCTTTTGATACTGAATGTGTTCAATCATTTGTGAATATGTCCATTCATTATACAAATTTTAATTATAGTTAAACCTTGAAGTGAATACAAGCGTAAAGTAGGTTTAACTGAGCGTAGGCGTCGAATGACTGTGTAATAGCACGGGCAGGGAGTTTATTAAAGTCACTGACCGTGTGCAGAAATGCTCACTCGAGCTCTCTTCTTTGGATGTTTTTGTGTGCTGATACACCCACACAGCATTGTTATTATAAGAAAAATATTTTAAACGACACAAAGCTTGCAGAGCGTGCTGTAAATCGTGACTCAGTTGTGCAACCAAAACCAAAACTTGAACTGATGTAGATACGGCACAGATTGAAGACACAGTACACTATTATCATATAACAGCCCTCTGCATGTAATGACATCACATTATATTCTGAAGACAAACTTTAAAATCCACATTGTTTGGAAAAATATGGACATTGTTTGTATTTATTAGTTTAGTGTACTGGTTCCTATCAGAAATGTAGCTTTTTTCCAACTTGGGGTGCCCTGACATTTATTTGGCACTTAAAGGCGCATTACTTGATGTACAACTGCCTCTAGTGTTGTATAATAGATTTGCATCGAATCGCTCAGTCCAAACACGACGGTGGCCACCACAGTACAAAAAGATGTCGTTCTCATGTTGACGCAGGGAAGAGATTTTGCTGGCATTAGAAAGACTGTAGAAAGAGAATGTATTACATAAAATAAAAGGTCTGTGGATTTTATGTTTAAAAAGAAGGATAAAAGTCAGGCAGGAGCTAGGACCTGCGTTAATGTTATAAACACTTTCCAGCAGAGACGCGTGAGGAACCCACGGTACTAAGGCTTTTAGCAGATATACTCACAGATATCTATGGAGATACTTTCCAGCAGAGATCGTCTAAAAATCCCCCCCCGAGGAGGTTGCTTTGATACGGATCAGTATGTGAGTAACATACAAACATACCAAGATATGTTGTTGTTCTAATATTGGCTGTGTGACGGAGCAGTTTTGTGCGTCATTGTTTATCTGGAACCGCTTTAATATTGTACTCGTCCAGATAACGTTACTTGAGAGAGAGAGCGAGAGCGCGTTGGAGCTGAAAGTTGAAAGTGAGCGAGAGCGCATATTACTCTTTTACTCAATGATGAATAAAATTTTATGTTAATCGTTGGGTCGCATTCGTTCCGAACTGGATAGCACGATCCGTACGGATCACAGATCATCCGGCAATCAGTTTCACCATGATACCGTAGCGTAGAATTGTTTGTCCGTTTAGGCCTGCTGTACAAAACATGGCAGAATTCAATGTACGTAGGGCTGCTCTGTATGTAGATATAAACAGCTTATTCTAAGATATTACAAACTGGTTCTTTACATAAGGTCTTTATACACCACAGAAATAGTTTTGTATATTATATTACATTTCCGTCAATAGATCCTCCTTAAAACGCCGTATTGTTCCTTTAAAGGGATAGTTCACCCAAAAATACTGACCCTCGTCTACCATCTTTAAATATCTTCTTTTGTGTTCTGCAGAAAAAAGAAACAGGGGGTGAGTAAATCATGACAGAATTAAAATTTCTGGGTAAACTATCCCTTTAAGACACAATTAAAAGCCTATATTTCATTGTATTAGATGACACATGGGATTCATTTTAAGAATCTTATATTTTTTTAAGGAAAAGACACTAAACCAAGCATATCACATAAATATTATACAATTTAGATGTTTTTTGTTATCTGCTGTTCAGAATTTTGAAAAAAGCACTTTTGGGTTTTCATGTCATGAAATGTCCTACGTCTGCAAAGGAACATTGCAAAGTTTCAGTAACAATCAAGTAAAATGATCTATAAAGCTATTGAAAACAGCTTGAATTGAAAATTTATAATTTTACGGGTGCTTTATTTTTCCCACTATTTATTGCATATTTAGTCATATTTAGCACCCGTGCAAGTAGACAACAAATTGCTACAATTCTACCCAGTAGTACCTTCTTGTCATTCCGAAGTGTGCATGCTAAAATCCTTTGTGGAATCACGTACACAAGGGGTGACAGATACTTAAATGCAATTTTTTATTTCTTGTGTTATTTTCATTATAGCATACAAATACAAGCTTAGTGCTATCAATGTTCTTCACTATACATTTAGTCATTTAGCGGACGCTTTTATCCAAAGTGATATACAAATGAGGTAAAAAATGGAAGCAATTGGAACAACATAAGGACAACAAAAACCAGAAGCTCAGTAAAACTAGTCTCATATAGCTTACCACAGTATTCAAAGCTACGTTTTTTCTTTTTGAAGAATAAAGGTGTAGAAAAGAGGTGGAAGGGGTGTGATGAGATGCATTTTCAGCCGATTCTGTAATACTGTATGGACAGTATAAGCTGCTTTTGTTGAAATGACACAAAGATATACTCTCTCTCTTTCCAGATTGTGGCAGACTGAGTCTTCTTGTCTTGCATTTTAATGGCTTATATGTCGTGATGTATTTTGGCAGGCTTGGAGAGTGATTCATACTTTTTGGGTACTTTTGCAAGCTCTCATCACTCTGGAAGTTTCCCGCAAACTGTAAAATTTGTTTGTAAAACACAACGAGCACTTGAGGCATGTTGATCACAGAGAAATATTTGGTGTGTACATGCTTGTGTGTGAGAGTGCTGAAAATATCGCTCAAGAAAAAAGCAGACAGATTCATAAGTGACCCTGGATGTCTTAAGGGTCAATTTTTTGAAATTGAGAATTTACATGATCCGATGCTGAAGAAATAAGCCTTCTATTGATATATGGTTTGTTAGGATAGGACACTATCTGATGTAACAACAACTGTTTACAAAGCTGGAATCTTGAGGGTGCAAAAAAGAAAAATATTGATAAAATTGCCTTTGAACTTGTTAATCTTAGGCACTGTAGCAGGCCAAAATGTACAGTAGGAAATTAATAAAATATTTTCATAGATCATGATCTTAACTTAATATCCTAATCATTTTTTGCATAAAAGAAAAGCAATTTTTACCCATACCAAGTTTTTTTTTTGATTACTAAAGATGATCCCGTGCTACTTAAGACTGGTTTCTCTATCCAGGGTCACATACATGAAGTTAGCACAGACCAGCATTTTCAATCAGGTAGTACTCTGATTGGCTGTCTTCATTGGGCAAAATACAGTTATTGGTTTAAAGTTTTAGGGTTAAAGTGAAATGTGTGTTTTCGGAAATTGGTGTTTTGCGTGTTTATCTGGTTTGTATGTACAAAACAGCAGTGCTGCTTACATTATTATTCATTGTCCTCAGAGTCCTGCGAGACAAAATCTTCGATTCTAAAATACTTGACTTGGTTCTGTGTGGGTAGTGATTTTTTTGGATGAAAAATGACTGCTAATAATTTAACTGGAGAAAAGTTGTTATCATTAAGTGTGTTTGTATATCACTTTTGAAGTATTTTCATTTTAGTGTATATGACAAGTTTGGTTCACAAAGGAGATAACTCATTGAAAATCATGTTTTTTTATTGTGGATTCCAATTAATATCAATCAAACTCCAGTTGGTTTGTTTTGATTCAAGCCATAATAACAAAAATATATACAACTAACTCACACATTTAAACGCAAAAATAAAAATGTTAAAGAAATAAAAACATGATTTTTGAAAAAAAATCTATTTTTTCAACCAAACTCTCCATATGTATAAACAAACCAAATAAGTAACATGTGTTTTTGATTTGGCTATTTCATATGAATTATTAGAGTGTGAATGCTACAAACACATATGTTTGTTTAAAAAAAAGCAGGCATGGATGTTCACCCCTTAACAAAGGGAAAACAGATTGGGTTGTATGAAAATGTTTGAATAAGAATGTGTAAGAATTAGCCGTCAGTTAAAATAGTTGCAAATTGTTTGAGATGTGTTGAGTGATGAGTCAATATAAATGATAATCATGATCAATACAGTATGTACATTTGGATAATTTTTTTTCTAAAATCCACATCCTGTAATCAAACAATCAAGTTTTTTTACCTTTCACAGTGAAGGCAGAAGATGTTCTTTACGTAGCTTTTGTTCTTCTCTAATATATTGGCCTTTTTATGGTTGTCTCTTAGTTAGTGTAAATGTTTTAAATAGGTGTAAATGGGTTATGACCGGTTCCAAACAGAGTGAATTATGTTTGGGGTTTTGGGTATGATATTTATATTCCCGGAGGGCAGGAAAGCATGTGTGCAGGAGTGTTATGTAACCTATAATTGCCGCGGCAATTTATTATATTCAGCACCATATGCTACAGTGAAAACAAAATGCAATGCAAGGGTTCTGTCTGCTCTTCAAACACAAAAATAAATCATTATTTTAAAATAGACTGATGCAGATTATGGACAAGTTGTGGCACAGGTAAGCATGTATTAACTATTTAGGAGCCTGTATGGTTTGCATGGTGCATATCATATCAACAAAAACTGTTTGTCCAGACCTGGTCAAAACAGATATGTGGACGTGTCTAGTATAATTTGCATAACCCGTTTGAAATCTAATTCCAGGGTGAGACCATACAGAAGTGAAAAATCAGCAATTAAGCTTGTCTTGAAATGAGATGATGCATTGTTTTTAGGTACAATGTAACACATTAACATAATTTGATCAACTTGATTGGACAAAAAATAAATCGTGATATTGATACACAAGTGATTTTCTTCATGTCTCTTATCAACTCAAGCATCTCCTTGGCAACCAAGCAAACTAACTTTTTGAAGAGTTTTAGATGAATTATTTAATTTTTTAAAGAATTCTATAAATTACATTAAAATTAATTTTAATACTTTCACACACCCAGTTTTAAAATGGCTTACGATTACTTCTCTCTTTGCTTATATCATCATAGGGGCAATCGTGGCCTAATGGTTAGAGAGTCGGACTCGTGACCAGAAGGTTGCCGGTTCGATCCGGCGGGTAACGGCGGGTAACGATTGCGGTGCCCTTGAGCAAGGCACCTAACCCCAACATGCTCCCCGGGCGCTGCAGTGATAGCTGCCCACTGCTCCGGGTGTACGTGTGTTCACCACTTGCTGTGTGTGTGCTCACTAATCACTGGATGGGTTAAATGCAGAGGTCACATTTCGGGTATGGGTCACCATACCTGACAAATCGGTCACTTTCACTTTCACTTTAGTTTTTTTAATGTAGGTTTATGATGCAGTTTATAATTTAGTAGGTCAGAGACCAGGTAAAAACTTAAATGTATAAATTACAAGCTTTTGATTATAAGAAAAATGTATAATAAAATTATACACTGCATTTTATAAATATGTATTATTTAATATTTATTTCTATATAAATGAATCAAATCAAAAATGTATTTATATAAATATTTTTTTATAAACTCAGCAAAAAAAGAAACGTCCTCGGACTTTCAACTGTTTTTGCTTTCAGTAAACTTAATATGTGTAAATATTTGTATGAACACTAAAAGAGTCAACACCATAAGACATAAACTAAAAATGTTTCACAGACATGTGACTAACAGAAATAGAATAATGTGTCCCTGAATGAAGGTAGG